>JAWLRI010000839.1:1154153-1202065 GCA_034781795.1 Crypturellus tataupa | reverse complement strand
TGTACTGTGGGGCCCAGAACTGGACACAGTACTCCAGATGTGGCCTCACCAGGGCTGAGTAGAGGGGCAGGATCACCCCCTTCCACCTGCTGGAGATGCTCCTCTTAATGCATCCCAATTTAAATTGCCTCTGCCAGAAGTAGCTGGCTCAAAGATTGCACTTTACCAAACATTTCTTAAGAGCTTTGAAGAACATTTTTTCAAAGGCTCAAGACTCTGCTGGTCTTGCTGCCTTTGCGGAGCCTCTGATGAATGCGAGAGTCCTGCTCAACTCCGTGGAGCAACACTGTGGTGTGAACTTATCCTAAGAAGATAAGCTGTTTTATCAAAAGATGAAGGGGAATTTTTATACCACCATATTATGGAGTAATAAATAAGTTATAATACTAAGTTGTAATATTATGGAGTAATAAACTGAGAAATTTAGAGTGTCTATGTATACTATCACACACTAAAGAAGCTTGCAGAGCCTATTAGGAGAATTGTTGTGTAGAAGGGTTATCTCTATTACTTGTTTATCTATCTGAGACCTATTTCAGAGGCATGCTAAGGGGCCTAAGAAGGGGCATTATGACCTCGTCTGGTCATTTTTAAAGTAAATGTTGTAAACTTTTACACTATCATAACTAAAATGCCCAAACTATCTATTATATTAACAATTCAGATGGGTTTGCTCCTCATAATCACTGAAACGTACCTCAACTTGTTCTGTTCATCTGGAACTCAGTACTCATTGTCCCATAGAACTTCTTTAATAGCAGATTACCGGTTTCCATTTTAGTAGAGGCTGCTCAATTCTGTAGTTTGCCCTTAATTGGTAGGCTGTAATGAATGTGGATGTTTGACAGGAGACTGTTCAGGTCCATTTTCTGAAGCCTGAGCATAATGCCTATTAGTAGCTTTTACCCCGTTGGCCTGCTGACTGGGGTCTCTGACAGGACAGCTGATAAAAGAATCAGCTGATAAAAGAATTCCACAGATAAAGTAGCTTTGGGGATTCTTCAGTAAATAAATACATTCAGTTCCTGCATTATATCATTTTTAGAAGTTCTTTCCCCGACCCGTGTAGAGCATAACTGCTGTTTTTCTTTGCAGTTGTGACTTTCCTTTTGATGCGATGACTGACTGGAGTTTTCCAATCATTTATTCAGCCGTGTAAGCCCCACTAATTTCCCAAAGTTAATCATAACAGTGTGTGTGGTGGAGATAATGGAGCAGGTTGCCATACTCAAATACAATTTTGCAGATGAATTCTTAGTGCAAAAGTCATAAAATTGCAGTGTGAAAGGAAGTCCTTTTAAAGGCAAGTGCTCAGGATTTGGTAAAGTCCTTGCTTTATCTGTTCCTTTCAGTTTTGATGTGGAAGAGGCTGTCCTCCTCATTTTCTCTGGAAAAGGTATGATAGTGTCGCTGTAATCCGTGTGGATCGATTGTTTTGTTGTGAGAGTAGATGAAGAAAAAGCTTAAAAATTAAATCAGAAATATTTAACTACTCGAGATTCCTAAAGCCAGCTATGTACCGAGCATGAGAGGTAGTGAGTAACAATCTATATATATTCTTAGGCTTTACTAGGGCACCAGTTATTCCTGTGGTATCATCTTTCCCTGAAAGTATTCTGCAAAGGAAGTAAATTGAATGCTTTGGATATGGATATTCAGATAAAGGATATACCACCTCTGCAGCTGGTAACTATTTAACAATACTTGAAAATGCGGAAAGGAATTTTGTTTAAGCATATGGGATTCTGCATTATAAACAGAGAAAATTGAATGGAAAATCTATATATTTTTAAATATACTTCAGGCTATGGAATACACTGGGAGCCTTACCATGCTAGTGCTAGCAAAAAAGTTGCAGTTTGGGTATGCTTCATTAACTGTTTGCATACAAGACAAAAGTGCTTTCTTATGAAGTGTAAAACCAACTTGGGACCAATTTTCCACAACATAAATTCAACATTCATTCCATCCCCTGATATTCTTAGATTCAAACAGCCAGGCAGGTTTTATGGCTTATCTTTTATCAATAATTATTTTTAATTCTACAGTTTTAGATTATCCATTCGAATGTAATAAGCTCAGAGTTGATTTCATACTGTGATGATTGCTCTTAAAGACAAGTTGCTTTTTAGAGTACTGTGATTAGTTTATTCTTATGTATGTTTTTAACCACTTTTTTGAAATTCTATATTATAATAAATATCTCTTACTAGAAATAATTTTCTGAAGTCTTATAATTGAGCAAATTGATTTTGCTCCATCCATTACTCCTTTATATCCTTTCAAACTCAAATTTGTCCTGTTCAAACATGTCCCTTTTCACTTGTAGTGGAGTTCAGCTGGTTGTGTGGTGATGATGTGTATTTTAGAGGAGTGGAAGGTGCCCTTTTAGATGTGGTATTGCCTATCTGTGATAAGAGTTTTATCAAGGTAATGTAATTAGTCTTTCTGCAACTAATAGTTCCAGCTTGTGCTGGCTGCATTCTCTTACAGTGGTCTCATTTTTTTCTACTCAAGTTGACTCATCTTGGGCTATATTTATCTATCCTATAATGTACCATGCATTTACTGAATGAAGCTCATTTTAGTTTTGTTATAAGGTAATATAGCTGCTCACTAGACTTCACTTCAGTGAACTTAGAAAGTACATTACAAATTTATATTGCATTAGTGTGCACAAAATACTAATCACTTAAAATTTTGGCTATTCACCTCAGTAAACTGATACAGGTAGAATGTGGAGGAAGGGGAGATTTTGCCTGCCCTGTGGGCCACTGTGTCACTCCCAGTTTTGAAGTAGTTAACCTATAGTAGAGAGAGACAGAGACCTAACAGTTTTGTGAGTGTTTGGTAAAAAGGAAGGGGAAAAGGTTTTCTTCTGGTGGTCTTCCACTTACTTACACAGACTACACTGCAGGCTGTTGACATCCCACTCTAATCCTGCTAAATCCTTCGTAAAAATACCAAACTGTCTCCCGACTATTTCAGACATTAGTCTGGGACCCAGTCTGGCAGTTATGTGTTTTAAATAATGCTTTTATATCATCTCTGGCCTTTTTAGGTTACACCTTCAGTAGTAAATATGTTGGGGCATGGTAATGGGTTCAAGGACTGCTGTACAATCACCCATATTGGGCCTGTTTTCAAATCAAGAAAACAAGCTAATTAAAAAAAAAAAGGAGCAGCCTTGCTGTTTAAGTAATGTCAGATATTGTTCCACTCTTAAGGTCTGTTTCCCAGGAGTTGCTTACTAATATTGATTTCAGAAAGAAAACACTAAAATGTGCTACTTTTTTTTTTTTTCCTTTTTTTTTGAGTAGTATAATTATTCTTAGTTCCTATTTTTTGGAAAGTGTTTATAAATATAAAAAGATGAAAAAATCTGGAGGTGCTAATAGACAAACAGAAGGAATACTGGAAAAAAAAAAAAGAAACGATTATTGAGATTAGAATAAATTTAGCATAATTAGCTAATACTCTATATTTGACCCCAGCTATAGGCTTATGTATGGATGGAATTGAAGTAAAATCAATATTGAATACAGCCACCAAATAAGTGTTTTAGAGCCTATTAAGTATGCCATTCTGTTTGAGGTTTCTGTTAATCCTTTTCCACATGTTTAAGCCCATAACATCTTTTTTCAAATGCTGCTGTGTTCAGTCCTTTACTGTTCGTGCATTAAGCATAGGGACTGTTAGCACGTCTGAAGTAACATCTGCTCTGTCTTTTTGTTGTTGGGTTCATGGTATAATTAGCTCTATATTTCACCAAATACAATTTTGCTCCCATGGCGGATAAAGCAGCATGAAGAAAACATAAATAATTGCAGATTAGAGAAACAGAAGGCAAAGTGGGTGTAGGTGGCTTTGATGAGAAAAAGGGTTAAGGAGAATCGAAGGTCAGCTCATTATAGGACATAACATTGTTAAAATTATACTTGGGTATACTCCAGTTTCTCGTATCCTGAGCAATATATTTTTCTTTTTTAATTCTACCTAGTTTTACTAACAGGAAAGGTGCATTAAAAGTCGAAACTTTTTTCTAGGTTATATATATTTAAAAATCATAAGTTATGTGTAGACTTGAATGAGCAAAGTAGACTCTAAGCTATGAGTTTTTATGAGCTTAAGACGGGATATAAAGGGATATAAAGGGATATAAATCACATTTTTTTGGACAGGGTTATGAAGATGATCTAAAAATTACGAGAGAAAAGTGCTCCACTCAGGCTTTTTGTCTTTTAGTATTGTGCAAATTTCTAAGCAGATTTCAACTATCTGACTGTTGGCCATTACGAAGACCCTTCCAGCAAGAAAGACACCAGCAACTTGCTTCAGTGGCCCAAGTCCAGGTGTTTAGTGCCATTAGGGATCCTGAGGGTGTCCTGCTTGACTTCCAGTCCAGAGCAGCAGAGATCATATGGAGCGGGAGTGGGATGCTGTAGGCCTCGTAGAGCATCCGAGATTACAAAGACACCTCTATGCAGGCAACTGAAGACCTCCAATGCTTATGCTTGCCTTGCCACAGATTCCCTTTCTCAGGAGTCAACAACAGTATCACTAATGAGATAGTAAGAACTTTCTTTTCTCCTGAAACAAAGCTAATATTTCAAAATTTGGGGCTTAATTTACCACATGTATTCAAAAGGACTACTTTTAAAGATTCCTCTTTACTTAATTTACAGAGTTAATAATGCTATTGATATAATCAATATCAGTAATCAATATTTTGATAACGACATGATGTATGATATTGCATCTATTTTAAATTTTATTTTTTTTTAACCTTGTGTAAACAGATCTAGTTTGAAATTGAAAGGAATACAAAACTTGATGATTATGATTTGACATAAAGGATATTTCTAGCAATATGCACTACTGATAGAACACTTTCTGTCAAACAGACATCCCAAATTTATACCAGCCACCTTCTTCTTTTTTAACATCCTGATGCGTTTTGCTTCTTGGTGTCTCCTATCATGCGCACAAACTATCAGAAGACATAAAAGCAAGGCACACAAATCAAAAGAAACTTCAGTTCTTAAATGGCGGCAATTTCATAAGAAAGCTCTTCTGGAACATCATGGTTGTGCTGTAATTGTGTTCTGCTAACATTGGTTTGCATCCAATTTCCTTGGAATTTTTTGCAAAACATAGGAAAAGAGCTAGATGACCTTGATAGCTCCCTGGTGCACAGCTACTTGGCTTGCACTTTCTACATATTCTTCACTGGTGGAGGAAGCTATTAGTTTCTTGCTGCATACTGAAGGGGTTTGTGGTGCTACAAAGGTGCTGTGACCTTGGTATCAAAACAGCTTCCTGCACTCACAGCGCCTCACTCTTATGACCGCTTTCTTTTTAGCAAAAGCATTTTGAATTTCCGATTTTGTTGCTCCACCACAGAATTACTCACCCGCAGGCAGGAGTCCTGTACTTTCGGTATTAGGCATGCGCCTTGACAGAAATTTATTTTAGCTGTTTACAATCCATTATTTGCAAGCACTAACAGTCTTACCTTTTTAATCAATATATGAAAAAAAAACTCATTAAATTTTCATTGGTAAACAATCTTAAACATCTCATACCTAGTTTATGATAAGTAAGTTAGAGGAAATCATAAAAAAATCTGCAGCTTTCTGTGCTTGACATTTTTTTTTTTACAGTTTTTACCTGTTCCTGCTTAATTAAACTTACTCCTTTTGGAACTTTCAAAACATGAAAAAACACTGGTTAAGGGCAGACTCTGAGGTGGGAATTAAATCAAAATTTAAACAGTACAGAAGGTCTTACTGAACTAAGAAAGGAGTTTTAACAACTTTTGTACAATGATCTCAGCTGCCACAGTTTTTGTGTTTGCAGCTTTGTTGGAGTTAACTATTTCTGGTATCATGACAATATTGTTCATTGTAATCTTCGAAAGAATAGTATAGAGTAAGTGGTAGAGCTAGTGCTGGTGGTACAGAAAATGTAATTTTCTTCCTCTTTTGCTTCCAGACTACAAACAATAAATCATTTTGTTGAAGAGATAATAAAGCACCAAGTGGGTGCTGGTTTAATTCATATCGGGGGAGATCTCAGTAGCTTTCTAAAACAATGTAATTAGAGAAGGAGCTCTTTTATGAAAAAATAGATTATTTTTGTATATCTCTTGTGTTCTTACAGGTGTTAATCAGAGTGGAGTGAAAAAAAAAAAGCTATATTCTACTTCCATTTTACATCTGAGACATAAAAGTTATAAATCAACTTCCAACAATTACAAAACACATAAAGAAAAATCCCCAAAGCAACAAGAATTTAGACATAAATGGCTTCATTGTGCTGATGAAGGCTGCAGTTGCTTAGCAGGGAAAGAAAATAATAGGAAACAGCAAATAAATGAAAGAAAAGGATGTCTTGGGGGGAGGGGGAAGTGTTTCCTTAATAAAGTCAACACACAGAAATAAAACCAACATCTGTTCCTTGCTTCTGTATGTGATTTCACTTTTAATTACAGAACTTTGTAGTTTAGTCGATTTTAGTAGATCTCTAGCTTTTCCTTGACAGTAGTTACTGTCCAAGTTACTGACCACACCAGATGATAGGCTCTGAATGTACAACTGTGCTGTTGTGGGGGACTTTGAATACATCCAGAATGGGACATCCTCTGTATGTTTCCTCGGATTTTGGATTTTCCAGCTAATGGGGCTTCACCTCTCTAACCCCAAATGTTGGATCCAGTGGACAGGGGAAGCTAGAGTAGTTTAATACTTAGTCTTCTCTGCAACCATCTCAATGTTTTTAGCTTTTTTACACTGTAAATAACAGGGAAGGCTGTGTGAGCTTATTATGGATAGGGAAAGGGAGTGCTGGATGAGGCTCAGTCAAGGCTTACCTGGATATTTCTGTGGTCACTCAGAGGATTTCTACTGTGGAGAGAAGCCACCTTTGGCTATTGCATTTTTTTGGGATCTTGCATGTGATAACTGTTCTTGCAAAAAAGATAGATATATGTTCAGAAAACAGTGTAATTGTAACATGGCTTCAGTTTGACATAAAGTGATGAATAAAGAGGTGTTGTAGCTTCAAGCAAAAACAGGTGCATTGTGGACACTATTCGGGTATGACTGCAGTGATTTGAATAAGTGAAAGTGCATTCATTATAGGAATCTCAGTTAAGAAATCTGCAGCAGGTCTGTTCTTCATATGGTGAATTAGCTTTGGGCTCAGGCAGGGCATTGAGTCAAGTTTTAGGGATTCTGCAGAGCCGGCATAAGGATCTAGGCTGTATCAGACTCGCACAACTCGCTCCTTGAAATGAATTGGATTCAGGAAGACCTTATGATGTGCTTCTTTAGGGCCATGCTAGGTGATGTGTCTTACGAGAGCTCTCTAAATCTTGTTGTTGTGATCGCTCTTGATAAGCCAGCTATAGCCAAAGCAACATCTTGAATTGCTTAGGAATACTAAAAAGTATCTTCTCATCATACATGCTGTAGAGTCAGCTGCTCTATATTTTTTTTCTGATTTTTATGGTTTTGAGAAGTTGCTTCACTAAACCCTGACCCAGTGTGCCATATAACTAACTGATTTACATGGAAGTTCTGGAGGTTACTTCTCACTACTCATGTATTACACATGGGTTAGTTGCCTTTTTGATCTCCATTAATATTGTGCACTCAGAAATGTTCTTCAATATTATGACTGGGGATTTTCTCTCTTCATAATTTATTGTGTGATTCTATTCTATCAAGGTAAGTACATTACTGTATTATTTTGTATACATCTAACAGGAAAGTCAAAGAACTAATCACGTGGTCAAAACAGGTTTAGTTCTCAATATCCTTAATCATTCAAAGTACACTGCTGTGATCTGTTTTATGTCTTATATGTGTCTTGTAAAGTGACCTTTTAAATAGTGAAAAACTATCTTTTTTTTTCTTTCTGTCTAGTGAAAGGGAGGTATTATATAGAAAGGTTTACAGCCTTGCTTCTCTTGTGATTTTTTCAACTAGAAGGCTAGAACAGTGTTTGCATGTAGGTCTGGCTTGTAATATCATTTTAATGTTACTCTGGAAAATCTTCTTTGGCATCCTCAGATTTGAAATCTGCCTTTGGACTCCATGCTTGACCTTCTGTGGCCATTAGTTTATGCAATACTTATATATTGGCTACAAGATGAGTGGAATCATTCTGCTTGATCTGTGGTTGACTGAGCGATCTCTGCTTGCCTAACATGTTCCTGATATTCTATTTTAATTGGCTATTACGGAGTATTTAATTTATAGTTTAGTCCCAAATTGACCTACACTCCATCCTTAATTTAGAGGTTTGGATTTATATTTATTTGTTTGATTAATTTGCATTGTTTTAACTCACTGACAATTAACTGGACAGCCTAGGTCAAACTCCTCTCAGTGGTTTTTTTTTCCCTCTGCATGATCTCATTTTTACTCACTGTCTGAGGCCTCGTTCAGCTTGCGTGTAGAGGAAAAGGTATGCCCTCCAGCACGAAATAAAGCCCCAACCGTTTCAAGATGGCTGTTTGAGCCTGAACGTTGAAGATTTCAGCAGATGGCTTCTAATTACTTGAGATATGCCAAAGTGCTGAAAGGAGCATTTGTATCTTCGAACCTGAGGGGTAGCTGTACCTGACACGATGTGAGTGGCATGTGCATTAATGTACCCATGTCAGCATTTATTCAATCTACAGTTTCTGCCATGAGCTTTATCACAGATAATTGTCTACGATATGAATTGAACTTCCCCGAGTATTGTCGTAATAGAGCTATAACTGATAAGCCTATTGCAGAAAGGAGAAGAAAACCCCATACCTTTTTAGTGGGAGCAGAAAGAAAGAGATAATCTGCATTCACATTCATTTTATCAAGCAGGCTATGGAAACGTTCAATTAAAACTGTCATTTTGTCCTTTTTATTTGAGTCTGTAGACTTTGCCCATTTAAAATCATACGGATTTTTTCTGTTTTTTTTTTTTTTTTTTTTTTGCTTTGAGATGCAAGTAAATTTTTGTTACATGAGTTGCATTAAAAAAATGAAGAGCTTTGCGAAAGAGGTAAGCCACACTCACCTTACTCACGTGATTAGTCTCGGCAAGGTCAAGGGACTAATTGTGGACCCAGGCTGCCCTGAGCCAGGCGCAGGACGTAATTGCCTGCTGCCCTGGGAGAAGGAAATTGTGACTTGCAGCTATGCTGCCCGCTGCACCGGGGCTGGGGTCGGACCTGGATGCGCTCTCCGCTCCCTCCCTTCGCTGCCGCTGCGTGGGGAGTCCGTGGAGCTCGTTCCCCCTCCTGGGCTGCCATCTGTGATGCGGTAAACCAAGTCCTGAAAGGAGGAATGCGGAGTTCCTTTCGGAACGCAGGGCAGCATCTACCGAGTCCTGCTCGACAGGAGTGGCTTCTTTCTGGTGCATGGGCACGGACATCTCTTCTCACCACTCTCTGTTGATAGGCCGTAATAAGATTAGAGTTCAGTATGGTCACAGGCAGACTTTTTCTTCCTCCATACAAAGGAGAGAGAAACGGTGTGTTTGTTATTCTCAAGCTTCCTTTTAGGATCATGTATTAAACAAGTAGTAAACTTTTTTTTTTTTCTTTCTATTCGATACTGTTTAATTTACTAGTGGACCCAGCATGAACCTTTTTTTTTTCTCAACAGCCTGTTTAACCATAGAAAATGACCACCCACTAGAGCTGTTTACATAAGGCTTTCTAAATTTCTGAGTTGAGTGGTGTGCTTTAACCTTTCCACTCAAATTTAACAATTTCCTTTAATTCCAGCTCCTTTCAAGAATATAGCCCAGTTTCCCTGGGAGAAAACTACCACGCTGGCAAAAAGGCATATTAGCAGAGGTAGGACACAGAGCTGCCTCTATGTGGCTCTGAGTTGCAGGTCATCCCTTACCGTTCACCAGAGCCTGCAAGGGAAAGATGTGAAGATATTTGGTGGCCGTGCATTCCCCGTCACTGCACCACAATAGGGAATTCTGAGTATTCTCAGAAAAAAAGTACACTTATTTCTGAGTATTTTAAAAGTAAAACTTTTGCCCTGTTTACCATTTTTTATGCCGCTTAAGACAAATACAATGCAGGTTTCTTTTTTGTGTGTTTTTTTCTCAGGATTAAAAAACACCAATATTAATTTATTTCTCTTGCTGTTAAATAATCTATCTTCCCTCTTAAATGCTTTTTGAAATAAAAATGCATTTTGAAATGAAAAAAGATTACAGATGCTCCTGCTATAATTTAACTTTCAAGTAGAAAATATACTGCTAATGACATTTGGCATAATTGAAACATAGTCACCGTGAATTTTCCCTTGAGGAACAGTATACAGTTATTATTGCTTAAAGATTTTTGAGGAAACATAATGTTACATGGTTTTGTGGTTAATATGCAAAGAGTTTTGTAGTTCCAGGAGACATTTTTTTCCCCTTTCTGTGGTCTGCTTTCTTAGGCCTGGTGTAGACCTGTCACAATATAGTGGTCTTGTTATACAATTATAACAGAAAGAAAATTTCTCTACTAATGATTTCAAAGAAACAGGTAATTTCGTCATTTGCAGAACTGTTTTTGTTAGAACAGCACTATTGAGATAACAGTGCTGAAAGAAACTATATGTCAGTCATATTCCATTGCCTGTCCTGTTAATGTGGTTATTATAAGTATCTTCTGAAATCATTATGTTATAAATGATACATTTGCTTAAAGGTAAAATCCTGTGCAAAAAATAGTTTGAGCACTGCACTCTGGTTTGCAGCATTGAGAAGTTTGCATTTTATTTTTCTTACAAGCATTCTGTACTCATATTTCCTCTGTACTAGAAGCCTTTCTGTATTGCATCAGAGAAATGTGCATGTCTGTAAATTAAAAACTGGGATTTGGATTTAATATTTTTACATTTACTTTAAATGTTTGATGGCAAAGTGCAGCTGCATAATACAAGTAACAGCTCAGTAAAATCAGTAACCCCAAGCTTTATAGCCAGTGTGAACAGTGGCATTTACTTTGTCAGGTGACCCTCAGTGTTACTTTTGATTAAGTTCTTGATGATCTCTGGGAGGAAATAAGGTATAGATAGACACGTAACAAATGCGGTCCTTTAAACACTCGTGCATTAGTACATGCCAAGCATAACTTGCCTCCATTTACTCATCTGCTCCTGCAGAGAAGGTTAGGTTGTATGATGTGAAATGTATGGAAAACTTACGAAAAAGTGGGGAGGGAAACCTCGGTTTGTCCGGCTGGCTCTGCTGGGGCTCTCTGGGGTGAGAGCATCCAAGTGGGGCTCTCTGGGGTGAGAGCAGATGAGCCCCTACGCCCGAGAACTGGCCCGTCTACTCCTAAGGAAGCAACCAGTGTTCTTGAGCTGTGTTACTCTGGTATGTGTCCCAAACGATGCTCTGCGGTATCATTATTCACACTGAAAGATTTGTAATAAATCACTACCACCATATACTTTTGCAGTATGGTCAAAATCAAACAGATTACTCATGTTATTTTAAAATACTTTTTAAAATTAGATTTCTGTTTCATGCTACTAATATGTATCCATTTTCTAAAAAAGAGACTCTCCAAAAATATGAATGATATCAAAACTGGTGATAAAAATTGCAAGAGCTGACAACACTGTAGATGTCATAAATTATTTTTAGTTACTTTTAGGAATTTACCACATTAAAGCAATCAGATATTTTTTCCATCTACATCAGTTAGCAATTTTAGTGTGGTTTTGTGTGTGTAACTGTTCAAAAAAATGTAAAGTACATATGGATAGGAAATCCTTTTCCTGTGAATTGTCAAATTAGACTCGCATTGTTTGAAATCACCGTCACGCCATACATATAAACTTTCATTTCTTATATGAAGACTGTGTGACTTGCTTCTTTGAAGCAGAAGCCATAACATCTCTGTATTTTAATAGATAATTATATCTGTCTGCTGGTATTGTCTTTTCCATTTCCATACTGAAGAAGTGAATCGTGAATCCTTACTGCTGATAATGTGCATGTGGGTATTATGAAAACCAAAGGATAATAAAAATCAGTGCAATCAGTTCGTTTTTATGCCAGAAGTATTTTAAATTAATCACAGATCTTGAATTACCTTTAGAGGTGTCTGCAGACATAACCCCCATTCTGTCTATTCTGAACGTTGTGGATTCCCATATGCAGGGCCGAATGGTGAGGGAGAGTCTGGCTATCAAAAAGTGATTGACGGCATCGAGGTTGCAATCACTCTAGGTACTCATCATTTTACATCTGAGTAGTGACTTCACCTGATTTTCCATAACACAGTGAAATGCAATAATAAATATCTTTGCACTTCATTTTAGTTTTAATTTTAAGTAATTGCATCCATCAGCTGACTCGATGCAAAAAAGTATCATATAATCCGTGTTATTATAGTTTCTGCCTTTTCATTTATTTGCTATTATAACCAAGGGGTGAGTTTGTATTTTTTTTTCATGGTAAGCGCTAAATCTAAGACTTAAAAACATTATCAATATGTCCTAATTAATATTTGCTCTTTTCCTTAAGCTGTTATAAGGATACTTAATGCACAGCCTAAAATTAGAGTTGACAATTGCAAATACAAACCAACCAACATAGTAATAAAATCAATACTTACATTTCCCTTGGGGCCACTATTTACTGTTTGCTGTGCCATTTCCTTAATAGAATGGCAGTTATGTTTGCAGAAACCTTGTAAATACAATTTTTATTTTTTAAGTAAAAACAGCTTTCCTGAAGTAGTATGATTAAAAAAAAAAATCTTGCGTTGCTTTTAGAAAATGACTGTAAACATTTTGTAACCAATTTTAACACAGACTAGAAAGAAACATCTTTTCACAGTAAATGCCACTGATGAATTATTTGGAATGTCTAAATTATTTTCAGATGCATTTCAATAGACATTTACCTTAACACTGAAATAGTTCCCTCATCTGTTTTTAGTGCCATTTATTTGGTTCAAATTATCCTTAATCACTGAAAGCTCATTTCTGTGTGGAGGCTTGCAATGTTTTCCAAGTGTACAAGGGAGTCGGGCAGTTTATTTGACTTAGCAAATTAAAATAATGGAGGGAAGTGTGGTCTTCGGGATGAGTCACCACAGCTGTTGCACGGATCCAATTCCCGTCTTTGGTCTCGGGGCTTCTCTCCGCAAAGTTTGTCATTCGCTTGGGTAGCGCAGGAGCAAGTTTCTCCGTGCTGGGGAGAATTTCCTTTGCGTGCAGTATGGTTTCACTGACATTTGGAGTACACACTGGCATCTTAGGTGCTTGCGTGGTTGGCGTAATATTTATATTAAGGTACCTGACCAGAGAGTGAGTATGTGAATGAACATTGCTGAGTTATTGTGGCTTAACAAGTCGTTCCTCACTGCATCCCCGCTGCCCGTGCAGTGTATTCTTAGCATAGATGAGGCTTAGGGGATATTGCTGTATGGTCTGACGTGGCCACTGACTTCAGCTCAAATGTCAGGGACTAATTATTAACTCAGATGCCTTTGATCGTGTGGCCATATCCTGAACTTCTCCTCTCACCAAGATGTCCTTCTGCAGTTACTGTGCTGCATAGCAGGCACACGAGCTGGCCGTTTGGAGCCTGCGTTTTGCAGAAGGGCTGTTTGCAATCACCCTAAGCACACTGCATGGAAGCAATGCTCAAATATCCATTTCATGTGAAATGTTGCCATTTCAGAACCTGCTTTTGTTCCGATTATCAGAAATGCAAGGTATGAAATGCAACAGAAGATTTGAAGTATTTTAAATGGAAAGCACTGGAATTAGAAGCTATTTTAAGAATTGTAATATGCTTACTGCTAATAATGTGGAAAGATATAACATACATATATACTACAATTACAATATAGCTACACTATGTATAACATTGGCAAAGATAGGGAAAAAAATGTGGTGAATTGGACTGAAAAGCAGTAGAAAAAAATGGAAGATCAGAACTAGGTACTCTATGCCAATTCTGAATTTATTTATAACATTTACGTCACAAGTGTTATTAAACTTTGAATTATCTCAGTAATTGTTTTTGATGCTGATAAAAAGGTAAAAAAAAATCCTGCTGAGCTTTTTTTATTTGGATCTTTTTGAAGGTGTGCTGGACACTGTCTTTTATGCGTGTGTGATACATATGTGCATTTATGCATACAGTTTTCTATACAATTTGTATGCAGGTTGTGCTTGCAGTACTTCCTATTATAACTGCCATATTTCAAGGTAAAAGTGTAGCCTGAAATATCTTTGCTTTGTGTCTGTTCTCAGACCAATACTGCTGTAAGCTTCAACAAAAAATAATGTTCCAGCTACCACAGAGAACCAGTAAGGAGAGAAACAGGTGTTAAATTATTGCTATTAATTGCAGTGCTTCTAAGCTTTTGAGTTAAAGTTTGTCTCTAAGATGGTGCTAAAATACCTCGTTCTGATCCCTTGAAAATCAGTCTGGATCTGACTAAGATACAAATCTCTGCAGCTGTGTTTCGGGTGCTCATTAGCCTTGCTGGGAAGCCGAAGCGCCTGTTGCAGCTGCGCGGGGTACCCTGTGCACACACAGGTCTCTACTTCTGCTAAACCAGCTCCCTAGCACTTTTGCGAGAGAAGAACATTGTCGTGGAAGTTTTCAGCTTCCATAGCCTTAATTGTATTGGCACTTGCATTTTGGACACTTCATGCTATTAGCATTGAGCAAAGTCTTGCAGCTCTTTTTTTGGACTTGGCAGCACTTTTCCCTGCACTTTCCTAATAGAATGTTTTATAACGTCTTTCAAGGATACTGGGGTTTGTGACAAACTTTCTGGGTAGCCCAGAATAGCTTAGTTAGATCAATCTGATTTTCAGACAAACCAGTGACAAACTTCGTGCAAATTTGACTGAGCCTAGATCAATCCCATCTTCAGAAGAAAAGGAAATAAAAAAGAAAAATAAGAAAATAGAAGAAAGTTCTGTGTATTCTAAAGCTTGGCCTAGTATGCCCAGTATGGTTTAATTCCCCAAATCTTATAATTTGTTTTATGCAAGCCCACAATACTGAATGACATCTGCAAACTCTTTTTTTTTTTTCATTAACGTTTGGCCAAAGTAATTGTGTGAACAGAACTCTAGACCCATTCAAGGAAATATATTTGAAACAGGATATTGGAAATAAAGTCCATAGGACAACAAAAGTCAGTTTACCTGCTGATGTCAGCAGTGGTGCGCTGCAATAAAGCCCATCTCTGTTTGTGATAAAGGTGAATTCATATCCAAATCTCTAATAACAAACAAAACTGATGTTAGCTTTTCATGGTAAAGTCCGAAGCGCCTTTGTAACTCGTCCCACAGACTTGATTGTTAGGAACAAAAGTTATTCTCTGTAAAGAAAAAAAAATAAAAAGGTAAAAATTAATCTCTCAAGTTATTGCGTAGGGTATGCTGTGTATTCCGGGCTCGAGCTCTGTGCTGAAACCTTTGAAGCGTCTGCCCGTACCTACCCAATGTTGTAATTGCTACAGAATCACTGCTATACAACAGCTGCAACAACAAGGTGCTGCTGCCTTTACTTTAATCTACCTCTCTTTCTGCCAGTTTATTATGTTTGGAATTTATTCTTTTGTAGATCTGTGAGCTATCTTTCTTATGGAAATTAATCTTTTTAAAAGATATGTACTCTCATTTTCAAACACTAATACATTCATTCAAGTATCCCATTATTCAGAACCAGCTGGCTTTTTATCTAGTGATATTTACTTCAAAAAGCCAAGTTAAATGGTATCATAGATTAATTCTCAGGGCACAAGAAAGCTCTTTTTAGAGAAAAAGAGATTTGGTAATTACTTAGAATATCGCAATAAAATCACAGAACATGTCAAAAATGCGTTATATAATCTGTCATAATAAGAAACTTCAAAAAAAAAGTTAATTTGCTGAATTGAGCATAGTATGTGGCATCAGTATATGATTTTTAAGTGGTACGTTATGTAATGATAAAACTTAGCTGTGATTTATAATAAACTTTGTCATGATTTTTAGTTATGTATTTTTTCCCAAGCAGAAAGCACTGAAACTTCAAAAAGGGCATTATCCACTGAAATTTCTTACATAAATCAAACTGGAAATAAGACACATTTTACAATTCAATTTAAGATCCCACTGAGACAATAATGTTGCAAGCTGTGCATTTTGCAGAGTAATATAGTAATGTCTAGTTTGCATTTTTGAAAAACCAAATTAATCACACTTTATTGAATATGTTGAAGCAAACCTAAAATTCATCTATTATTAAAAAACTTGTGCAACAAACACAAACTATATTTTATACATAAAGGACAAACTCATTTATTCATTAGGTTAAAACACTTGGAGTTTGCGTTTTGTAACTATGAAAGAAATGACATTTGCTATCTGTTCTGCTTTTTTAAATTTTTCAAAGCATTATGTACTGTGTAAGCTGCTTGCAAAATTCTGCTAATACTTTAACACTGTAACCATCCAGAAGGCTGCACAGGAATCCCTGGGGTAACTAATGGAAGTCTTGTTTTTTAAACATTTTTAGTAGTTTATCTTTTAAAAGGACAAGCAATCTATTATCATATTTCTCTCATATTTCTTCAAATAATATATTCTATGCATTTGCTGCTTAACCAAAAGATAATAATCATTTAGCCAATTTAAAAGCATTTGTGCAGCTTTTCATCTAACAAACCTCTGCATTACCTTGAGTTAGATACTGTCATGTCAAAGACAGTGGTGTGAATTTGGGACCTTATTTGAGTCTCACTGACTTTATGGAAACAGGATTTCAGTCTTTGTGCTTTAAAGATATTTAAAACACAAGGATTTTTTGGAGTGATTTGTGAATATTCTTTTGTTGCAGTGAATAACTGCGGAATTACGCTGGTGCTCTACATCATGCAAGGCACGTATGCCAAATGTCTGGACTTGCTGGCTGGAGTATCATTTCTAGGAACACCACTCTAAGTTACTCTGATACCTTTCAGATAGGATATAGCCTAGGAGAGCTGTTGCCTGCTGCTGATGTGTCTGTATATTTATGCCTTAATGATTTTAAAATACAGCTTTTACTGCAGATCAATAGTCATCCTTTTTTTCCCCCCTCCCTTTCGTCAGAAAGCTATATTGACTATTATCAAAAATTAAAAGACGTACTGAAAGGACATTGATCTTTAATCAGAATCTCAGAATTGTATGAAATTTTACAGAAGCAGTATAATTTTTACATGATTTTTCCTTAAGCATCACAGAAAGCTCTGGCACTTGCCTAATATTGTAATTCAAAGTCTAATCTTAAGCAATTTGCAATCTAAAATTAAGAGCGCTGCTTTTCTTTACTTAAATAGCATATATTAGAAAGTATTAGTTCACTGGTATTTTCTTATGTATAAGAATAACAGCAATTTTTTCAATACATTATGCATGGATATTCTTTCCTGTAATGTCAGTCCTGAGCATCAGCGTTAAAAGATTTGCCTCACTGTGTGTGCACTAACTGCGGCAGATACAAGAAGACACCCCGTACACCAGGTTGTGCAGTTTCTTAAGGGCATTTCTGTAAGTGCTGGCAGACGAGTTTAGCCTTCAAGAAGGTGACATGATTTTGCAGTCCGATGCTCTTCTTGCTGTCATGGACAAAGATAAGGTTGAGTTGTACTCAGAGTAGACCAATGCCATGGTTAAGGTGACTCGACATGGGTGGGGATGGTAGAACTTTGTTGAGAACTTGTAGCAACCCTTAAAAAATATGTGCGACTTCCCAGGGCAGCCTGAGTTCAGCCTCTTGCTTCACATCAAGCCAAGGCTTAGACAAACACGCATCCCCTTTTCATTTAAAAAGAGAAACCCAGCGCGATGCTCTGGGGAGCGTGCAAAGCTTGCTGCGGTAGGCAGGTATGCAACCTACTTGTGGACGTTTTCACAGAGATCATAGGAATTTAATTGCTGCGAGACCTCACTACCAAATTTGCTTGAGACTGCATAAGTTGCTAATGTCTTTATTATAAAGGACTGTTGGTGTCATCATTTAGCCTTGTTTCCTAAGAAAATGGCTAAAAATCAATAAGTAAAAATCTGAAGAATAATGTTCAAGACCATTATTCAATATTCTGTGCTGCAGGCTTTTAGAAGCTATGCAGAGTTGAGTCTACACAGACTCTAGCACGTTGGTGCTAGAAATTAACATATCATTCCTGTTCAGTCCACCAAATTTTATTTTTAAATCATCCGTAGAACATGATTACTTGAAATACGTCAACCTTCTTGGCTTTGCATTTTCATGCTGTCATCTTTTTTCTTGAATTAATTCCATTCAGTACTATAATTAATAGATACTATTTTTGTTGCACCTTGCTTCAGAGTCCACACTAGCTTGTAGGAAGTGGAAAGTGAAAAGCAAACTACAATTTAGTATTCATAAACAGAGAAACTATTAAAGTGTATAATGTTATATCCCATTGATTCGATATAATTAGAGCTGTTGCAATATCCATGTCTTAGTTGATTTTCAATTCTGAAACCAGAAGTGAAATTTATTCTCCAAAGGCATGTCCTGAGCATTGGCCTCCTCACACCTACTCCCTTGGGACACCAAGTATCTTACATCTGTCTCTTTTTTTCTTTCTCTTCTTTTTTTCCTCCTGTTTTTAACAGCACTGAGACACAGCTGACATAGGTAGGACAGTGTGCCCGAACCAAACCTCAGGGAATGTGGGTTTCTCGCCTTGCCTACTCTTTCTGTCCATACTGCTTGCACTCAGTATCTCTGCTGATGATTTCATATTGCACTTCCCTCTATGATCATATCGCAGTTATATTAGAGTGTCACCAGTTATACCTAGACATCCTGAAACTGTGTTGGATTATATATTTATGTTCAAATTACAGTAATTAGGTTATTAATAATAATAGTAATAATAAAGTCATTTCAGATAATTTCTTTGTAAAGATGAAGAAAAAGAAGACTGGCTATCAAATACATGTATGGAGTGTTGCTCTGTTTTGATTTGTTTTGTTTATAAGCACCTACATTAACCAGTGCAGATGTTAAGCACAAGCTCCCATCCAAACTCTTGTTCTAAAATGACTGAAACCTGTATTTCCCAGTGTGTTTTCTAAACACAAAGTTGCATACTACTACCTTGGGCATCCTTCTCCCAGCCGTTTCTTAAAGGTAAAAAAGATACTCATATTGTCAATTGCATAAAAATAAAATCATTTTATTATATCAATATCTATTTAATATCTTTTGATATGTTAAGATCTACTTAATTATATATTAAGACTGTATTCCATATATTCACAAAATGATTCATACTGTTTATCATCTTGATGGAGAGAGAAAAAGATATTCAGTTTTAGTGATATCTGGTAGTACACTATATTCTCCATATTCTAAAAACCTCAGAGGACCATCTGCAGTTCTTTCTTTCCTCCCTGAAGTTAGCATATTTACCCAGGTGTATCTGATGTTAAAAAAAAATAAGTAGATGGAAATGCATGTATTTTTTTTTTTTGTTGCCTAATGATATTGCGTACTTATTTTTATATGTATAATTGTGCTTCTATCATATAACTTCATATAACCATAATAAGAAACACTGTATTATCAAAGAAATGAAAACAGATTAGGAATTTGTTAAAAGAGACAAATGGAAAATCTATTTTTAGGTGTATGTCATACTGCCTGTACCCCAGCTGCTGAGCTCTCACTTGTATTGGACAATTTCATTATTCATCAAATTGAATTTTAAAAATGCTTTTCCAGTGTTAATCACTTTGGCAAAATAATGAAGGAGTTCAAAGTATAAAATATATATTCAGTGGGATTCATTGCCACTCTGAAAGAATCCTTTCACTAAGTAAGTGGTTTATAAATGCAGTACTTTCTAATTCATGATGAAGAAGGTAGTCTGATATTCAACACTTAGAATTTCATCTGATTTCCTGGAATTAGCTGTTTGTATTGCAGTTTTTATTTATCAGAAGATAAATGTGTTAAGAACTTTCTCCAAGGATAAATAAAGTGGGTACAAACCTGGCTTATAGTGCAAGTTATAGCTGTCACTTCTCTGTCATCTCCAAAGAAAGTTACGTAATAAAATTTAAAAAGTGAATGATGCAGTTGATATGAATGAGGCCACTGTTTTTTTTTTCATTGCTAATATTGTCTGCAAGTGAAAAAAAATATGTGATTCCAGAGGCTCTCTAAGCTTGCTTTTATATATTTCTGTGGGAAAACATATCAGACAATAGCATTTTTTTTTCTACAGAGTTTTCTACTACACCTACTTATGCTGAGTAGTAGTATTAGCAGAGCTAAAAATGCTAGGCTCATAAGCCAACTATGCTAGAGCAAACTGCTTCAAGCTTTCAGTTATCAGGCCACATTGCTCACTGTCTATTTAAGAGCAAAAGCATGCTTATATAACTGTCAAATAACAAGGAAAGACTTTGTGGAAAAAGAAAAAAAAAGAAAAGAAAAATTTTTATATGGAGCAGGATACAGGTTTTTCACAGAAGTTTCAGGAAACTTATTATTTCCCTGTGTCATAATACTACTTTCTCTCCTGAAAATTCTGTAATGACAGAAGAAGTAATAATGCTATACATATTTTTTAATATCAGTGAGATGGAACGGATGCTGTTTACAAATGACAATTATTTCCTTTGTGCTTATAGTGAAATAACAATAGCATATATTCTTGTAAAAGAACCTTGTTTATAAATGCCTATGCATTACAGTCTTCCAATATTCATGATAAAGACTATAACTACAAAGACTAAAACCTATAGGAGACTGAGCTGAATTATGAAGTAGCAAATTTGCTGTAATTCACAGGCTAAAGGATTTGATCTGGACAGTTGTTTGCAGAGGTTCCCTCACCAACAGGCTGCCGAGGTTACCAACTTGTAGCACACTGATTATGTATATTTTCCAGTGGACGCTCTTAGCACAGATAGTGAAAAATAATCCACTTGAGAAAAATGAGCCAACACAGCTGATACTGATGCGTTGTTTGGTAATTGTTGCTGCGATACAATTTGTTTCAGCAAACACAGAAAATAACTGTGCTCTTGTTTACAAGATTAGAGGCACTGAAATAAGATCAGTAGTATAAAAAAAGGGAGTGTTGGTAGTAGAAGCTTTTTTTTTTTTTTTTCTCCACAATACTTTTTTTACGTGCTGTATCTGTATTACTTGAAACCATTACTGTGCTGGGATTCAGTTGCCTAAGCACAGACTGGTAGTGCTGTCTGAAATGCTGCAAGTTATGCTCATTTTCCACATGAAGCAAGCAAATACGATACTGGATTTGGGGACCACCTGAAGGCCTGGCAGATAACCTCATTTAAGTTTCTAAACTCCCCTTGAAGTCTTGATTGAGCTACCTAGACATCGGTGTGTATCCGCTAATATCTTAGATACCCTAAGGTATCGTACCTCTGCTCTATCTCCATCTCCAGATGGCCACAGGTCTCCTGTAGATGCTGTGTTGTATGCACCATCCCTACAGGCATGTCTCCAATTATTTTGGCCATCTCAGGTGGCCGGTGTTTAGGCAATTGGGTTGGGTCTGGGATGAGTGGTCACCGGAGTCGGTGGAACCAGAGGAGGGATTCAGATGACAAAACACAGGTATCTCCTACAGAGCCAGCTCAAGCGCTCGCTAATCCTGTTCACTAGATCCCTGTGGATTATAATGGGAACATAAATGCTTGGCTCACATTGTAGAAAACCTAAATTTAGGCAAGCCGAGTCCTAACGAGTACAAAATGAGAATGAAAAGAAATAAGCAAATAAGAGATGTGATCCTAAAAATGAATCTACTATGTTTAGATCGGAGTTTGTTTGCAGGGCTCATAGTATAAAGGGTAGTTTTCTGCTTCATTTTCCTTTTCTTGGCCACATTACCTTCCAGTCCAGAATTATTTTCATATATTATAACCATCCTTAGCTACCTAATTGTGCTACTAATGAATACAAATAATCCAGACATCAGGCTTTTACAGACCCACTTCAGTGTATAAATAATGGTTTGTTGTATAAGCACTCATTATGGGAGAAAGTAACTCACGTTATAGAAGGTATGTGCTGAAATGTTGGTTAGGGGGGAAGTGCTACAGCCAGTCTATAGCAATCTTTCAAATTATGAAAATGTATTGCTGTTTTGCTCCATTCGATTGCCCATGATGAATAAATGGGAGACATTCTGAGCCCACTTTTTAAACACATTTACTAACATTTGGAACTTTGATTTCACATTTTTGAATGTTGCTATTAGCACTATAGCACATGAAATACCTAGTTGGCTACCAAATTGCCCATTTGTATGCTTATGTGTGGGGCTTGGGCACTTAGCATGAAGAATCTGCATTTCAAAATTGGATCCCCTGTGTTGGAAATCCTTGAGAATGATACTCTATGGTCAGCCTAGTGCAGCATCAATTGAAATGCAGTTTGAATGCAATATAGTGCCTCCAATTGCTGCTTCAGAAGTGTTATGCTGAATCTGGAACACTTTGCATAATTTAATTAATTATGCCACTAAAAACTGATTTTCTCTCAATTTAAAGCAAACAGCTTTTATGAGGGTGAACTGCAGCACCCAGGGATATCAGGTGTCCAAGCTTTTAATCCTATTACAAAGACTTGACAACCACTGATGGAAACTGGAAAAACATAAGCCTCCAGCAGGGCAACAAGTGAAGAGGAAGAAGGCAACAGATTTTTAATACTCTTTGAAACCCCCGTATGCTTTAAATCATAATCAAATGTAAAAAGTGACAGAAACGGTAGCTTGCACCTAGGTATGCAGACGGTGCGTAGTGTCTAAGGAATAAAACTTATTTCACGTTGACATTCATAAAAATAACTATTTCTTCTAAGAGGAAAATTGTTAGGCTTAACTAACCAACATAAGGAGAACACAGCAAATGGCCAAGACTATTTGTATCTATGTCTGTCCACTTAAAGTGTTTGAGAGTGCAACAGACTGTAGTTTGAAAGTGGTTTCTAATGTTATGGATTAGATTCTGCCCATGAATCATTTCTGTTGTAAACAAATCTTGACAGACGATGCCAGACTAAAGTATTAAAGAATTTGTCACTAACTAACCACTAGCCTCGATACTTCTCTCTTTGAAGCTTGTCTTCTCTCTTCTGATTTATTGTTGGTTTTGATATCATTCTAAACCAGCGGCCACTGTCACTTTTGAGGCAGAGGAAAAGGGGGCCTGATTTAGAAAAACTCTAATTTCTGCCATGACTCTGAGCCATGTAATAAGTGCCATAATTGGCAATCTGTGACCGACCGTGCAAAATTCTGTTAGCATGTTAGGAAAGGTTACGATAGGATTGACTCGACCCTCCTATCAAACAGCAGTGTGTAACATGAAATTAACTATGCTGTAGATGCCATAGCTAATAAATAGGGAAAATATCTCTTACAGCCTAATTTGACCAGACTTGTCAAAGGCAGAATTCTTCCTTGATTATTATACTAAGCAATATTCATTCATTTATTCATGTGCCTTATATATTATATGTACTTATACATAATGCACATATGTGCTGACTTATTTTGATGGGAAAGTAGTAGAAATGGTATCTTTATTAAGAATAGTATAACTTTACACATAGATTAGAGAATTTTGTTCAAGTTTTGAAAACATTTTACAAACTAAATATTCATTTCTTTACATGTTTATTTTTTAATAACAAAAATATATGTCCAAAAAAAAGAAATTTTAGGGGAGTGTGAAGATGAGAACATTTTTTAGCAAAAAAACCCAAGACATTTGGTCTAGATCTAAACCTAAAACGTTGGTACAAGCTTCTCCTGCAGTTACTGAGTACGATGGCATGCCCAGAGCTCAGTCAGTGCGTTTGTCTCTTGTGGCCGTTCGCTCTTCGTTTCATTTGGACACAGACATTGCCTGATCACCAGGCACTGCTGACTTCATCTGAATCGAGGCATAATCAGGTTTTCATTAAACTACTCTGTGCACAAAGCCTGTTCTGGCTTCATATTAACCATAGCAGGACAGACAGTAACAGATCCAGCAAGAAATTAGATCAACCTGGACGAACAGTATGTGCCCTGATGCAAGAATTGCTAGAACAAAATAAACTTTTCTTAATGAATACAGAACTTATTCCTGTCCAGTATTTTACATTGTGTGGAAACATTTTTTGGGCATTGCTTTATAATTAAGCTTTAAATGCTACTAAAAAGACTTTTTTTTTAATGGACATGTAGCCTAAGATGGAGCAAATGATCCTTTGAGAGCTACCATTTTTTTTCCTATTGAATCTGTCATTACTCATCATCACCTACCTTTGTTAAGTGAGATGATCACACTTTTTGTGCTTACCTCTCTTCTTCAATCATACGTTTCAGAGGGTAAGAATTCAGCACAAACAAAATGTGTATATCACAGAGGCAAAAACCAGTTACAATAAGGAAAATCAGAAGGAAAGAAAGTCTTTTTCCAGCTAACATTCATTTCCTTCAGTGATAATTGTTTTCAAAGTTCATGTGTTTCTGTGATTCTGTGAGTTCTCAAAATGCAAGAGGTGATGAGATTCAAATCGTGCATTAACCAACTGAGCTACATACATTGCGTAAAGGTTGTGACAACTTGTAAAATAATAAAACTCTCTTGTATAATTGATTCTTTTCATTGTTTCATAAAATTGCTTTGTTTGATTGCAGAGAGTTTGGACTGAATTTTCATTACCTACTTCCGAACAATTTACACTGGGATTGAAACAGTATTGAGCTAATGAGTTAGAATTTATATTGAGCTTTAACTGTCTTCATGAAGTAACTGGGGAAAGAAAATCATGGCAATAATGGTGTATTTTTCATTATAAACTATGTTGTACAGCTTTTACAATCAACTTTTTAATAGATCTAGAGAAATTAAATTGGAATTCTACCAACTTTTGTGTTTTTGTCATCCCATGGAAATGGTGTTTAAAAATGTCAAGACTAATGTGCTAATCCAGTTTCTACTGAAGTAAGCCCGGCTGTTGTTCAGGCCCTGTTGTTCATTAGGAAGTAAAAAATATCTCAAAAATGTTCAGAAATATATGTTTCACTGTAATCCCTGATGCTACATACACACTGAGTATAGATTAAATCTGCCCTGACTGTTGTCATCTTGAAATCCTTATCAAGAGGAATTTCCATGAAAACGGAGGAAACTTTCAAAGTCAGGAGGGTGAAATTGTGCTCTGTATGTAAAAGGAAACCGTCATATGTTATTCTTACAGAAAATCCATGCAAATATAGATATTTTAAATATATTCAAACATTATTTATTGACCGTATGTGGTAGATAACACAAACTCGTGCACTCAGTGTATGTTTCTTTGTATGTGTACACATGCATACACATACTTACTCCCAGCTCTAGACAGTAATATGTCTTCTGAATAATTTAAGTCTTCAGTTGAGAACATTTTACACTTTTCATTATATATAAATGGCCTTATATGATTTTTTATTATTGTTCTTCAAAATGTATTATTTTGTTTAATTCTGTGGGGTTTTTATTAGATCTGCAGTAATGGAGAAGAATAACTTTCAAATCTATGAACTATTTCTCATCTCAACACATACTTGTTCACATTCTTTCTTGCTGTTAGTCAATTCCACTAGCAGAAGACTAGTTAAATTAATAATTTCTTACATTTTAATTAATAATATGAAACAAAATTACAGCATAGAAATACAGCATAGAAATGTGCTGTCAACCAAGCACATATGCATGTATGTTGGTGCCCTCAATAAATTAAATATTTGGTTACTTCTCTAATTTGTTTTCATTTGCAAATACAAGAAGAGATGTGAATATAGTTTAAATTTTAATTGGCATAATAGATAGTAGTTTTTTAGACATTTTTTAGTTAAAAATCTTCTCGTATGTATAAAACAGACAGCATATATAGTCTTATTTCCTAAAAATTGCAAAAGTATATGTAGAAAAACAGTAATATATCAGATGCATGGCTCACATTATTGAAGACACCAATAATACTTTTAGATTTTTTTTTCCAACTCAAAATTAACATTTTTTTCTCACCTAACTTTTTGAAAGTGTGGAAACAAAATAAAAAACATCTCTTTGCCCAATCTGCATATTCAAAAAAAAATCCACTTTCAAGAAAGGTTCAAATTGTTGGCCTTGTTGCAAATTCAGACGCTGAAAATTTTGAGTCCTCCTTCATATATATTCATGCCTCACCTGCAGCAGTGTTGGTTCTTGAGATAAAGAAATACTTTAGTTTCTCCTCACCAAGGAATCATAGGCCTCTGTTAATGACTCCAACTTGCCTGGACAATATAGGTGTCTAGTTAGTTACCCTCTCAACCTTCTGTAGCAGAGCCACCTCTGCCAAATGGGCTGGGTTGGCATCTTTCAGCACTAGCATCAGTAGTTTTTCAACTGCTGTCTTTATTTGGAACTGATTTACATGGATAGACCATGCAAAATCAAAAATGTGGGGAATGTTGTAGAACTTTATTTAAGGTATTAAGCAGGGGTGGCAGGGGCAATAATATTGATACTTAAAGTAGATGTTATCCTGTGCATTGGTAGTATAATAATCCATTGCTAAGGCACCATACAGAAAATATCAAAAAAGATAATAAATAGCAATTTCTTAGCAATGAAACATTACACAGATATGAACAAACCAAGAGGCATAGTAGTCTGTCCTTGTGTGTAAAACCCCTCCACGAACATTAGGCATTTCCACAGGAAGACACTGCTACCTAAATGCTTTATCCTGAACCATCTTGTTGCCCATCACTTGAATGTTGTTCAACAAAGGGAGAAAGCAAATGTTTAAATCTTTTTTTTTTTTTTTTTCCCCCAATATTCCAGGACTGGAGCTTCCTTTTATGATGATGCCCCACCCACTGATTCCCGTGAGCCTACCTCCAGCCTCGGTCACGATGGCCATGAGCCAGATGAACCACCTGAGCACCATCGCCAACATGGCGGCAGCAGCACAGGTGCAGAGTCCTCCATCCCGAGTGGAGACATCCGTTATTAAGGTAAATTTGTACGTATATATACGTACTAGCAACTGTTACAGGTGCCGTAAAGATGGCAAGTGTCTATGAGATGTTGTAAGGTAAGTTGTACAGGGATGAGAAACCAAACTGTTGCAGTGCTGGGAACACAGTAGGTTACAGTAGGTTACTGATGGTTAGAATCACCTTCTCCTTTTTCCTGTCTCTCTTAATTAATAATATATATCAGTGCTCAAGCTGAAGCCTTCTTCATGGAGAATATAAAGCTTTGATGCTGAATTCTCATAATTCATAGCTGATCATCTAGTTGCATGTCTCTCAAGAAAGCAAGGAAGAAATTATTCCCTCGTTAAACTAAGACGGACCAACCTAAAGTCTGTCCTTCCATATGTAAGCCTAGGTATTCGAATTGAAATGCTGCAAGGTGTCTGAAAAAGACTGAAGGGCTGCGTGCTTTGCCTTGGTGGAAGCTGAATTGCTGGGCCATAGATAGAGTAAAGCTATACAGGAGAAACCCATTAGTCTTCAGGTCAGAACTGGAACACTATAAAGAAATGTCAATCTAAAAATATCTACCTGTCTTAGGTTTTGTGTGCTACCTATAAGAATAGCATCCTCTTTCTCCAAATTCAATTAGATCTGCTAATAGAGGTGTTTCGCAGAGGCCTGGAGTCTTCTTTGAAGACTGGAGAAGATGTGTTTCATTATAAATGCATTTGTCCCATACCAAAATTATTAGTAGTATTAATATAAATAATTATATTTATGAATAGATTTGACATTTATTCATACAATTACATTTTACCTCTTGGCTTTTTTTTTTAGTTCTAATAAATGGGATGTAGAGAGTACACAAACCTATTGGTTACCTGCTCTTAAACTTGCCATTAATAGCTTTGCTCTTGCATGACTCACAGGGCACAGTGGGCACAAATGAAAACAGGAAATTCTGTCTGAGCGTAAGAAAACACTTTTTCACTGAGAGTGTGGTCAAACACTGGGTTAGGATTCCCGGAGAGGCTGGGATTATGTGATAGGTCAAGGCAAGGTTATTTTATAATTTAGAGCTGCGCTGGAATTCTGCCCCTTGAGACAATCCCTTCAGCAGAATGTGTATAAACATAAAATCTGTTGGTCCTTCAGAACAGAAGCTACAATTATTGCAGTTCTGGTGATATAGACATAGCGAAGAAATCTGAGTTAGTACTGAGCTGTTGAATATATTTATAATCCTGTCTTCATTCCTGGTAATGGGACAAGGCTAAATCATAAAGAACCATTCAAATGAAAGTCAACATATCTGTGTCACTGTGAGTATAAAAACATGAGGTCCAATGGCCTAATTAAGGTACTTTCATGGTTACACTCAGCTTTTCATCTGCAGCACCCCTCTCATATCTTTGACTAAATAGAGAATTCAAGCATTGGTTTTAGGAGAAGTGCTGCTGTGTGCACTAGACTAGATGCCACCTCTAATGTCCATCCTTAAATCTTGCTCAAATCGTGTATATATATACACTGTACTTAGCTGATTGTCTGATAGCATGGTGATTTCTATACTTTTTATTTTCTATTTTTACTTGAGCAATATTTAGTAAGAGTTATACAATACTGAAGTTGTTCTCTGGAATATAAGTCGTGCTGTATTTCATTCTGAATTTATTTTCTTAATTGGAAGAGTGACCACTGGTTTTACATAAGTATGTAAAAAGTAAAGATTGAGACTGAATATGCACTCGATACTTGAGAAGTATAAATTATTATCATAACAAAACTTTGTTTTCACTATTATTCCTAATATCTTCCCTGTTTTTAATAATCTACGAGCAATTTATTTACACATACCTACAAGTATGTCAGAGCACAACGTTTGATCTTTACTGGCATTTGGAACACCAAGCCCACCTCACTGTGACCCCTGATCTTTGTGTCCAGTTATCAAAATCAGGCACATTTTGACTGTAAATAGCTCCTAGGCTATATTAAAAAAAAAAAAAAAAAAAAAAAAAAAGCTGTATTTTATTTCATGAAAAGTGAAAAGGGAGCTGTGGGACATGGACTTGGCATGTTCTTAAATGTTATTATTATGGTATTATTATTACTATTATGGTATCCTTGCTGGACCCTAGAAGCAATCACTTAACTGAGAAGTGTTCCCAACTCATCTAATCTACACCTATGTAACAGTTTTAAAAGTATGGGACTTTGAAAGGGAGACTGTCACCACGTAACTATGTATATTGTTTATTATCACCTGGGGTATCCAAATATATGAGGTGAGGCTATCTTGGCTTTAAAACCAACAGTCCCTTTAATCGGCTACAACATCTGCTCCAATGATGTCTGTCTCCTATCTATTAATGATAGGTAGCACTATAACTGAGTGTTTTACTTAGCATTTTTCATATCCCAGAGTTCCTTAACTGCAAATTCTTATAGCTTACCTTGTTGTAAAGGAAGTTTCATTCTAACCTAGGTAAAGATTTCAAAACTGTTTAATAATTTTGATTCAGTAATAATGTAAATGAATTGCCTATATTTTCCTAGTTTTTCCTTCAGTCCCTTTGTGGTATGACATATATCTAGGTTTATGTTTTCTCTTCTTGTCTGTAGCAGATGAATATGATCAGAAGCTCCTGCAATGTAAAAGCAGGAGGTCACTCTTTTGGAGATTTTCTTCCCAGGATCATGGGAGTAATGTCACTGGCATTCTACCTGTTTTTACTAGGAACAGTCGGAGACTGTGAATTTTGTGTCTATTGAAATAACTTTGCTGAGTGGTAGAGAAGCAAACTCTCTAATGAGCCTATTACTTGAACCTACTGGCAATGTAAAGATTATGGATAGTAACTTACACTATAAGCAAAAAATATTTTAGCAAATAGGTGTAAGTGAGAATATCAGATGTCTTTTTGTCTATTTTTATAGCTATGGATAAACAGTTAAAATCACAAGAGTATTTGTTACTGTAGTTATATTTTCCTTTCTTTTACTGCTACATTTTTAGGCTTTTTGGTTTTGTTTTCTTTATGTTCTGGCTCATTCTTTTAACTCTAATTTTCATTAAATATTTTTACTTGGTGCCAATTTTTTCCACAAGAAAAATTTCTGTTTTAAAAGGACTATGAATCTGTCATCTTTGAATTCATAGTTATAACCTAAAATGACAGTGCACATTTTAAATTAGAGTGCAAGATGTTCTGTTATAAATTTAACACCGCTTGAAAGTTGGAAGACGTATGAGAAATTTCTACTCTAAAAAGTAAATCCATAGTAATGCTATTTAAATTAAGTAACTGAGAACAAAATTAAGTCCCGTAAAATCCAAGTCTTCAGATTATAAACATCCTGGTTCACTGGCCAGAGGAGCTGACTTTGTGAACAGTGCCACCCTGGATGACTTGCTGACCTTCCCTTCCAATTCACTGCATTCACAGTTAGTGTTGTTATCTTTAAACTCCCAAAGCTTCAAATGCCTTTCTATTACTGGGCAATATTTCATTTCTTCGTGATAAGAAGTGGGAATAAAGCTGAGATCATGAGATCTGGCAATGAATTTGGTGCTCTAAAATCTTCAGAACTGTGTTTCAGAGGGGTGTTGTGCCCTCTCGAATAGGAGGCGAACATTAGATGTCTTTCTGTAATGGAATGCTTAGATATATGAGTTGGATGAATAAGAGGAGCGCAGCAACAAGCAGGGACAGCAGATTGTGACAGCAATGAATTGCAGCGAGTGTGACAGCTGTGACCTGGGGATGCTTGAGACATGAGGTGGCTTTCATCACCTGCCCATGGTTTCAAAGGCTCAGCTTGTTAGCGGTTTCACTACATCAATTTTTTCACTCAACAGAAAGATATATGAAAATATAAAGGACATACCTCATATTAATAGTGGCTTGAAATAATTCTGTTTTGTAAGAGTTAGAGCAGCACACCCGTATCAAGAGTTTCACCACGTGCATATAATGTTACTGACACATATGGAAAGAATTAAGAATGAAGTGGAAAAAGATAGTATTTACAGCTGAAAAGGTGACCAGCAGAGTAGTTTTACGCTGCATACTTGCGTTTGTATTTTGCTATGAGTTTTTATTTTGCTAATTCTCAAAATATATCACAGCATTTTTTTGCTTTCTACTTGTTTAAAGAGTTATATCCCTCTCATTATCCTACTACTGTAGGAATCTGCTATTAATTTATTTAAACAAGGTAACTGCTGACAGATCTTTTTTTAAAGAGAACTCATTTGTAGGTCCATTCTGATTTGCAGTTTTATTTTAATATAGAATCTCTGTTGATGTATTTTTCCATTTTTCACTGGCAATGCATTTATATTTCTAGTAACATAATTTAATGTTCTTGTATTTTTTTAGCTAAAATGGTTGCCAAAACATCTAAGTAAGAGCCAGAGAGGAGAAATATGACACTTCTGTACATAGATGAAGGAAATTAATATATTTAAAAATCTCATGTAGCTCGTGGTGAGCATGTTCATAGAGATGTTCATCATCTGATCAGAAACAAGCTGTCAGGTAAAAGCGAACAAGCTCACCTCACAGAGTGGGCAGAGAGGGGAAAAGGGCACTGCAAACACTTCGGCTTGAGTCTTCTGTATCTGCTGTGTGAGCAGCCTTGAGTGTGGTGGAGCTTTCATATTAGAGAAGGGTTTGGCCATCATGGGATGTTTCAGTGGGGGAGTTGTTTACAGATAATTTATCTTTCAGTTACAGAAATGATAACTTTTTAGAAAGGATGAGGTGGATGATTTCTCAGACTTGGCTGGCAGACCGTTGTGGAGGAACAGGCGCCTTGGAAGGCGTCCTGGAAGTGCAATTAGACACCCTGGATGGGAACCCCCTTCCACCTCACTGCTCTTACCAACTAAGTGGGATTTTCAAGCCCTATAAACTTGAGAAAACTGCCAGAATTGGTGATATATCAAATGTTGCTGTAAAATCTTTAGATTTCTCTCTCTACATGTGTTGAATAAAATTACATCCAAAGCCTATGTTAAAGGGCCGTTGCTAAATTTGAAAGGACAACAACCTAAAGTCCAGAAATATTCTAATGCCTCTGCAATATTAATGTGACTTCGTTTGGGCTATGCAGTATGGTGTGACTTTAATTGTGCAATCACATACTGTATTTTTCATGGGACGCCCACCTTTTTCAGTGTAGGCTTACTTATTCAGTACTTATTCAAATTTTCAAACCATTGTCTGGCCAAATCTTATTTAACATTACCTAAGTACTGTATTGAAAGCAAGTTTTCTATAGGTACTTCTATACCTTACAAAATAAGTGTTATGCAAACAATAATAGATATATATTCGAACAGTCATATGAAGCTGGTGATACTATGCCCATTTTGCAGAAAAGGAATGAGAACAAAGAGAATAATATTCCAAACAGTCAGAAATATCCATTTTGTATGCCTAATCTGTAAAGCCTGTTTTTTGCTTTATTTATTTTTACTTTAAAGTGATTTTTCTGCATTTATACAACAATGTACTTACACAAGTATAAAGAAAAGAGTGGAACCTCTTTTAATTCCTCATTATTTGATACATGGGGAAAAAAATATTTGTTTCTTAATATAAGGGGAATAAACAATTTAATGATAAAAAAGAAATAGTAATGAAGTAATTACTCTGCAATAAGTGTTCTACAAAAGCTAAACAGGTATCATGTCCCAAAGCACGTGCCTTTACATACTGGAAAACAAACACAAAAAGTGTCATATAACTGTGAAGTTCCAACTAACTTATAAACTAAATTAACATTTCCTTTTTTATTATGAGTCAAGAGAATGTCTTAAAATTATTTGTATGAATTTCTGCATAAAATCTCTAGGTTGTTCTAAATCATCTATTTCTGTATTTGTACCGATATAAATATGTATATGTACACTTCTGTACACTTATTCCTCGTTTCTTCACTTAGCATGAGAAAATCTTAGGTCAAAGTACAACTCAACACTTTTTATGGCTTAATCATCTTTATATTATAGGGCGGAGTGTCTCACCTCATTCATGACTTCCATCTATGTATTTAAAATTATTTATTTTAATTTCTAATGCATTTCATTTTATTATGAGCTAGAGGTTGGCTATTGTATATCTGGCAAGTTGCAACTGGGATACATGTCTTCTTGGAGTACGGTAGACAACTATTTTTAGCCAGATGAGTCTATTCTTAGCATTTGACTAGAAATACATTATGGATTGACTTTGAGGAATGAATTCTCACTATTGCTTCTTAGCTTGAATGGTTGCTTTGCAAGTCAGACCCATGTCTAAAAACAGGATTTTTTAAAAAAATAATAAAAGGCTATCCAACCTACCATTAAGAAAGAGATAATTAAATTGGAAGAGTTTTTAACTGTACCTTTTCTCTGCCTTGGAAGAATATATTGTTTCTTAGTCAAAATGTGCATTTCCAAGGCAAAATATAATTTATAAAGGCAGCTGAAAGGATATGTACCAAAAAGAAGCAGATCCAAAATAGCAGGCAGAATTCTGCTATACAAAGCTCTGTGACGCTTCCAGGAATGATCCTATTTTATCATGATTCAAAGCTGTCAACACCTTGGACACTGCTCTAGTTTCCCTAGGACAAATGTACTTTTTCTTGTTATTGATCAGTGTCTGCCTTTTCAACCTCTGCAACAGCCCAGACCTGTGGAAGTCACTTCCTGCATAGTTCTCGTTGATGAACTGACCATGATTTCCAAGAATTTAGCTCTCTCTGTTGTTTAAGTACTGTTAAAGGATTACTGCTCTTCCGACTTCCAGTTAACTGCTACTAATACTCACAATAATCACAGAGAAAGCACTGCAATAGCAATCAATATAATCCACAGGCTCTCTCTCTCTCTCCTTTTTTTCCCAATAGATCTCTTTCTTTAACTTCTTTAACTTAAATTGTTCCAATAGTTAAAAAAGTTAAAAATATTGATGAATTTTATTAGAGAAAAAAATTCTTCCAAATGCTGTGGATTACATTGTTCTTTATAGAAAATAGAGTAACTATTTAAAACAATAGTGCAATTAATGTCAAAAAAAAATTATTAGAATTTTTTTAAAATGGTTATTAGAACAAAATAGGAAAGACAACATTTCCATCATTGGTAAGATAGAAAGATCTTGAGCAAGATAGTGATAGTAAACAGGACTAAGCATTAATTTGGAGCCTTATAACATTTTATGTTAAAACTCAAGGACAGATGAAACTGTAAAAGCAGAATATCCTCTTTTCAGGGAATGAAAAAGATAAGTAGCAAATTCATTTCTCTCATTCTTGTAAACTAAAATATGTATGCAATTTTACAAGAAAACCATTCCTGAAATACTTCTCACTCGAGTTCAAAATAGGTCAAAATATAACTGAAGACTGAAAGTCTGTGCTTTGGTCATTGTGAAGGAGATTATAATAATCTTTGGAAAAAAAAAGAGATTGGAAACCAAATGCCTTCTTAGAAAGATCTGGATATGATGAACTATTCCTTATTAAAACTTTTTTTTTGAAAGCTAAGAGTGTAAAAACCAATGTGTATTATAAATTCTTTCTTAATATGATGTCATCCAAACTAATGAAACGAACAAAAAGTTTGAAGCTGAAGATAATTAACTCTTGCATTTTAATGACTCAAAGCACTAATACCTTTAAAAGTGCTCCACTCTGAAGACCATAACGACAGCTGAAGATTTTTAGTAGTGATATACCTCCTGAAGTGTCCTCAATTGCATGTCTAGAAGTCGTTACATCCCTAAAATTAAAAGATGAGTAAGTACAAGAAATAAGTCTTATGAAGAAGCAAACTAAACTGGAGGAAAAAGCTAGAGCTAAAAATACTTGTGAGGGAGAGATTTGCAGAAGATGGAGTCTGCCCATGAAAAGCTAGTTATTTCAGGTAGGCATATTAAAATTGTGTCTAAATGATTCTGGAACTGTATCACTAACAAACAGAATGAAAAAAATATATATGTGTGGAAGAACTGTAGTAGTAATAACCTAGAAGTTGTCACTTCTGTGACTGTCTTCCTAGGAGGAGAAAGATTAATGTCCTCTCTTGGATAGTGATATAGGCTGAACCCCATCAGGGTTGTTTTATGATAGGCTTTTGAGGAAGACACTTGATTGTGAGGTAATTTTCAAGCAATGAAAATGCACTGCTGGAGCAGAAAAAAAAAAGATGCAAAAAGAAAATGATAACTAACTTTGTTCCCTGGTAAGAGGGCAAAGGTTCCTAAGGTATAGAAAAAATTGTGTGTATGGTCTTCTAGATACCATTACAGTTCAGAGAATTCTTAAAGTTCTTTAAAAAGAACTTTTTAGATGGCATTTTACAGAATGGGTTTTGCATCTATAGAAGAACTGTTTGAAAAATGTAAAGTACATCAAACTTATCTGTTTACTTAGAGATATTCATACAGTATTATGAAAGTATAGAACAAAGGTATGGAACAAAAATGGAGGATCTGAAATTTCTAATGTCAATGAAATAAAAGAACAGTAAAGGGCATTGCAGATCCATACAGTAAAAATTCAATACATGGGAGGAGTATTTTTGGAGGTGTTAATTGTCATATTCTTAAATGCTTAGAATTTGCGAATTGGATCCAATTTATAGAGCACCAAAATATGGAATACTCCAAGTTTGACTCTTAGGAGTGTGTTGTTTGCTTAGTCTAGTCTCTTGTTTTGATGCCCAATTGAAAGTCTTCACTGTTTTGAAAAGTTGGCCAACCGTATCTTAGTTGTTGCATCTACTCAATTTTTTCACACCATGTTTTTGGTGGTAAACAAAAATAGAAACAAATACGGAAGCAAAAAGCTGATGAAAAAAGATGGCTAGCAGGGGTTATATTTTACACATGAAAAAAAAATTTTGTGCTTCTTGTTTTCTAGTAAATATTGTCAATGGAGTTTATTCAGTTCACCAGCCAGTATCTAGGGTAATAAATTTAGCCTACTGCTGTCACACCAGACGGAAGCAGATTATTTGTAGGCCTTGTCCGTCAACCTTGTATGGATGTCTCAAGACCATTTAATATCTCAAATGATAATGAACAATGCTGTATGGCCAGCTGAACTAAGCCATTAGCTCTTCATATAAGAATGAGGCATATCATTTTCTGTGCTCTGTTTTTTTTTTAATCGCATCTTAAATGACCAAAATGGGAGAGATCTGCCTGCAAGGTGACCATGCCTGCAGCTATCATTCTAAATTTAGGTGTCTCTGAAGTTGTCTATCTATCTCCCATGTTAAAACTATATTTAGATACCTATGTTCATGTGTGTCAACTTCAAATTGGACCCTGCACAGTTTCCCCTCCATTTTTAAATTTTGGCAAAGCATTTGAAATGTAGCTTCTTAAATTTGGTATGTGTTTGCCAAGAGAAAACTAACGTAATTATAAGCTAAACTTTGGCTCTCTAGAGATATCTTTATTTAGATGAAATTGAGTTTGTCAGAAAAAGTGGACAAGTTTTAGGAAAAAACCTGAACAGGACACAAAATTATAACTCAGTAAAATGTGTTTCTGTAATATCTCATGTAGACTTATACAAAAGTGAGATTTTTTACAAAACCTCTAGTAAGGAAGACAGCTTATATTGATATTCCAGCATCATTAGTTTATCATTCTGACTTTTAAGAGCTACAGAATATTTCAATTTATCAGTAGTAGAATTATTGCAGCTAGTTTTGATAAAGAGAAGGAATTGCTATAAACTGTATTACTGATTGGTAGAATTATGAAGCAAAAAATGAGCTAAGGTATTAAATTAATTACTCTCCCACTCCTTCATAGTTCAATCCCATATTTTGTTGGGGTTAAAGGATATTTTACAAATGAATTGATAAAGTCAGCGTATATAGTTTTCTGGTAGAGTTGCCTGCTATGTCATATTATATGGAATAAAACTCATTATCTGTTTTGTTTGTTCAGTAATTATATTTTGTTGTCCTGTGCATTCCTTTTGCTCTATCCTTCTCATAATACATGCTGTAAAAGCACACATAAATAAATAGGATAAACAAATTAAGCTGTTTAAATAAATTAATTTACTCTGCAGCTCTGTATTCAAATCTTATATGCTCACTGAATTTCATTTTAATGAAACCCTTCTAAGAACAATACATTGTATGCCAAACAGTGAAATTATATTAAATAAGTGATTAAATATACTGTGTTCCAATTTATACCAAATCTGTACGCAGTGCATGCTTAAATCCTACTAAATCTAAAGAAATAAATCTTCTACATTCTGAAAACATCTGCATTCTAATCCTCCTCTTGAATACCCGGTTCATGGACATATAAACACGGCCAAACTCATAATAAGCCTAGAGCTATGTCACAGTTAAACAGTGCTCATCAATGTTTTTGACTTAAAAGCCCGAGACTATTAAAGTGGAATCCACTTAAATGTCTTGATACATTGTTCTGAAAGGTCTTCACCCACTCCATTAATAGGACCATTGAATCCCTTTGCAATCACAAGCTCAAGCTTAGCAAACATTTCTCAGAAAGTTTTCCTGGAATAAATCTATCGATTATTATAGATAATCATGTTGCTAAGTTTCATAGGAATGCATTCAGCAAAACAAATATTCATCTAGATATTGTGCCTGTAGAATAAGGACTACTGCATAAGCAATTTGCACTGTAAGGAAAGGGAATCTTCTTTTCAAAAAAAAAAAAAAAAAAAAAAAAACTAGCCATAAAGTTTTCATATGTGCTGTTAAACCCATGCAAATTGATTTTTGCTATTGCATCAAGATAAAACATTGTCTTCCAAAACATTGGAACATTGGGATTTCTATCCAAATTACATGAAAATATCTGCTATTTCTGTGACATCTCAATAGTTCTCACAAACCAGGACCAGGTTGGTTAAAAACACCATGGTTCTCATGCCCTTAGTATTCAAGTGACATCTTGAAGTTCAGTATAGTTCTTCCCAACTGGCAAGCCGAGCTTTCCTCTGGATTGAAAAATGTGGGTGAATGAAATGCTTCCTGCATGACTAGTGATGACAAATACTGCTAGGATAAACATGGTTTATTCCAGGTGTGTGCTCTGTAGTTTAGGCATAGACATTTGGACTTTCATCAATACATGTTGATAACAATGTTGATCCAATAGACAGATTATAATTTCGTTATCATCCTCGCTTCTCGGGAGGCCTCTCTGAAATGAAAACATGGGTAAACTTCCACCCATCATGAGTTAAAGTGCTGCCTCTTCCATATTTATGTACAAGAATAAATTGTTCCCTCTACCCATGAGGCCAGTATTTCTAAGCTAGTAAGCAACATGTATGTTTCCAATTTGATAGCATGCTGATACAGGTGAGGAAAATAATGAAGTAAAACAAAAAAATTATTTTTATAGATAGTTTAAAAGACAGTTTAAAAGCCTGATGGGATGAGTAGCTCGCAAATTGCATGGTAAAGTGTAAGGTCTATAGTTCTAGACTTCTTTTCTTTGAGAATAGTCTGCACATCCTGGAGACCCCAGCAGAAGAAAAAAAATGAAAAAACACATTTTGCTTTAGGAGCGAAATTCAGTGTAGGGAAACAGTATTTTTAAGACTCCAAGATTGTTTTATCTAACATACTTTTTTTTTTTTTTTTTAAATTACTTTTTGCGGGGTACAGGAACGTGTTCCAGACAGCCCTTCTCCTGCTCCTTCTCTTGAAGAGGGCCGAAGACCTGGCAGCCACCCGTCATCTCATCGAAGCAGCAGTGTGTCCAGCTCTCCCGCACGGACCGAGAGCTCTTCAGACAGAATCCGTAAGTCACATTCTTCTCCTTGTCACCGCTTCAAATTTGATCTTTTTTTTTTTTTTTTTTCTCTAATCAAAATGCCCTCAAATCTCCCATGTGTCATGTTCTAAAATTCAGCTGCAATAACTATCTCCCAACATTATGCTTCCAGTTTACAGTATCATAATATTTGATGCTACATTAACGGGTACTGATACAAACTGCCATCATGTCATATTAAACATAAAGATATGAGCTATGAAATACAGAATTGCACCCGGAAAGCAATTTGCTAGATTACTTTTAGAAGTGAACATACACTGTAAACATTTTTTAAAGAAATTGAGTTTCATTTAATGTGTTACTGTAGTTTGATTTTTTAAAATTGATTCTGACTTCATAGGTAACATTTTACGTGGTAGAGCTACTTGGTAAAGAAAAAAAATAGTGTAAATCAATTAAAACCTCTGCATATTTTATAAATCCTTTAAATATGAAAACATGTAATGGTGAGAAATAGGATGCAAAGAATATTATCACAACTCACAAGATATGGAGTGAGACTAAACCATGGTACCTCACACTGTTACCATTTTTATCAAGACTCCATGTACAGAATGCAAATTATAGGGCAAAGACTCTGGATTTGCAGGGTGCCACGGTCTGGAAATAGAGGTCTTTAATTATATTATTTTATGGATATTAACTTAAATTCATTTTACACTTTTCAGTTCCTTTTGTAATTGCTATCTGCAAATATAGCTCCAGTACTACAGCACTGTAGTACAGTACTACATCATTCCTTAGTCAAATTTGTCAGTAGATAGGTGAAACTGGAGATTTTGGCACACAGATTTGGCTGGGAAAGAGCTATGAAATTTGTAGTCATGTCAATTAGGTGCAACACATACATCTTTGAGATTCTTTCCTTTTAGGCTCTTTGCACACTCAGGAAGCTAACTCTTCATTCATTGACTTTCAGATGAAAGATGTTTTATTATTATGTGATGAAAAATGACTTACCAAAGAAAAGAACAAAGTGATAAATTCTGTGTCCGTAAACGAAACTTGACCGTGACAAGCTCAAAATTCTATTTTCTTATCACTTAGATGATTCAGTGTACAGATTAGACTCACTTCCCCATGTACTATGACTGTTTACTAAATACTATATACCAAGAACTATATGCTGTGTATTGTATATTTCCCTAGACTTCTACAAAGCTCCGAAAAAAACAGCTGGATTTTTTTTTGTTAACTGATTGAATTGTATTTATTTTATAATGATTAAAGAGATTTTCACTGTTCACTGAATGAAAAGCAAATTAAATGAAAAGTTTTTTATCATTTCTGATAAGCCACAAAGCTTTTAAATCTACGTAGCTCACACTGATTCCTTACCGGCAGGTAGGAATGGGAACCGTACTCACTATTTCTTGCAGTGATTAAGGAAGTAGAATTCTTAAATACTGAACCAATTAGGTAGCTTATTTATTTTAAAAACCTTCCATCTACTATTTTTTTGTTAAGGTCACTTAAGTTCATCTCTGCTTGTGGCATAGTCAAGAATAAGATGACCACAGCAGAAATGAAAAGTACATACGGGAAAATGCTTTCCTGAGAATGGCATAAGCCTCTTGCAGATACAATTTTTAGCAAAATAGGCATAGGGATATGCTTTATATGGATTTCTCACGTGTGTTTGAGAGCTTTTCAAGCTATCTGATCAACAAAGCTGTTGACACACAGTGTATTTTTGAAAAGCTGTATTTTCTTACATAGAATTACACAATGCTTGATTTGAGGAAGTTGGAGATTGCATACTAAGAATAATAATACACAAGAGTATTTCTTCAACTGAATAAACTACCAACAAAAACATCAATAAATAAGTAATATGGAGCCTTTAGTCCAAAGATACAACACCCTTCCTTTTAAAATGCACTTTTGAAATGACAGGAATATCAGGAAAAAAGTCTCCCACTGTTTGGCTGTTGGTAACTGTAGTTAAAGTGACGCTGGAGTTTTTTGGAATTCATGTATAATGCAGAGTAAGAAGGTATAGAGTAAGTACAGACGTGTGATTGTTAATACTATGGCTGATCTTATTTCTGTCTCTGCTTGTGTCCAGCAGCTGTCCATCAGAATGGGCTATCTATGAACCAAATGCTGATGGGTTTGTCACCTAATGTCCTTCCTGGCCCGAAAGAGGGTGATCTCGCTGGTCATGACGTGGGACATGAGACAAAAAGAATACACATTGAGAAAGGTAATGTGAATATTATGATCCTAATATTCCTGTGCAAAACAAGAATTATCTCAATAGCTGTATGTTACTATAATTGTGATATTTATTTATATTTTAATTTTTAAAATTTTGCTGTTTTAAAAGTTAAACTCTTACAGGGTCATGGCTTTTTTCTTCTACTCGATAGAACTGAGACATTAGTGAATTTATATAAGAGCAGAAATTAATAAATATTACAGAAAGGAGAGCTACCCAAAATTTGAGATATTTTTTCATTATCTAACTGATCATTTTATTCATTAATGCTATTATAATGAGTGAAAAACAGGTTTGTATTGCTGTTGTGCTTCTGGCTCTTCTACAGCACTGTCTAGATATTAAGTTTCTGTCTCACTTCAGTTGACTTTAATGACCTACTTCCCAATGGGGCTGAGTACCATGAAAATTAGTCCATGTGTGTGAAAAGGAGAAAGGCTAATACCAAGTCATTAAATTAGAAAATTGCATAAAATGAGACTGGTACACATTATATAATGGGATTTAAATTTAATTGAGTATATGATGAAAGTGTTTGATCTGGGTAAAAAATATGTATGCACTCATACTGATTATGGTACCATTTTATCACTATTGGTATGCAAAACAGAATTGCTACTTTTTTTTTTTTTTTTTAAAGGGGGGCTTGTATTTTTAAAAGGTTCATCCTTTGCATTGCATTGATTTAACAGATATGAATCTTAAGTGCTACTTATAGATTATTAATATTTAGTTAGAAGAGGGGTAAAAATATATTTTAGGGCTTATCAAGAAATCAGTTCTTTGAGTACAACAAGAGGAAAAGTAAAAGATAAAACAGGCAGACATTGAAATACAGCAGGAGAAACTGGCTGCAGTAATGCGGTATTCAGAATCAGATATTTTGTACAGTATTTTAATACATATAAGATACTACATTCTCCGTCTTGTGTTTGAACATTGAGATATGAAAAAGAATGAAACACTGGGCACTTACATTCTGGACAGGTGGCATTTTTAATGAGATTACCCCCAAAATTAATGGAAACAACATTTCTTTTATATAAACCATTTAGTTTGGTTCATTGCACACACAACCTGTTTCAGCTTATACTGTGCCCTCACTAAGCCCCTGCAAACTGTATCCCTGCTGAGAATTATGGTGTGATCAAATAGGTTTGTTTTGAATTTCTGTAAATGATTTTGTTTCGGCCTTTGAAGTTACTGGTAAATTCATCAGAGAGAAGTACATATTAAGAATTCTTACTATTTTTATATACATCATTTTTTTGAAGGTTTGTTTTTGTAATGATACATTGAAAGTACTTTCCAATGCTGTAACCAGTTCAGGCTTTTAAGCTTTTTAAAAATCTGTTCTCTGTAAAATTGCTGAGAATTCTTTTTTATTATTATTTTCCCGTAGTCCTTGTTTAGGTCAAACCTTCTTTTGCCCTCTTTTTTACTTTTCTTTCTTTCTTTTTTTTTTTTTTTTATTCTGTTCCAGCCTACTGAATTAGTGGTAAATATTCATGGGCTAGCTAGATTGATAGGGTATACTAAATTAAAAATTGTTTTCTGTCATGACTGCATTTATCATGTCTCTCATACCAACCCTGTAACTTTAATACTAAACTAATCTGTATTAAAACAAGTGATTTAACTCAGAGATATTTGTGGAGATAGCAATTACCTACTTCTGTCATTGTGAGCTTGCAGTTGGATCCCCAACTGTTGCTTACCACTGTAATTTAGTCAGATTGCAATCATATTAAAAAAAAAAAAAAAAAAAGATGTATGGACAGTGATACTCTTATAGTTGAAATTACATCGCCCTTGTCATTTGACTCAAAAGAAAGAGAACAAAAAAAATCTAAATAAGTTTCACTAAGCATTTAAATATTACCCTGTTTTCTTGTGAACCACATTTGTGCCACCGTATTAGCTGAAACTAAAATGACTTTTAATCTGTGAGAGTCTGGAAAATCCTGCCTTGTAGAGGAGATGCTATCTTGTTTCTTCCTGGACCCTATTCAATTAAAAAAAAAAAAAAAAGATTGATCGATCGATCAATCTCTAGTGACCTGAACATTGGGAAATTTTAATTACAGTCAATATAGAATTTATATTTAAATATAAATATAATCAATATATCTATCTGTCTGACCTGATCCTTGACTTGGATAAAAATGAGAAAATACCTCTTATCCTGTATAAAAATAAAGCAAAGGAGATGATTTACCCAGTCTATGGAGTACAGTGTGATGTTTTAGAAACTGCATACCAGCACTGGCAAAATAAATAGCAGCTTAATGGTATACAGACTTTTAAGACTCATATGCATTTATATTTGAAATTCATTCAGAATTATTATCAATGGCAAAAATAATTTTATTTATTTAGTTAACAGTTAAATTTTTGGTGCAGTTAGTTTTATTTGCGTTTAGTCTGTCTTGAAAATCTGGTCTCAGTTTCTGGTATGCGAAGTGTTGTGTGATCTCATCTTCCATTGAACTTAGTTTATCATTATCCCAGCAAGAATGAAGTTATATTCTGTGAACCTGAGTCATAACTTATTAAAATAGAAAGTTTGCACCTCAACCTCTAGGTTGGTTGCAGGAGGAAGAACTTATTTTCTCAAAGATCACACGCAAACTGTGAGTGTTAAAGGCATTTTCTAGCTGCTAATTCCAGATGCGCAACTTGCTCATAGCTTTACGTTGGGGCAAGACCCAGTATCTCACGTTGCACACACTCTCGGGGGTCCATGAGAAGAAAACATAGAATTGTTTTCTATAAGATCTATACTGTGTCCCAGGCAGGTTCCAACTCTAGACCATAGGAGACTGCAGAACACTTCTGCCTGACAGTTCGTACATAATACAAGATCTGTGTTTGGAGGAAAGTCAGGTACATTAAATTTCCAGTACTCTTTCTTTCCTTGTTAGAGAATAGGAGATTTTTCAAAAATTACTGAAAGTAGGCTGCAGAATTCCAAATGATCCTGGAAAGGAGGTAAGTTCAAGCACTTGATGTTAGCTCCAGTACTTGACTGCAGTCATCAAGAGCTAGAATCTAATTTTGTAACTTGTGATTATGGACTATTTGATGATGGACTATTTGTTTTGTATAAAAGCAACTGTATGTCACAGACAGGACTTATGTGCAGTGTAGGGCTTGTATTAACTGGTGCAGAAAAGATCCATTCAGTTTGTTACCAAAAAATTAAGACTCTGAATCACTTCAGGTTCTTAAAATACTAACATTTCTGTGATACTAGGAGAGTTTTCTAGATAATCCTTTGCGTTCTTCTGATACATATTTTATTATTCATTGGTGCTGAATATATGTATTTTACCGCCTTGCCTTCGCCTTTACAACCTTGTGAGGAGCTTAAGGAGGAGCTTAAACCTGTCTCCACAGTTTCTCCATTAACTGGATCCAGACAGCTATGCGCCATTTCGTATTGACTTTAGACAAACTATAGTTCAACCCGTTAAGTTCATTAGACCCCAGTTTCAAGCACCTAGCTAGGTACCTGCCCCATGTAATCTATAGGAATAAGTCCCACCTTGCCTCAGCCCAAGATTCCGTTTTAGGGGACAAACACATAAAAGTTAGTTTCTTTAACACCTAACTTTTAGATGCCTAAGTCTTTTATTGGATCTGGCCCTAGGGCATCAGATTAGAATTTTCTGTCTGCATCAATTTATATTTTTTTAGATTGACACCTACAGCAAATGAAGCCTGAATGTCATGCTTACATTTTAAATTGAATATGTTATTTGAGGTGTTGTGGGAAGGACACTCTCTCGTTGAAAATGTGCATGCTGTTTTCTATAACAAAATATAAAATATTCACTATGTTCACAAAAGAAGCTAAACAATTTCTTTCACAAATGCATTTTAACTCTGATATTAATAGAAATTTCCAAAGTAATTTTAAGATAATCAATAATAACTGCTTCCTGACTAGTATGATAGCACCAATTAAAATATAACTTTAACAAATCCATATATTAAATATGGCCAATATTTATGCCTCTATCATTTTATTTTATGGCCTTCTGTAAAGATGTGAGCAATCCTAGACATCTGTCTACTGTTATATAATACAGAATATTCAAATTCCAGTATATACTTAATGTAAAACTGCAATATTTATTTTCTGTTTCTGTTAACTATGAAATATTTATTTTCTTAGTTAGAATTATATTTTCTTGTAGGTGGTTATCTGTCAAAGTAGATACTAATGATAAATATATCAACTATATATTTAGATATTCATTCTATATAATACACAGTAAATTCTTAGATATTTAAAATATATATCACATATATATACAGATTAATAAATATGCAGACATAGAAGAGTATATTTTACAAATATTAAGGACTCAGAGAAACCTGTAGCATTATCAAAGGTTTTCTTCTGGCTGAGCTGTTTTCAACTAAAGGCAGCAGACAGATGCTCCAGAGTTTTACTTAAATTATGCTTCTAGTTTTTGCTATGATTTGGGTTATTTCTCTGAGAGAGTCCTTTTCTAAGGAGCGTTGTTACCAATTGACCTGATGAGGAATTTCCATTCACCATTCATTTCATTACCTTGCATTTGTTTGGGCAGATATGCTGCTACCCAGCTACTGCTTGTGTAAACATATATTATTATTCCGTTTTCAGTTTTGTATGCATGCACACACATACAGATACTTATGCAATGTATTTATCTTATTGAATATTGCATGCTAATTGAACAAGAGTATAAACAGACCTTGATGAGTATCCCTATGGAAATGCACATTTCAGTGTTTTCACTCCATTTCTTAAATGTTCCCATATCTTTATATTAGTTTGTAGTTTCCTAAGATACTGAGTTCAGGCTATGTATTTATACATCACCTAGCACGCTGTGAAGCTTATGCGGATGTGAGCTTTAGACATTTCTGAAACCTTAAAGAGAGAGTCATCAAATTTTTAACCTAAAAGACAGATAATACAACAATCCACTAAACGAAAGGCTAAAGAAAGCCATGATCACCTAATACATGGAAAGCTGTAACAGTTAATGGACTACAAAGGTGAAAAATGAAATTACAAGCTTTTTCTTAATGGGTTGTTATCTACTAAGAAGATAACAACTCAGAAGAAAACAACTGTTTTTATTCTGTAACAATACAGCAGCTAGTATGGCATTGTGAAAATTATGTATCCACAGGGAGGAGGGTAAAGGTGGTACAAAAGCGTCAAAGTTATCTTTTGAACAAAATATTGACTCAGTATTTCTATAGAGTTCCACCAAGCTGCCCTTCAACCAGTTAGTGCTTTCATAGTCTTGTTTGCTACTAAGCATCTTTATTCTAGTTGGATAGTAGTTAGTTATGACACTCTTCGTATTAGATTTGATGTACAGTGTTCGCGTGACTGATACACTCACAGGCAAACGGGAAGCATTGCAGTTGTGTAGTCCACTTGTACATGTTCATACCTGTTAATCTGTGTTTAGAGAGACCAACACATCCTGGACATACCTGACTTGCTGAATATGCTAAAATCAATTCTGTGTGCACAAGAGTTTCACTGTGCTCTAGATCTATTAGAGTGACTATGCATATGCAGTTCCTTTGTATTATGTGTGACAAAGTTCCCCAAAGAGACTTTTTTCTTTTGTTTTAATTTCACTGATCATGATATATTCTTCATATAATAGACCCTAGCATAGTCTTTACAGTCTTTAATAGTCTTTAAAACATAGAAAGAGCAGGGGAGCTAACGAAAAAAAAATCCTTTGAAATAGTTTGTGTGCTCATTTTCATTTCACTTAATGAATTGTCAAAGAGAAGATGTAATGGTAATTGAAAATATGTTAAAAAGGATTTTTTTTTTATCATGCTACCACATTGGCATTTTTAAATCATTAAATCCTTTTGTGTTTTCTGTTGGAAAAAAAATGTTACAGGGGAATGCAGTCAGTGAAGTTATAGCTGTTCACATAGAGAGCATACGTCCTGCAGCACCGAGGATGACTAGACAAGTATGATCCTGTAGCTCTCAAGTAGTTATACTTAGTTTTATTTTATTTAAAAAATAGAACTTGTAAAAGAATAAAAAGTGTATATGTGTATAGATATATACACACTAAAAATTAATTCTAGTAGAATTAAGAAACGCACATTTTTCAAATGAATTTAAAGGGAATATAAAATCAGATATATTCTTCCTGAAAATTCACAGTAGTGAATACCATTGGTTTAGGGCAGGAAAACATTTATATTCTAGCATTTGATTATATCACTCTGTACCTGTGGTTCCTGCAACAGAGAGTAGAGCTTAGAGCAAAATTTTAAGGAGTTGTTCCGCTTGGGGCTACTTGCACAAGCTATTTCCAAAGTGCTAATAATGTCCCCTGTAAATGTTGGGTTTCTGTAAGTTTTCTCTAAGTTGTTCAAATGCAAAGTATGAAAAAAATCACTTTTGAATAGCTTGAACTGAAAATTGCTGCCTTGACATCGCTTAGAGTTTCCTAGCAAATAGTGCGGGTAATTTGTACATAATTATTAACATTTTATTTTCTCCTTCACTTTTTTTTTTTAAATTGACTTCATACTACTTCTATTTTTACCTTCCAAGATTTGCACATAATTTTCATTCTCAGGTATTTGTTCTAAGAAGTAAACGCTTATTACAGATTCTTCTGTCATTCCATGTAATGTAGAGTCAAATTGAATTCTCAGGGATATTCTTTCCCTGTATAGAGAGCTTTTAATTTTTTTTTTTATTTTTTTCTCAGAGAGGGGTCAGTACGCTCATGGCTTGAGGAGTGTT
>JAWLRI010000839.1:1084951-1151553 GCA_034781795.1 Crypturellus tataupa | reverse complement strand
AAAGAAAAGAAAAGAAAAGAAAAGAAAAGAAAAGAAAAGAAAAGAAAAGAAAAGAAAAGAAAAGAAAAGAAAAAAGATTCTGTCTTTATGGTTCTCAGAAATACTTGATAACTATTCTTGGTTTGTTAAAAATAATGGCCCATTTAATATATGTGTACAATAGCAGCGTGTGCTCTTTTATATATACAGACATGAATACTCTGATTCCCAGGCATTTAATGATAAACCTGCTAAATTTCTAAAAGCTAAATAAGAGTAAATTGGCCCCCTAGTCAAACTTTTTTGAAATACATAATGTATGTTCCTCATCAGTAGCTAAATTTAAGATAGCTGTAGAACTTGGATTGTTGGAGTAGTAGTATCTAGTGATACAGGAATCATTTGAGAACTCAAGTAACTAATCCAAGAAAAACAGCACAAACCAGCTCTGGTCTTTGTTTTTCAGCATGTCCATCTCCTTACAGGCTGATGAATGTTATGGAGAAGATGGGAGTATGCAAGCTTAGTACTTTGTTTTATGGGGTTCTCGGTTTCTTTTCTGGCTAACTATAGGATCATTTCCTTTTCTATGAATCAGTTTTTGAGTGGGCATGCCAAATTAGGCTCACAGAAGCGAATGCAAAAAGAAGTGAATGTAAAAGATGCTGTACGTAGGAGTCTTATTATTTCATAGAAAGTTAGTAAAATGTATTTAGCAATATTTGTTGAATACTTCTACTTCAGAGTGCAAAAAACTCTATAAGATATATAATACAAAATCTATAGTTACATTCATTTTGCACAGAGTTTTTATGTGTTTTATGTTCTTAACTTCTCAATGCATGAATTTCTAGAGAGTGGTAAAATGTAGCAGCTCATGGCTTACCCGGTAGGACAGTTTTGTTGAATTCAGCCTCCTGTTTCAATCTATGTGTCCCACTTCCTGAGCCCATCTTGTCTGTCGGACCCTTACGGAAAAGATGGACTTGGGCATCACATTTCTGTTAGTCATCTGATGGGAACACGGAGGCATGGAGGTGCCCCGCATTTCTGACTGACTCCCAAAACATATAATAAAAATGAGAGTTCCTCACTTAGACGGATAGTTCTGTCCATTGGGAACAATTGCATAAGCCTGTACAGGCAGTTGTGAAGGGAAGATACCTATGTTAGGAAGCCAGCACGCCCGTGCAGCTCTTTAGAGGTGCCTACTTCTCTAGGTGCCTACTTCTTTGATTTTCCAGGAATTGCAACAGTGAGGTCAGGCGGTTGAGATATTGCTTCTTTATGTCAAGAAGAGACTATAGTTTGATGAGGCAGCACCAGTGTTAGGAACTATACTCTGTCTATGATCAGTATAATTCAGAACCAGATAATAAAGTTAATATAATTAAATCTGGGACATGGTCAAATGATCACCTGCAATTAGGTTAGCCTAGTTTAATAAGTTGCTACCCCTCAGTTTCCTCTCAGTTGTCTCAGCTAGTATTCTCCTTAAAACATATCTGCTGACCAGTACATGCTGGCAATTTCCTGAAAATCAAAGTAAAACAATTTTTAGAAATTGTGAACGTTTGCAGATCTTATTGCTCTGAAAAATTCTGTCTCACCAGAAGTTTACTTTTGAGGAGTTTTGCAAACATTTATGATGAATTATGATGTTATTACACCTTAACTAATACAGAAAGATAAGTAGGTAAAAATTGGGGTTATCTAAATATTGCTGAGAAAGTTGGAAATCTTAGATAATGAATGAATGCTAGAGTGCCTGTTGTAATTTCTTCCGATTTTCTAGGATTTCCAGGATTTAGAGATTATTGTTTTTATTTTTATAAAGTAGGCAGAGTTTTTATTTCTGCAAACATTTGTACTCATTGTCCAAATCTGCTGTACCAGTGAAATCAGTGGGATGTTTCACTCTAGAGTATCCAAATTACAAGACTGGAAAATGCTTAGAAGGATCAAGTGAATGAAAACTAGTTTGTGTGGTTGTGACTTAATGTTCTTTTACCCAACTTATCATGTAAAATTATGATTGCTGGTATTGAAAACGTCAAATGACTACAGTCTTATAGAGCATTGAGAAAAATAAAAATCTTTTTTTAAGATAGATTCTTTTTTTTTCTGACTCCAGGACATGTTCCTATGTGAATTCCTATGTGTGTTACTATGGCATTTTTAGATCTAGAAATAAACCTAATTGCTTTTAGAATACCAACTAAATAAAGCAAAGGCTATACTTACAGCTTCAATCAAATATTACTATTATTCTCCTTGCCCCCAGGTAACTTTCATGGTGTGCGTGGGGATCATTTTCTTGTTTACATTTGTTAGATTGTCTTAATGCAAATTTTACATAGCCTTGAAGTGAAAGACTGTTACAGACTGGCTGAGAGAATCGTGATGGTCTTCTGCTTATATGTGACATAACCTAGGAGCAGAAATGCCATGGATATAGTCTTACTCAAAGAAGGGAGCAACACCAAGACCAAGTGTCAGTGTATATAGCCAAGAGGGCCACAAGGATGAGTTTAGTTGTCACTTACTGGTTGGGACATTCTTTTGGAAGGGATATGTGTTCAATCTTCTAATATTTTCTGATGTTGTTCAGTAAATGAGCTTACATAATTCCCACTTTAAGGGCAAAGTTATTTGGAATAAAATTATTTGAATTGAAAGGCTTAAAGGAGAAGAATGTATCTTATAATTACTAAACTATCTACCTACAAAGCTAATTGAAACTCTTTTAACAGGTCTTAACCAGGACCTAAATTGCTCTCTACTGGGGTTTAGGGGGTGTATAGTGCTGGTTCAAGACCTGTAAAAGGGAGTGAATGTCATCATGTGGAGCAGATTCTCATCACGCTTGCAGCATGATAAAACTCCATGGAAACCAAAAAAGAATCAGGTCCTGTTGTACATAAATTTGCTGACTTCTGCTAATTAAATTTCCAATCAATAGTTCTTGAGAGGATTTTCTTAAAAAGTCCTTCAGTCAAATACATGTAGAACAAAGCAAGACGACTAATAAATGTAAGATTAAAACAGCATTTGAGACAAAAGGGAAGATAGTGCTTGTAAGGAATAATATTTCTTGGCCATACTCAAAGAATTTGATATCTCTATCTTTGTTTTCTAAGAAAGAATTATGATATCATTTAGGATCAAAGAAATACAGAAATCTGATTCTTTTTTGAAGTTGCTGTTGTGCTATATCAGTGCTGGCTTTTAATGATATTCAAGTACATAGTGAGATCTACTACTCTAATAACCCACATTTAATATCCTTCCTAAGAACTACGTGACAAAAGGCATTTGTAATTATATTTACTTCTGAAAGATTATGGTTTATAGTTAAACCAAGAGAGGCATCCTGTCATTTTCAGAACCCGTTAAATGTGACAGAATCTATTTTTCTGCCAACTTGTGAAGACCAGGCAGAGAGCAAATTTGCTGTGGTCAGCTAAGTGTAACCACTGAGCAGGAAAGTGAATTTAATAATGCATTATTGTTCTTCACTGAAGGTGAACTGTTACAGTGCCTTTGTTATAGCAGACTTTGCCTCTGCTTAGGTTTCCAGATGCCGTGCAGATTACCTGATTAAAATCTCTAATGCATGATAAAATGTTCCATGTTCGCTTTTATATTAACATAAATGCATCAGTTTTGAGGACTGTGACACTAAAGCTAATTGGAAATATTTACTACTCCATTATATGGTGCATATTACAAATAAGGATTTATTATATGTGGAATAAATGATAAGCAAGTGTGAATTCACAAAGCTTATACCTACACTGTGTTTGGGAGCGGAGGGTTAATAAAATGAGGGCAAATCTCAAGACGTCTGTGATGGCACCTCAAACTCCTCAGCTGATGCTGGCTTCTGTTCTTCTGTTTTTATTTTTATTTCACATAGTAATTCAACCAAAAGAGTAAAAGCCAGGTGCTGTTCTTTTCTTGCCTCTTTTTGTTGCTTCATCATTTCTTTTCCCACTCTTTGCCTTTGCAGATTTCCCTCTACCATTCTTTAATTTTTTCTTTTTTTGCCTATCAGTTTGAAGTTAAGCTTCATTTATCGCCCACAAGCTATATTATCATCCTTTCCTAGTTATGACTGAAATATAAATAAATACAATTGTCATGAGTTGAAAATCCACATCTTTCTCTCTGCAATATCTTTTGTAAGAATTATTAGATTTTAGTAAAATGATTTGAAGAAACACACCTGGCTTTTGCTCTCAACTCTGTCAGGGTCTGTGACTAGTGCAAGTTATTGTTGTCAACCGCAGAATCTCTGCTGTTGATGACTGAATTAAAAAATACCCCAGATCACTTTCTTAAAATCTGAGAGCTTTGCAGGGGAGTCAAGAGGAATAAAATACAATTCCGGATGCATATAAATACACAGTGTACAGGGCACAGTGTTCAGCAGAGGCTGTGAGCCGCAGTGGGACACAGGGTTTGGTAGCATGATGCAAGAGATATACCCAGAGCCCACACCTGCTGTGTAATTAACTCAGGTGAAACTATAATGATTAACACAAGCAAAAGCAGAAACTCCCGCCTCCAAACCCTCGCTTCTTTCAGTAAACCACAGGGCAGAGTTCTGCATTGCTTTCTATGCTACCACTTTAAAAGACCTGAGCATATATGTGTGTATACTTACACAAGTACATGCACATCTATAATTATGTTTGGTGTTCAGGAGAGCTAATGTTGTGGCATTGCTACCTTGAATGTGGGAGAAAAATATTCCTGCTTGGTTTTTGAACTATATTTACATTCCTCAGACCTGAATTTGCGAATCCAGACTGCTCAGCACAGTCTCCCATCACTGGAGAGATCTTGTCTTCTACAGGAGGAGATATACGGATCAGAGATTTCACGTAATTGTGAGGCAGGGGGTGATTCTGTTCAAGCTACAGTTGTCCATGGCAAACTCCATGAGAAGGAAGGAGAGGGAGGCTTCTCTGTACCTTTGCCGTACATGGGAATGTCACAGTGGGCCAAGCGCAGAAGAGGAGACTCAGGAGACTCTTCAGGGGGGTGGGATATTAATAAAAGGAGCAATTGGATTAGAATTGGACTTTGACAGAGAATGGTGGGTGAGAAGCTGATAGTTTTTGACTTGTCATTACATTAGGAGAAGGAAATAGATAATTTCATAGTGGAATCAGCTTTCTTTCTAGGTAGGCTTTTATGCCCTTTTTTTTTTTTTTTTTTCCCAAACTGGGTATGAAATTCTGTTCATAATACAGAAAAAAAAAGTGCAACTTTAAAGGACTTAGAGAAGAATTGTCTGATAATTGTTAAACTGGGAGGTCTAATTACTTCCACAGTTAATTAAAACTCTTTAACTGCCCTCTTGGTGTGACAATGATACTTTCTCCTTTCTAAATGAAAGTGTAAAGGTTAAACAAAGCGGCAATCTAGCAAACAGCCTACTAGAATTTGTAATCTGACCCTGAGATCTACTGTTTACTTTACAGAAATTACAGTGCTGGAGTGTAAAACAGGTGCAGAACACTTGATACTGCTGCCCACTGGTATACAAATGACTTGCTTTTTTACTAGGCGCACACAGAATTTCCTGTGTTTCCTAAAAATCTGCAGAAAGCCCAGATTAACAAAGTGGAAAAACTCAGGCTGTTTCTTGGCCATGACCTTGGCAGCGAGACAAAAGGAGATTGGCAACGTAAGATATTTGGTGTACACAGGAGAAAAGCCTCGCTGCTGGAGCCCGCAGACTTACCTGCACTATCTGACACGATTGCTCAGGCTATTGCTACTAACAGGGACGTTTCATCATTTAGGGATTGAAGGCAAATAGACAGTTTGCTGTCATTACCTTGTACTGTTTTAAAGCTTTCTCCAATTTAAAAATGGTAACACTGGGTTCTGGGTTATTTTTTTCAAATAATTTAGACAATTCTTTTCTTACTTTTATTTTACAACTTTATTTCTAACCACTTCAACATTCAGAAAAAAGACTCCTATAAATAATTGGATATCTGACAGCACTGAGCACAAAAAAAAGAGTTCTGAACACATTGCAGAAACTTGTGTTTTGCCTTGTAAAGGAGCAGTATATACTATTGATCATGTGAATAGGGGATATCTATAGAAATCCTTGTGTATGAGAGCTAACCGATCACTATGCATCAGGCAGGAATGAATTCAGAAATTCAGCTGGCTAATGTAGTCGTGCTTTCTTTTTCTAATCAAACAATCAAACTTCCCACAGTCCGTGGTTTAAATCAAGAGCTAAGATTGAACATTGCTTGAATGGATAAAATTAAAAAAAAATAAACCTGCATAGCAGCAAAGGTTTGTATGAAGAGGTTTAGATGAGATTATAGTCCTGATTAAAACTGCCTTCCCACATGCTTCTTCTATGTAGAGAATTTTTAAGGAAGCATTTAGCTCCACATAATCATTAGCCTCCCGTCTCCAAACACTGAGCTTGCAGCATGCAGAAGTATCTCTGCCCCTGCATCCAGAGTCTCTGCCTTCTGCTTTCCTGGCATGACGATCTAAACCTTACATTGTTTTCATCTGTGATTAGAAGGAAAGGGATTTTAAACTTTGTCTACAACAGAGATATGGTCAGATATATCCATATTTTGAATGACAAGTTTTGTTTTCAGATGCACGCAGTTTCTGCAGTTCATGTGCAGTAGTCTGATCTGGGGAGCAGTGAAAGCATGCACATTTTGCAATGCAGGAACTCATAAAAATACAATTTCAATGACTTTTTAGCCGCATTTTCAAAGCACGTTTCTCCTTTGTTAAATAGCTAAGCCACAATGTAACAGGTCATAAATTCTGCTAAATAAAAGAGAGCTGGGGAGTGAGCTTAAGCACTGAATCCTTGAGTGTCCATGCTGCATAATTGTTAGCTTTTAGCCTGGCTCTGTTTTGACTGCTGCAATTAGCTCCCTCCAAAACACATCTGCTCTAGAAGGTACTAGCACTAAATAATGTGGACACAACAAAATCTTGCCTAACCACATAGTCGGAGATCAAATCCAGGCTCTCTCTTATTCAAAAGATAGCCAAACACAACAAAAGAATATTTATTTCACAAAAGGATATTGGGCAACAGCTTTATTAAAGTTAACATTTTATTTAGAGTGAAATAGTTTCTGTGATGTTATCATCTTCAGGGTTGAAGCTCCCGTTTCACTTGCTTTCATTTAATGTCCAAATTACAACCCTCCAATCTGCAAATCTGTATAATCCCTTGCTTTTTACAACACGTGATTTCAAGTTAAGGTTTTTGTTTCAAATTGATTTTCTTCAGTCATATACCAATGCAAATTTTGCAGACTTCAGATAATTTTCTTTTTGTAAAACATTTGATCAAGTTTTGTCCATTTATTTAACTTTAAGGGATGCCTACCACTTTTAACTTCATTGCTACTAATACTATATGTAATATCTATTGTGCTTTTTTATTATTGCTATTTATACAAATGTAAAATAGTTTTTGAAGTCAGTTTGCAGTTTTGCTGCTCAGAGTTATCACCTGGGATTTTGGTTCTTATGTTGTCTCGTTGTCTTTGTAGCCCCCTTAGCCCGCCAGGATCAGGGAAGGTTTCTGTCTGAGCTGCTAACTAAGGCGAGATGTGTGAAATGTAAAGTGAAGTTTACATATAATTTACATAGAAAAAGAAATGTCAATTATTAATTCTCAAATTACTTTCAGGATATTTTCATCAGAAAAAAATGGCATGAGAAATCTTTCCTAGGGCAGCATTAGACACTGTTATACTTTAACTACTGTAACTTTTGAGGTGGAACACTCAAGGTAATGTATTAATTATTTACCTTGAAAAACAATAAATGGAGATAATTCTCATGCTTAAGATCAATATTGTCATGGAATAATTATTTAAAAGTTTCTTCGCTTACATTAGTAGATTATGTTCTACTGTATTGGATATACTTAAAAAAAAAAAAGAAAAAAATGACTTGACCTATTACAATTTTGCTTCTTAGCACTGATATAAAAGTGAAATCTAACTCTGAAATGGTTACGTAACCAAGGCCATTCTTTTACTTCCACTGCTCCCTATTTTATTTTATTTTCTGCATCAGCTATCAACAGCCATTCATGATTTTTTTGTCTCCATGTAGACAATCCAGAGAGTGATTACGATACAAGGATAAGTTAGGCCACGATTCCAGTAGTTTATGTGATAAGCTTTAGTTTCACTGTCCTTGCTTCCAGGAGTTGAATTATGTGTCGGTACTTCTGAGCACTGATTAAAGTGATGTAGCCCAGTGTGTAAGTAGAAACAACTTGATCCCGTGTATTTAACCCTAAAGTTTAGGTATGGTTAGGATGGGAATTTATAGCTGAAACTCAAAAGCTCATGGAACAATATCAAATGGCAAACAGGAACAGAAATAGAATAACTTTCTGGGCAATACATTTACAGAGTAATATAGAGCCCCACAAAATTTTCTCTTCTTATAAGCAAAATCTTCATGAACTAAGAGGGTTTGATCATCCATATCTACTTGTATTTAGTGTGTTGATTCAATTTAAAAGATCAATCCAGATGGTTAAAAAAAAAGTTTAATTTGTGCACTAAGTAATAACAGGTAGGAAACAAGCATGTAAAATTTTAATTGGAATTTACGGAGGGAGTAAGAATGTGGTCAAATTAACATTGGTTTAATGTAAAATGTTTTAAAGTATTTTTAAATTTCGAAAGGATGAGTATATCAATTACATTATTTTTTTAAAGAAGCTAATACATTTCAGTGAAAAATAATTTTCAAAAATCATTTCAGTAGTTTTGTCTACAAATAATCAAAACAAAATCATTGCTCCAGTTTTCTTGTCTCTTCTGATTAATATACTCTGCTGAACACATTAGTTGATTTTGTGAAATTTTTTCTCTCCCTTTCTTCCATTACTTTCTACTATGGACCATGACATTTTTGATGAAATCACTGTCAGAAAAAATAATGCACATTTTCAATAGCAGATTCATTACTGAATGACTTTTTGACATGCCTTTCTTTCAGAAGTTACAAACTTTTTTTTTCCTCCAAGCTAGATGCAGTAGTATGTTATTATACGTTAGTGTACAGTATCAACATGCTGAGAAAACACTGTGCAGAAGCAGCAGCCACTACTCCTTGTACGTTCATTGTAAACTGGACTCAGTTTTAGCATTTAATCTTGGTTTTGAGTGGGAGGAGAAAAGTTGGTGGAGAGATGGAATATTTAACATTTTGGAGTGAGAAAGTTACGGTGACTTTTTTTATTCCCTGAGGGAGAAAAAAAGAAGAGAGATTCTAGTGAGTATTTAAATGAAGAAGAAAAATAAATGAAAGCTTTTAAAGCACATGATGCTAGTAATGTTTTCCTTTTGATTTGGTTTGCATTTTATGTGGTTTGTTCTTTCAGTTATTGTATGTTTAGCCAACCATCAGCCCCATCCTGAAAGTCAACAATAATAAAAATGTAAATCATCATCAAAAGCGTGCCTTACAGTGAGAGAACATTTCAAAGATTGTTTATCAGTTGTTCATTTTCTCCTGTCAGATGTTGAAATCTTTTACTTCCCATCATATTGCACAGAAATGCAGTTCTACTGATAGTGTCTACTTGTAGCTAAGCTGTGAAAAAGTCAAAATTTCATTTTGTAAAAGCAGTTATCACACAGAGTGCTGCAGACCTAGGTTATTGGTCCTTATTTAGCAAGCTCACAGATAAGATGTCTAATTTCCTGGCCAAGGTTTTTATATGTGTGTTTGTGTGTAAAAGGGTGCATGTGTATGTGTGTGGGCCCAGTAAAATATATAATATTAATAAAAATAGGCTATACAGTTTCTTGACATGCAGTAAACAGATGTAGAAATAAAGTAAACACCAGCTATAAAGTCACTGTGAAAAAATAAGATTTTAATTATTAAATTAACTGTTAATATTATATTAAAGTATTTTTAAGTGCTGCATAAAATTTTAATTAGGAATATGAGACACATGGAATACCTGACTTAAAATTGAGCACAATTTAATACAGACTCAATCAAGTTCTTTTGCCATTGATTTAAGTTTGAAAAATTTCCATACCTAAATTATAGCTGTTCTGAAAAAAAGATAAGAGAAAAAGATTTGTTAACCATTTTAATACATTGTGGCATGACAGAAAATGTGCAGTACAAGAAAGGCTCATGTACAAAAGTATGGGGTTTATTAACATAATACTCCTATTTGTACCCAAGGGAAAACTATATCATATTTTCATCTTAATCTTTAAAATTACTAAAAATAATCTTTTTGATGTCATAATTGTCAGCTGCAGTAAAGAAATGGTTAAAAGATTTATTTAAGTCTTTTAAAAAGATTGAAGACCTGTTTCTGTAATTGTATTTTACATAACACTTGAACACCCCTAACTGTTCCTACTTTGGAGGCTATTTACCCTTTTCCAGTTTGCTTGTAACTCATACCTTTAAAAAAATACAAACAACCAGCATAAAAGTGTTAGAGAAATAGGAGAATGACTTACTAGTGGAAATTTAAAATGAGTGGACCCAAGTTTGATGCCGGCAGGTATTTTTTTTTTCCAAAAAACAGAATTATTAAAAAAATACGTAATTTAGTTGCATCTACTTTCATTATGCTCATTTTTTTCCATTCAATGATATGTTGCATTTAAGAGCAAGTGTATTCCATCCTGCAGGTCATACCCATTCTGTAATTCCAACTGCGAGTGTATTTTGTTTTTTATGCTCCAGTATGTTAAGCTTTCCATAATTAAACAACTATCTGTAGAGCTGTCCTTTATGTGTTTATTAAAGATCGTCTAACTCATTTCCTTTTGCCACAAAATTGTGTGAGTAGCATAATAGCTGTTTTAAGTAGCCAACATCCAAGAAAACTAAAAGGGAATGTTTAAGTAAGGGTTAACTTTGCCTCTTTCTTTCATGTGCTCTTGTACTTCACAGGGAATTTTTAAACTGAAATCTTTGCTCCAAATGAAAGACCTATTGTGCAGTGTTTTAACTCTTTTTAAAATAACACCCATTTTAGTGCCTTTAAAAAGTCTGAACTCCGTAAGCATTATCTGTACCCATGAACATCTGTCTAACATGGCATAATTCCAAAGATACTGCAAAAGTCAAAGTTCAGTTAGTGATTTTGTCTATTGTTTAGCTAGGACCAGCTCTGTAAGCCTTGAACTTAACCATTGTTATTATTCAGTTTCTCTGTCTCTTTTCATTTTCATTTTGAGAAGGAAAATAGAAAAAGATCTCTTTTCCGGGAACTCCTTAGTTCCCTGAAAGCTAAGCAGAAAGTCCTCTATACAACACCAAAGTGAAAATGACAACTACAAATGATGAAACTTCCAGATATTCTTTCAAACTTGTCTATTTATTTCAGTTATTAACTATTTTCAATTTCAACTTCTGCTGAGGTTATTTTGGAAGAAGTATCAGTTATCTCATGATATAAATTAAATAACTGGTGTCAGATCTATTAAGTAGAGTATTATTTTATTTATCCCACAGTTGATAATAGTCACACTATTCACTCTAGGCTGGTGAACTTCCCATAAGTTATACCTATGATATCACTAAAGGGATAAAGAGAGTCATGCTGTCTGCTTCTGTGCTTATTTTCATCATTGTATATACTAAATCCCACAAAGTACTTTTTTGTATGTAGAGGTCCTTAAGGGGGGTCTTCTGTGCATGATATTTATTTGGGCTCTACAAATACAAATATTTCTGAATCTTTCTGAATGTAGGTCTATGTTGCACACCAGGGTAGTAGTGTTTAGGCATGTTTGGTATTTGACAAATACAATTAAATAACCCAAATGTAATTATACTATATACATAGTGTCAAACATACATATATTTATATATAGTAAATGTAATATAGCATACACAATATTGTTGAGGTGGTTGTTGAGATGTGAAAGGTGAGTGAACATCCAGGAAACCTACCCTGACCAGATGATTGGAGAGAGGTAAAAAATGGTACATTGCTCCTCCATCCTCTCCATCCTCTCCATCTTCACACTGCAGCACATGTTTCCATTTAGTTCAGACTATGTGGAGGAAGGATTACACAGAAAGTGGATGAAACAGGAATTATTATGAGTTTAAATGCCTTCAAACCTACACTCAAAGACCTCAGAGCATTTTTCTTCTTTTTTTTCCCCACAACAATAGCACGTAGGATTTGTAAGGCATTTGATAGCATGTGAGCAGAGGAAAACCTCTGCTAAGGTAAACCTGCATAATGCAGGGGAATTTAGCAGAGCTGTTCTAATTCTACTGTGCGGGATGATGTGGTTTATTTTCGAACAAATTAGGCCCAAGACAGAAAATAATGGAATGCATAGAGAAATTACTATTTTTGTAAACATGAATAATGCCAGAATAGACATAAATGGAAATAAAGGAAGTTCCATTTAAACAAAAGAAACTCCTTTTTTTGCTGTTGTGGTTTTATTTTACCTTGAGGATAGTCAAACCCTGGAACATGTTGTCCAGGGTTGTCCAGATAGATTGTGGAGTCTCCATCCTTGGAGATACTCAGAACCCAGCCCAACTCTGAGTTGGAGTTGAGCAATCTACAAAGCAAACAAACAAACAAAATTATCCATTTATCTCCAAATACAAGATACTTTTTACTCTAATAATGCCATATTCCTAAAAGCTCTGATCTTGTTTCCAGTGTTTGGGAATCCATAAGTTTGCCCTTCATATATGTTTAAGTACAGGAACCATATAATTATTTTCATGTAGAGCTGGTACACAAACTATTTGTGTCCTGAGAATCTTTTTTTTTAGAAATCTTTAAAAATTTACTAAACCTCCCTTAAAGAAAAATAAATCTAGAAAATGAATAAAGTATATAGGTGTCCTGGAAACCCTGATGTTTACTTAGCAGTAAATATTTTCTTTTTAGACCTCTTTGTCTTTTAAATCTGGTTAAAATATATATTGTTTCTTTTTTAACTTAGGACTGATTTTACTAAAACTGCAAAGACTTTATAGTTTTGGAAATCTAGACAGGTCTTAACATGAAAGGGTTCTTTTTGGTAGTGCTTCGTAAACCTGAATGCCTAGAAGTTTGACACAGTATCTTCTCAAAAGTAACGTATATGCAAAACATTCAGGCTTATTAAAGCTTTATCAACAAAACTAATTGAAGGCTGAAAAATGACAATTACCTTGGAGGTATTAATTTGAATAACTGTATTCAGTTACTATTCATATGTAAGTCAGACATTATAACTGCATTGAAATCATATTGTACATGATTTGTCAAAATCTTTTGCAAAATATCTATCTTCTTATAACAATGGTGAACATGTTTTTCAGGGCTTGTGATGAAAGTTTTTTTTTGCATATACAGTTTTCCAAGCAAGCAATTTCATTTTGGACTTTAATACTAGGGCATAACTGTGAATATGAGGAAATATATTCTTCTGGAAAGAAGTACATGGGTACCTCTCATGTTTTTTCAGATAATGACTTTATTACTTTGTTTACCAGTCCAAAATAGGACTTTTATGCTAAATACATAAGTAACAGGTTTGAAAAATCTTAACTTACACTCTATTGGTATTAAAACCAGTTGGCCTTAAAATTCTTTTTTTTTTTTTGCTTAAAGTTTTTGGACTGTGATGTTTTGGATTTGAGGCATTTGCCCAGCCCCCAGCACCTGAACAGACTTATCAGATGTGATCTTTGCAGAGCACAACAGCACATTTCTTTACTCTAGTGCTTAATGTACTTGCAGCCTTTAATTGAAAAAGGTTGGATTATTGTTTTTCATTTAAAGCTTTCGTCAGCTTTTAAAATTGATAGTGCCTATATTCACAAGGGATTAGAGAAGAAAATAAGTATACATTTTTGCAGCCTTTAAATCACATAATTTGCCACTGAAATTAATGTGTATCATCTTGAATTATTATTTGATCTTATACTTAAGTGCTCAGCTATTTAAAAAGAGTCTTAATAACAAATCTACCAAAGGCAGTTCAAAGCCCTTTTATCATTTTTTTTTCATTAGTATCTCCCATTTTCATTTCATTGCTTTTGTTCCTTACCACCTTCTTCATCCAGAAAAATAAGTAACAGCCAGTGCTGCTTTTGAAATGGAAAAATGGTTTCAAATCACTGGCAAAGCTTAATGACTTCTGACTGCTGAGATATGTTAATTTAAGCCAGACCAAATGTTCCTCAGCTGCAAATATTTGGTGTTGTTCACTGGGAACTGGCAAGATTTATGAGGACCCAGTGGCAGAGGCTCTGTGCTCACATGCCTCACATTACAATAGTTTCACATGTTAGATGATAAAAGGCTATTTGAAAAAAAAAAAAAAAAAAAAGGAGGGGGGGAACAGAGGGAGGAGAGAATCAACTTTTCACAGAAAAATGTGCATAGCCCCAAAGAGGATGAGGACTTAGAAAGACAGCTATGTTTTTCTTCTGTCAGTGAATCTTCTCAAAGAACCATTTAACTGCTGAATTAATGCGGTATTCTCATGCCAATCTGAATTCTTTTCGTCCTTTCAAAACATCAAAATCCATGTGACTGGATGGTTCAAAGCACTGGTAATGGAGCATGGAGGACTTTAGAAATATATATATTTTTGCTTCTAGGTGGCCTGTCCAAACCCTCCTGCAAACTGATAGTGACCAGAAGTTATTAACCTCTTGGCTCTGTGGTTATTTTGAGAAATGAAGTTAGCCGTCTCCCTTTAGTAACAAGCAGACAGGTATCTGCATCATAAATACCAAAGGAACTTATGCTGGGAGTCATTCCTGGTAGGGGGATCTGAGGGGATAAGGCAGGGCCAGAACTGTCCTCTGGGAGGAGGCATCTGTGGGACAAGCACGTCAGTAGGAAAAATTTGTGGAAGCTTTTCCTGTCATTCTGCATTTCCACGTGTTAGTCTGTAGGACTGTGCATTTGGTCTCTCATAATTCCAAAATAAAACCAAAAAAAAAAAAAAAAAAAAAAAAAAAAAAAAAGTTGTTCTACTAAATGTTCTGATAGTGCTAGATATAAAGCTAGCTAACTGAAACTGGGGGTTCAGACACTAGATGAATGCTTTCTCTTCTGCTTTAAATCAGGTATTGCCTAAAACACTCTTCCTCTCCATGCTGAAAACCTTTCCGACAAGTTCAGTTTTGCTTGCCCTTCTTCAAGCTCTCAGTGAAAGCCTGTTTGCTGCTTTTGTGCAGGCCGGTAACCACAGCAATATCCCGGGATTCTCACTTACTGCTGATAGTTCTTAGTGCTTTACCACAGCCCTTTGTATCCCTGATTGAACAAGTTTCCTCACATTTCACAAGAAAGAATGGAACAGCAGCTTTACTCAAAAACAAAAACAGCTAAGAAAAATACATCATCCAAGCAAAACAAAAATCACAGATTCTTTCACAGATTCTATCTCTGTACAAGTCTTTATGATATCTGATGCTGAATGGGCACCCAGTGAGAAGATGTTCAGATTTTACAGTGTGAATGTTTGCAATCAGACTAGATTAACCCTGATTATCAAATCAGGTACGGTGAAGGGCTACTGAGCACAGAAATGCCTGCTCGAATGCCTCCAAGGTGATCACTCCTGGGCAGTATTCATAATTTCCACCAAAGCTGGGAGGGAGCTGCGTGCACTAAGTGCATCCCTAGGATTTCGATCAGGAACGAGAAATGCCTCTGCAGGAGTCAAAATGGCCCCTGGAGTGCCAGAAAAGGCTTTTCACTTTTTCGCATATACATAATGGTTCTCAGAGAAAAGTGAAATATATTGAAATAGGTAAAAGACTTTTTTTAAAGTATTTATTACCTAAACTGTGGAAAACTAAGATGTTGTTATTTGCATTTAAACTGAAACTATGTATTGTTCCGCAAGGCAAAAATAAACTACATATTTGTACTATATACTTTAATTATGCTCTTCACTGCGATAAAAGGAAAAAAAAAGCTGACAGCAAGCAAAAGAAAAATCTAAATTCTTTTCTTGCATTAAATATGACAGAGATTGTAAAAAGCAATATTTTTACCCTTGAAATGTTTAGAAGTATTGACATTCTGTCCACTCAATTGTCAGCTTGTCTTTAGAGATAGAGCTTCTGGGTTCTTAGCATTTAGCAGACTGACACTGATCTCTATTCTTCTTTAAACTTGTATGCAACTATGAGCAATTCTGGGCTTAAAAAACCCTCCATGATACCATGAAAGGTTATTCTTGCTGTGGACATTTTAAAATTTCTGTGCTGTCCTCATGGCTATTTTCCTCATCCTCCAAAATTTGTATCACTGAAAAGGCTGTGTTAATTTTTACTCAAAGACAATGAAGAACTTGAAGCAGGATTTGGGCATCTTACGGGCTCCAGTGAGGTTTTAACTCATTCTGCCAGACCTCGGTGCTCCAGAACCAGTGAGGGACAGTGCAGGACCTTGGAAAAGGTCCACAAATGCTGATGGAGCCTGGTGAGGTTGCTGGTTGCAGCAGTGTAAATCAGGGGGCACACAATGAGCTTAAGAATCTGAGAGTCCAACGGTGTATATTTAAAAGCCAATTCTGCATCATGGCCTTCTGTCCTTATCCAGTTGAATAAACACTGAAGATGACAGCCTGAAAAGAAGGGATTTGCTCCTTTGTGTACCAAACAGCAATATAAACAAAATTATCTGCAGGCTAATAAAGGTTAAAGCAAGAAAAAGTGTAACATTGTAGAATAAATTTCCTAGCCTTCCTAGCAAAAGCGGTGGTATTGCTTGGTTTCTCTGCCATTTTTCATATTGCTATGTTTACTTTAGAGTTCTGGAGAAGTCCCCTATGATTTAAATAAAGTTTGTCGTGTTTAACTTCTATTGGCATACGAATTCTTCAAGAATAAAATATCTGCTAAATTTCCCTGTTTTCTTTCACTCCTGCTTAAATGGTGAAGCCTGATTTGTGGTACTTAACATAATAAGAGTATCATTAATTTTCTGCTAAAACGTTTCTGCATGTGGACTTGCAAAATGAGTATCTGCTATGCCATCAGTTGCTTAAAGAATCAAAATGAGGATGACAGTGTTTTTCTAAAGAAGATTTCTCTGAATCTTTCCACCCACGGGCTCTGTTGAAGGCAGTAAATAGTCCATTTTTGTTAATGAAGCTTCACTCATACAGCTGGGATTGTTTAATATTTTACGAGTGTTACTTTGTTTTGCTCTCAACGATCTCAGGCAGTTAAGGATTTATGAATCGTGTTTTTCTCAGCCCATCTGCGGTTTCCTATCTTCCCTGGCCTTGAGAATATGTTTAAATTTATTAAAGCGAAGCAAAGGCTCATTATTTCAAAGGAGAGCCAAAGTGACACAGTGAATTGGTTATTAATGGAAAGGCACTGCCATAGGGCGATTGAAATTTAATGATATCCTACAAGAAAAAAATGAGGGTGTCACTTTCCAAAAAGTCATGCTAAATGCCAGCCTTTTTAAGGTCCTGCCGCTAATTTTATGCCTGCGCACAGTAATGTTTTCAAAAGCGTTTAGGAAACACGGACCAGTGACTGTACTGATTATCCTTTTCACCTTCTCGCCTGTTCCAAATGGGTTTGTGCAGTGAGCGATTTAATCTCTAAATATAGGGAACGTTAAAAAAAATAACATTGCTGTTTTTCACAAGCTAAGGGCCTTTTGCAATCCTCCAGAGATGGACTTGCAAATATGCTATCTCCATATGCTCACAGTAAGCTCTCAAACTGGCTCATTACCAAAAAAAGAAAACAAAAAACTTCAATCACTTTATTTCTTCTGCAGTTCTGTCGTTCAAGAGATGTTTTAAGTACACAGAGTACATTTATCAAAATTTAAGTCACATGTGATTCAGTGAAGAATAGAGCTTATTTAGGAATTCTTGAAATTTCTCAAGCTTCCCCTGTCTGGACCTCACTTTCTTTCAGAAGGTAATTCTTGTTTCTTGAAATTTCTTCTAATTGTTTCTGTTTTCTTCCTAGTGTGTAATATAATGTCCGTACACACTTCTTCACCACGTTTTGCTGATTTAAAACGCAAGTTGTGCAATCTCCTGGCAAAACCGGTTGTGCATGTTAATATTTATTTTTTAATTTGAATTGTATGGTTGCAGACCGCAGAGATGTAGTCTTGTGGTCCTTAAGTGACTGTAGAAAAAAATCTAAATCAAAGAAGAGGGGCGAGGGGAGAGGAGGAGGTACCTGCGTTAGGACAGCATGATCAGGCTGCTGGAAACTTTTTGCCAATGTTGGTGCTCATGGAACTGTTGTTGTTTAATGTTCCAGTGCTAGGAATAAGGACACAATTCCTTCTAGTTGCATGTATAGACCCATGATTTACTACAACTATAGCCATGTTTAAATGCAATTGAGGAGCATGGATGGTGGATAAATCATGGATAGCACAAGGTCTGTGTAAACGCCCGGACAGAAAATAGCTTGTGATAGCCATGTCAGAAGGCAGGCTCTGCGTTAGGCACCTAACAATGCTAGATGGCTCTTTCTTTGTCAAGGCAGGAGAACGGGTGAAGGATTCTCACACGGTGACAACAAAACTGCTCTAACTTCACCGCTTATTGTGGGGCTTTTCTCAGTTCTCAGCCACCGTGATGAAGAAATCCCTTTAGTCCTTCCTTCTACCCATTCTCCTAAAATACCTGCTCCCCAGAAAGGATGCAAATACCCCGCAAGAAATCCCTTTAGTCCTTCCTTCTATCCATTCTCCTAAAATACCAACTACCCTAGAAAGGATGCAAATACCCAACAAAGCAAAAAGAGGCATAAAGCAGTATAAGGGAGTATTTAACAGCAGTCATCCCAGGTTAATACAGAACGGTACAAGTCTGTGGTGGAAAAGGCACATTAGGTCACTTGCTTTGTTTCCCTGGGGGTTCAGGGAATGTCCCCAACACACATTTTCAAGTGTCCTGTCCAGTCTAGTTTAAATACCTGATGCAACCCATTTATATTTATATTGTAATTTTCTTACCAACATAAATATAAAGCCAAACTCCAGACGTTGCCCTTGACAGGCATATTAGTAACAAATCATTTTCTAACCTTGCTTATATTAAATTTCCAACCATCTGCTGACAGGTAAACAGAAATTTCTTTTCCTCTTTTTTTTTTTTTAACTCAGAATACTTTCAGTTCACCTCAACCTCAACAAATGGAACAAAAGGAAAGTAAAATTACAGTGTTGTAAAAACCCTGTTGAGAACCCTGGGAGAAATGTTACCCTTTCTGGAGGCGTGTATCTGACAAGCATCCCCTGTATAAAGTTCTGCCTCTGCTGCACATAGGATAACCTGTGGTCTTAAACATACCATCTGCCAGCGGAATGCCACAGGGATAGAGGCAGCCCGAGGGTGATAAAGGCTGGTAGCCATTCCCAGCTCCTTAAATATTAGCATCACTAACACAATAAATTATGGCCCATTTTGGAACTCTTTTGTCCTGTAGAGCCCAACTGTGAGCTCTGCGGTTCCCTGGAGAGCCTGGAGAGAAGCTGCAGTAGGAAGGAGCTGTCTGCAGGCTGGAGCTGTGCTAGGTGACACGAGTCTCCCTTCTCGGGAGGAAGGCAGCAGACATCCTCTCACACTCCTCACTCACGGCCCGAGAGTGGGGGCCTGTATAACAGGCTGCTATATGGGACTGCTGCTTTCTTCCTGGAACAGTGCCTGGAAGCCACTAAGTGAGAGGACCTTGCTCTGAATAACACCGGGATATTTACAGTGAGACAGAAGGATATTATCCCATTAGAATTAGGGGTCAGCTTCTGGGAGGTGCTAATGGTCCTTATCCCTGGCTTAAATCAGTGAAAAGGAAGGGTCTTGAAAGTGGGTGCAAGAATTATTGCAGCACGCATCATGCTTTCCTAGGGGCATTCTGTTGTCAGGGGTGAGGTGGGGCAGAAGAGCCAGAAAATAAGGTTGATAAAACCAGCAAACACTGAAGCACTAAGAGGATTTGCGTAAAATCGTAAAGAATGCGGGGAGAAATGGTGTCTCAGGGGTCTACAGCTTCGATTTCTCTGAGCTTCCTGTTTTAACTATAGACTTATCATCCTATAACCTTTCTAACAAAGACATAAACACTTCAGCTACATATATTTTGATTGTTTCATGACAGTTTACTGGAGGCTTAGCAATGACAGATTTCTTCATTGTCTTTTTGCCAAAATTTGTCCTTTAAGTCATTTTTGTTGACTGCCCCTTTTAGCAGCTCACCTCACAATGAGAGAGGAGACAATTAATGGGAGGGTGATTTATCACTGCCAAAAACTGTCAAGGACTTCTGTTGTAGCTGGAGAAAAAGCAATTTCACATTATGGCATTTCATTCCGAATACATTGTATTTACAGCTCACAGTTTTATTTTCAGAGCCTATTATCAGGTGAAACAGTTGCATCTGAAATGTTGTTTGTGACATAGGTGACCTGTTAGGATTTGATAAGTATTTACGCCAGAGCACAAGGGGCTCACACATCTGCTGTTGGCAGAAGCAATGGAAAAAAATAACCTGGAAATGAGGCGTTTGATTTTTCTGGTTCCTACACTCGAGCATCTGTTGCTATAATTAAGTGGCATTCAGTAATTGCAGAGCAATGGTGAAATAAACATATGCATTCTTGCCAGCTTTTAGGATTTGGTGTCCTTACAGTAGGAGAGACAAGCAAAGTGACTTCGACAAGAACAAAGGATTCTCTAACAAACTTTAACAATTAACTTTCCTATTACATAAAGTAGAATTTTACAAGAAAAAAAAAAAAGAAAAAGAAATAGAGGGAGGCAAGGGAAAAAAAGAAAGCACCTAAATCGGCCAGTAGCTTTAGTGCATTTAAACTGATCACTGCAAGAGGTAAAGCAGAATATTGAACTGGGAACATGTTAGCGCTTTCCTGTTGAATGTACATGGCTCCCTTGAGGCTGGGTTTGGACACTAAATATTGAGCCTGCAGAGGTATTATGTAGAGAGAGCTTCTAATGAAAAGTATTATTTGAATTTGAAGAGTGAGTTGAGAAGACCTCTGCAAGGGCCCCATGCTGCCTTTGTGCATGTCCCAGTTGTGGGATAAATGGAGACAGAGCTGGGTGGTCAGTAAGTATTAGTTAAGAACACAGGTTAAACCAGCTCCTTTTATGAATCATTTAAAATACATTAGCTAAATAATTAGGGTTCAGTATCTTGTGGGGAGACTGACTGTTTACTTGTTAGAAATAATGTCAACAGGGGTGCTTTTTTTGAGAGAGATGTTAAGTCAAAACATTCTGGGTCACCTTAACAGAAGTTTTTAAATTTCTTCTGGTTGGTTTTTTTTTTTTTTTTTTTTTTTTTACTTTTCCAAAACTGGCTGGCTGACAAGTTATTGCAACAGCAGTCCTTGTACTAAAAATAAAAATAAAAATGGATAATTGAATGGCAGTACCCATGTAACCCAACAGATATGTGACAGATGTAGCGTGTTGTAAATTCTGGGAGCCTAAGAATAGCAAAGAGTCTCTGGCCTTTGCAGTCTGCCGAGGCCAATAAAGAGGGAGTCTGAAAAAGAACCATTAGTATTGTTTGAGAGGGCCATTCTTATATGGGCTTTGGCACTTTCTCTTGCCTGGTCTGGAGCAAGTTTGGCATTAGTTAAGTGCCTGTCTTTTTGGCTGGTGGAGTTCATCAGAGGCATTACTGACTGTGTGGTGGGCAGGAAAAACTGCAATAAGCATCTTTAATATATACAAATATACATGTATTCATATATGCATATTTATAAACAAACATCTATATGTATGCATATGTAAATAAATATGCAGAGGGACGGAGAGAAATGTGAAATAAATAAAGACAAGGGAAAAAGTCGTGTTTACTGAAGATGGTATAGGCTTGAAAAGTGAAAATAACAGATAATTCTTTCTTCAGTATCCATTACTCATACTCATTTCTGCAAGGCCATGGTAAGCCATAACAAGTCAGGGAGAACTTAAGAGTTGGAATCTCACAGGATCAGCATCTATATGACTTAGGTAAATGTAAATGACAGGCTGCTTTTCTCACTTTACTGTCCAAATACAGAAGCTGAAATGGTTAATTAATTTTGTTTGTAAGTACAAATATTTTGAGGATAGGATGGTTTTCTAAGCTGATTATAAGTGGTTATTTTAGCTCATTTAATTAAATCTGATTCTAATTTAAATTTCATTATTATTATATTAATATATATTATATTATATATATATATTTCCATGGCATAATAATAATGAAAAAAGAAAAATCTGAAGTCAGCTAGGCTTGAGGGGATTCTCATGTAAAAGTGTTATTCTAACAAGTTTCGCATATTGATTAACTTGCTTAACTACATTTTTTGTTCTGTAAGGGAACTGTTGGATTTTGACACCATTTGGGGAAACCTCGTGGACCAAAGTTTCCAAATTGGGTGAGAGGAGACTTTGATCCTAGTTCTGGCTTTGCCGTTCCCTTGTTGTGTGACCTTCAGCAGGGCACTTCACTTCTCTGGGCCTCTGTTTCCCCCTCTTTTTACAGCAGAGTTCTCTCAGAAAGGCATGCAAATCTCTGAAGAGGACTTGAGCAGGACTTTGATATCCTTCTTGAGATTTGGGCACTTAAAATACTTATTTTGACTTTAAATAGTCCGTTGACCATTGCTGGAAGCTTTTTATTTTCAATGGAGACAAGCCCATGGCCTTGCATTGGCTTTTGCTGCTGAGCCATGTGAGTGGGGAATGCAGCACTAGGACCTTTTCTCCTCATCCTCCTTTTTCCAGGCTCTATTCTTAGCCCATTAAAAGGAAAAAAAAAAAAAGAGTTGTGAGAACTCTGGCGATAGTGAAAGATCTATTATGTTGCCCACTAAAAACTTAGTAGCGGCTGTAGGAGTGATTTTAATTGAGGTTTTTACAACCATTTGATAACACTGTTTTGATCACCGTATTTAGGGCTGGATTCCAACAGTGGACATAAAACCTCTGACTAATCCACTGAGTCACCCAGTCCCTGTCATATATTGCTTAATGGTCCATGCTGCCAGGAATTATAATAGCTTTCTAGTAATAATTTTTTTAAAAGAAACTTTATGGGCACAAAGACTTGTACAAGTTTAAAACTCAGATTTGTAAAAAGGCAATCAAAAATAGAACCTACCAAGGCTACATTAAATTGTGGAATTTTCGTTTTTTATTTACAATAAGAGCATAGAGCCTTAAATCACATATACTATAAGTTAATGACTAATATTCTAACTTTGGTTGGTTAATGTTTGCAGGGCACTTACAGATGCTAGAATAATCTCTAATGTTTTTGCTCAATCTGCTCTGGAGATGGATGAAATAAATAGTTTAAACTAATTAATGTAACACCAGCTGTTACAAGTGCTTGGCAGACGTCTGTGAGTTTTGATGGGCAGAGAGCGGCTGTTGTACTTGACTTTATTTTAGTACAATGTTGATCACAGTGTAAGCTGGAATAAATGACGAGCCAAAGGAAGGAACAGAGGATGAATTCTGTGTAATGCAAAATAAATATTGCCCTTTTTCTGAAAATATTTTTTTGGGGTCAAGGGAGAGTTGTAGTGGACTTTATTAAGTCATAAGTACTGTGACAGCAGCTGTGTTCAGTATTAACATGATTTAGAAAAGCTGAAGAAATACATATGCATCTATCTCATTGCCTTTAGTTTTCAAAAAGTCTTATTAAAGCTTTGCATGTGTATTTTGGCTCCATATTTTCTGCTTGCTAATAGCTACTAGACAGTTTTTTTTCTTTAGGACCTGTATAGAAATAATAAAAAGTACTAGTTCTAGAAAATCAGTATTTTTGGCAAATACTAATTTGGATCTCATTACTATTCACATGCATTTGATTGAATTATGATTTATTATTATTTTGCAAGCTAGAAAACGAACACGTCTCTAAAAACTTTGAAGGTACAAAATAGATACATCGAACTGAATTTCGTGATATGGTCTTCATTTACAGGTTCACAGTCAAAAAACACTCCAAAACCAAAAAAGAAAATTGGAATGAGAATTTGTTGTTTCCATATGATTTAATAAAAGTTTAAATATCCAAGTAAGTTCTCTGTGAAAGTTGGAAGGTAGAATAATTGTGCTGTGACAGGGAAGCGATGGCTGTTATCTCTCTATGTGCCAGCATTAAGATAACAGTGTCATTGTACAGATTGTTACCCTGTGAATATGTCTAATAAGTTATTATAGCGTGCTGAGCAGATGGCAAGTGTGCTCCTGAAAGAATTGATGGATGGGATATGATGTCATCAGTGAGATGACAAGGTTCACAAGGTACTTGACCTCCAAGAATAAGTCCTAACTGGTTAGAATTCTAAATGGTGAACTTTTGTGACACTGGCTAAATGGGAAATATGTGCAATTTGTATTTCTTTATGGTAGTGTTTACCCTCTTCACTGAACTCCACATAATGGGATTTGGTCCCTGAAGACTTGAAGATATTGTTGGAAGGTTTCACCCTGTAACCTTCAGAGGATTTTGAATACAAATCTATACATCTAAACTTCAACAAAATCCTTCTGAATGGTATTTATGAAGCCAGGCTCATATACTTTCCTTCTTTATATGTATGTATGTATAAAGAATTTAATTGAGACACTCAATTAATTTTAACACGTTCTCCCAAAAGAGAAAACCGCTGACTCAGTGAGAATGTTCAAAGCATACAATTATATCTTACAACTTCATGAGAATGTGTTGAAAACTATGGAATATACACGTGATCTTAATGGTGTTCTTATAATTTTACTTATGACTAGGTTTTCCCTTTGTAAATGGAATTAACCAAGAACCTTTTTTATCTATGGATAGTCTTCATTTTTATTCTTTTCCAAATTGTATTTAAAATAGGATCCAGTCTGTGGAAAACTAGGCTTCTCAGTCCTCTTAGTTCTTTGCATGATCCACAAACTGAGGAGGGGGAATTTAAAAACTCCAAGGGACAGAATCTGGCTGCTTAGGTTTAGTCACTGCATCTAATAAATACCTACCTTCTCTTCCTTGTTGTATGGAGAATTTAGTGACTTGTTTTAACAGAGGACTTCTACCCCAGCAGGCTGAAGTTTAGGCAACTAACGTAGACAGATAGGTTCTCCTCTTCATCTCTTTTAAGCATTCGGTAAGCCCTTTGCATTATGAAGTGAGCTCTTTAAATGTATTTTTACAAGTTATGCAGATAGACAAATCCTCCTACAAAATCTGGAAGTAAAGGTTTGCATCTTTAAATTGTAAATTAGAAGCAGAAGGTGAATACATAAAAGACAATATGTAGAGAAAAAGGGAACAGCTGAAGAAAAAAAGATAAATGAATACTAAAGATGGTAAAGGTTAAAATGGGGAAATGTTTCTTAATCCTGTAAATTAATAAAGCCTTTTTTTTTTCTATTGATTTAGCCATATTTGGCCAAAGGCAAAAGCAGGAAGTTGGGAAGAAGAGGCCTGAACATGGTAGTCAGATAGCCTTTTTAAAAACTTTAATAAAATACTCAGGGTTTACACATCCGTTTCTTTAAATGCTTGGTATTTGACTCCTCTGAAAGGAGGATATATTCCTTGTGGCGACTCTTCCATATTTTAGTGATTGTTTGCAGAACCAAATATAGGTGCTATTTTCAAAATTAAACCATGAAAGCACCTATACATGTACTTGTACGTGAATTTTTATGCTCTCTATCTTTAAACCCAGTAGTTCTTTGAGATATTTCTAAATATTTATTTTGAAATTGAGAAGTTCTATTGCATGAATTAAAACAAGAGGAAAACAGGTACAATAAATCCTATAAATCAAAACAATTTATTATAATCTTTGCATTTCATAACACTCTAAGTTTCAAATAAGGAAACCTTGGTTGTAAAATTTCTACTATGGGGAATATTGTTCCATTTTTTAAATCAGCTTGTAGTTGCAATAAAACTTTCATGAACTTGTTGTTGCAAATTGCTTCCATCTTTCCAATAGAAATAAAGTGCTGAGGGTTCCTAAATTACTTCAGAATTGTAGCAGAGCTTTGGATTGAGCTGTAAATGCTGTAACAATGTGTCAATTTTAGAATAATTACCATGGAAATATGCATTACAATTTAAATCCACTTTTTTTTTTTTGGTTGATTTTAAATCCATGGCCTTAATCATCCAACACAAAGCAAACTTTACACAAGTTTCAGCCCTGCATCTGGTTCCACTGCTAAAGGAAATGTAAAGTCAGTGGAAGAGAGATACTAAAGCTCTTACATTGTACTCTCTTCCTCTTCTCCAGTAGTGGAACCCGCATAAAAATAATAACGCATTTACAGGTGACTTGTAAATACTTATCTCTGTCTACGCATCATTTACTGACTATGCTGGTTAATTATTTCTCTGACTTATTGCCAGTTTGCTTAACTACATTAAAAGAATGGTATTCTGCTCAGTATTGAAGTATTAATGGGGCAACATTGAGATGAATCTTTAAAAAAATAAGTTTTCTCTCTATGCTTTTGTACTTTTTTTTTTTTTTTTTTTTTGTAGTGAGTGGATTCAAGGCAGTAGGTTCTGTTCTTGTAGCATTAAAAACTAATACTGAACTGTCATCTATATTAATGTCCACCAGTTGGTTAGCATAATTAAATAATGTTCTGTCAAAATGTCTAAAGCCACCAGATGAGTTTATCAAATAATTTGATAAATAATTTGTTTGTGTTTTCAGTTTTTAATAAAATAGATAAAAACAGAATCCACATCTCCTATCACGTTGTCACAGATGTATTGATTATGTGGCTAAACTCTTCATGAGCTGTGTCTTTTCCACGCAATCTGATCAGGGTGTATATGTATGTGTATGTATGTGTATATGCTGGAGGCACATGAAATATTAATACAAGGTAAATGAGTGTTCACTGAGCTCTCTTTGCCATATGGCCCCTGTAGAGGATAGAAGGCCCTGGCTAGCTCAAGCCTGCCATATGGACCTGGTGGAAAAAGGTAACTCTTACACACAGAGCAAACCTACCATATGGACTGGGTGGAGCACTCAAAACTCTAAACATTTCTCATACACCAGGGCCTTTTACACAGAAGAATGTAAAAACATACATAATACATTACATACAAAAGCCATTGAAAAATGGATCAATTGTTTAGGTTTAATATGATGCTTTCAAGCAGTGTCCAAAACTATATAAATAATCGGGGCTTATTTTGAAATAGTAAAGAGGATCATCAATCATTTACAACTGACTATTTTACTTTGCATTTAACATCTGCTGTATAATGGGACCGTACAATACCACCCTTAATGCCTTACAAAGACAGACCAGCCAAAAACAGTGATAAGCATTAAAACAAAGTTTCTCTTAAAGCATTCTCTTTTTTCCCTGACTTAAAAACAAATTCAGGATTTGTGAGAACTATGAGGCAAATCCTGGGCATAGAAGTGGCTTCTGAATTCTTGCTTTTTGTAGCAATTGAAATTATCAGATTAGATCATTGACTCAACTTTATTTCCTCTGGGAAGCTGAAAAGATTTGTGACATGCTTTCTGATGTCAAAGATTTCTGTTACTTTTGTATTTCACAAACCTGTATTTACTTTCCACACTGAAAATGATACTGTGCTAGATAATGGGTTCTTTTATGGACTGAAAGTGATAGTAAGGTAGCTAGTAAGATAGTAAGGACATATTAAAATGTCCATTATATTTCAAACCACTGGACTTGATTTTGATCTTTCCTACACAGTCCCACCTTTATTGGCTTGAATTCTTTACACTTTTAACCAAAACTGAGAGACAGATCAGGATCACTCCTACAGTGATTAAGCCACAATATTAGAAAATGGAGCATAAATTAAAAAGATATTTTAAGGTCTTTTCTTTTTTAGCATGATTTGATAATGATTCTTTTCTTATTTTCACATTTTTACATATAGTGACATGAGCAGAAGGTAAGCCAAACCTGTTTTCTTATGAAAATGGGGAGATGATATAAACTGATTTATACTAGACTAAGTCCCTTAAAAGTTCCGTAGCAATCTATTCCTTTTCTGTAGCTGTCTGACTGTATCTTTTTCATCTGGTCTTTAGCAAAACTCCAAATCTCAAGTTTTTCATCTCTTAGAAAGGAACAAATGTATTGAAGGAGGACATTTTCAAATAATTGTAAATATTGATAGCAAGTGTTTTGAGAAAAGACTTCAGGAACAGTAGAACACAATGAAGTAGATGCAAGTTAAGACAAAGAGAAGGCAAAGGAAAGTAATTTGAAAAAAAATATAGAATCATGTAGATTTTACCTTTTAAACTTACTGAAAGGTGCTGAAATTTGTTAGAAGAGCAGCCTTCATCTCTAAAATTGACTTCCTTTCAAAAATAGAAAGAAATTCAGAAGTTGCTCTTTCTAATCTTAATTTTCTGAGTACAGCAGTTCACAAAATCACAGGGAACACTTGCTGTTTTTCAAGGTAGGCTAAAAGCCTCCCTGCCATCAACAGACTGAATAAAAGCACTCTCCTTAAATATGTAATGAACTCATCAGGTTCAGATAATAAAATCTGTGCAATTCTGTTAGTTTAGGCAGTAACTATTTTCAAAGTAGCAAAATTATGATGATGTTTTGATTCCTTTTTGTTTATCCACAGCTATCGTGCATGAATTATCAAATTGTAGAAAAGAGATTCTGAACACTCATTGCTCCTATTACATATATTTCTGTGTTTTCAATGTAATCAATTAAGAAAAGGAAATGAATAATTTGTCAAATACTTTATTGGCATAAATGATAAACCATTTACAGAAATTGTAATATGAAACAAAAATTGCTCTGAAGATGTATTCCAGTAGTGGAGTTACAGATGTGTGTCCTTGATATTTTGATATAATACAGATAGAAGGCTGAATGAAATATTTACTTTATATGAAAGTAAGAAACTACATCCTGAGAAAGATTTTAAAGTACAGGCATGTATATGGCATATATGTCATGTGAAGTACCTTATTTTATGTATGTAATGTAAGCCAAATTGACCCAACCTACACAATGCCTCCAATCCATTTTTTATCCTCTTAAATCAGTACTGAATGTGACCGATAGTGTGTAAATACATAAAGGATTTTTTTTTTCAGTTTTATGGACTCTGTACTTATTTAACATATGTCCTGATATATCAGCATAAATTACATATTCCAAGACATGAAGACACATGCAGCCAAATCACAGGTATATTTTCAACAGTAAAAACAGTAAGAATAAGTTCACTTTAAAGTGAAGGTCTCAAATGGAACAGAAAACAGTAGAGTTAAAACTTCTACATTATTCTATCAGTGAGTATCAAGCTAGTGAACACCATGGGAATCTCACTAATGGACACGTTCTGGCAGCTTGTTGCACATATTTGATGAATGAATTGTAAGAGGAATCCGTTGTAAAAATGCTTGTCTTTTGATTGGGAATTTTGTTTCTGAGCGCTTTGGGGTTTAGAGATCTGGGTTTGTTTATTACTACAGGTTTCTGTGAAAATCAAGTGTTAGAAAATAATCTATAGGCGATGGATGAGATATATTTCTATGATATTTTAAAAGACTCTGATGATATAAACCATGGAACTCATTTGGACTTCCATAGGCAGGCAGCCAAATTTCTCTTAACGATATCATAACCATATAATCCAGAGCGTGTACATCAATTACTGTCTGTGAAATTTGCATAGGAGTACTGGAGTCATTCCATTGATAGACACATTCATGGCTTTTATTACACGTGTAGAAAAATCTTCAGGAATTATTTTAAAAAGTGGATTAAATAGAATTGAAAATTTTTATGCAAACATGTATCTATTATTCCCCAAACTGTAGAAACCTCCATGCTATACAGCTACCTGATATTGAACAGCTCCCTCATTTTGAATTTTTATTGGTGAAAAGAATTTGTCTAAAAGTGGATTGCTTCATGTCCCTTTCCTTAATGATTACTGTAATGAGAAGAGTTAAACTCTTGTAGTTGCCTGACATCTTTTGTAAAAATAATGTTGCAAATTGACATGTATTTTCATCTGGGTGCTTAATCAAAGACTGGATGTTATTGAACTATTGATAGTAAAAATTCCATTACTTTATTTCCAGAAGTATGTTTGTGGGACCAACATAGACCTCAAATTGCCCCCTTTTGGAACCAAGATTTCTTTGTCAAATTTCCAATGTACCTGTCGTTTTCCCTACCTACTTGAGAATTCCTGAACCTAATATTCCCGAGCCTAATATCTCTATACAGTTGTGTTGGACGAGTTAACTACCTGTGACCTTATCACCATTTCTTGTCTGTAGGAGTTAGGCACCGATGCATTTGATTTTAGGGATTTTGGCATGATAAAAAGTTAGAAGCAGATTTTCTTAATATATATTTCTGTGTTGTTAGGCATTTTTAGACTCTCATGCTGTGGCCTAGTCATAATATGAAGTATTTGATAGTATTGTTTTTAATAAGTTATTAAAACTATGGATTGGGCATAAATATCTCATTCTCCGCCCTCTCAGGAAAGTGAAAGTATATATATTTTAAGTCATGTGACTCTGGAAAATGAAGGAGCACTGAATGTTATGTATAATTATATAAAACCTGATATTTTTCTAATATTACTTTCAGGAACTTAGCAGTTTCCTGTATTGAATATTGAGTTAAACAAAATACTTGATTAGTATATCCATTTTTGTATATACTGCCTAGGTGAAGATTTTTCCCCTAGGGAAGAAGACCAGTAGCTCACTGTTAAAAATGCAGCCTGTGTAAGCTTTAAACTTCCATATTGAACTTCCCTAGCACAGCAGCTGGTGGTGAAGAGCAGTGATGTTCTCTTCTGTGTTGCTCTTTTACACCAGGTGCCAGGGCTACCATGTCACCTCGCTAACAGCACTATTGGCATGAGGGTGCAGGTTGCTAAATAAATGCCAGCTGATGAGTGATGTGTATACATCACTGTCTTTTTTTGTTTGTTTGTTTGGCCATCCAGTGATGCTGTGAGCAGATTATGAAGAACATGGCCATGTAAGAAGGGAGCAATAGCAATAGCATTTCTGCTAGCGCCCCATGATTGTAGCATGGGTCATTTAACTACGACCCTTCGTAAACACTGACTCCATTTTTTCCCTAAAGCAAAATAATATTAAATATTAACTGAATACAGACCAAGCAAAAAGTGAGCACAGCGAAGATCTAGGCAAGACCATAAAACTATCAGCCTCAGTGAGTTACAAGTTACCAACTGTTCTTATCACAAATTCCCTTCCTACTACTGTTATGCTTACAAAAAATAACAAGGGTTGGGTGTTTTTTTTTTTCAACTGACAGTGACAAAAATGCTAATATTATTGTTATTCCTTATTTTTACATCACCTTAAATCCCAAATAATGAATATTTTTCAACCTTTATGAAGCATGTTTAGAGAATTATTCAGCCAAATCATGTTGCACTTGAAATAATCCAATAAATTCTAGCAAAATATATTTTGCTGCATTTTATAATGATTTTATCTCCACAGTTTGTCATGCAGAGATATTCAAAGTATAGGGTGGCAACCCCAAAATAATTTTGCTTCCTCTAGATGCATTGCCAAGCACATAACTTTCATGAGCTGAAAGAAGTGCACATTCATGTTCATAATTTTGAAAATGAGAGATTTAGTATACAACGTATTAATTATTCAGACTCTAAGTTCAAGCTATAAAGTTTTTTGTTAATCAGGAAATGAGCAGACACTCAGCATACCTGCCCAAATCCTTGATTCTGCACACATTTATCAAAGCTCGGTGTGCCGGCCTCTGTGGCCAGGGCGGTAATGTGCAGTGGCTGTTCACCTGTATCGCAGGTTTTGATGTCCTAGACAGATACTCTTTAGCCACAGAGAGATCTGTGAGCAGCCCTCAGCATGACCTTAGAACAAGCTCAGAATCAAACTTTGGAATGTGTGGACAGACACCTTTATACAGCCCTCCGCCTGTATTTATGCATGTAAGTGCTTGTCATGGAATAGCTATGAAGCCAAGAAACGTTCTTTTTAGCACTCCGTATTGCCTGGTGGGCTGGAGTTAGTAGGGTACTAATTGGGACTTGAAATGAAACAGAAAAAATATATTTATACTGATTTCAGTAACCAAGGCACAGATGGTCTTCATCTGTATCCATTACCTGCAGGTAGCACACAAAGATATTAAAAAAAAAAGAAATAATGGACATAGTTTTCATATTCAAGAATCAAAGTTATAAGATTAAGACATGCTTTAATACTTATATTTATATTAATTTACTGCTAAATATATTTAACATATCTTTTTAACCATTATTTATGGTCTTATAAGGTATGATGCCCAAGTACACAAACTGGAAATATTACTGGTATTATGATGTTACAACACTCTGTTTTATGTTAAAATAATTTTTAAAAAACAGGAATGATAATTTATTATAAAATATAGTAAAATCCTTAGAATAAATAATTCATCAAATACTACTTGACCCATCCCTGATCAGTAATAGGCTGCAAAATAAGATAGGGGTTATTAAAATAATCCTTTTATTGACAGAGAAAATTAGATAAGTTGTGCTGATTGACTCTGAGGCCCTCCTAGGGCCGTGTAAAATGAAGAATAAACTCAACTTGATCTAGTCCAAAAAGCCCGAAGAAATCTTCACAGCTGGAATATTGCTGCTAATTATGTTTTTGCTTTTTGGATATATTTTGCCTATTCTATTCATTTATAATGAAGCTATACCAGCAATTCCTTAGCAAAGCTAAAACACATGTTCTTTAAAGGACATGTTTATATATATTTAGTTTGTCAGCTACAAATTTCATTTACATTGAACCACAGTTATTAATAATTACTTGTACAAAATATTGCATGTTGAAAGAGAAAAAAAAATTGTTTTTTTCTTATCTGTCAGCACTTATCCTGGGCACTCTTTGTGCCGCTGCTTTACCTTGTAGTCCCAGTCCTAGTCTTCATCTACTAACTGTTCATCTACTTTCCTGGTGATTCCCTCTCTCTTTGTCCGATCTCTCTGATTTCCAGCCCCCTTGTTTCCCGGACCCTTATCAATATACTTCTCTTTTTCCTCATGCTTATAGGTAGTTGGGCATGCAAACCTATCTCCACAGCGGACATCATACAAAACTAGACTCTTAATCTACTCTTATTCCTCTTTTGTCTTTGACATGAAAGCAATGTAGAGTGTGTTTTGAAGCGACTGATGAAAATGGTTTGAGATAGATGGTGTAAATTATGTACAGGTGTGTGTGTGCGCTCTGTAAGCCCTGTTTGCGTGACTGCATGGGACGGCACAAGATGTAAAGCTGTGCTGGTCAACATACACATCAAAGAAACATACTCTTAGTAACCATGGCCCTTTCAAGAGCCAGCTTTTCATCTTTTAGTCATTTTTCATTATTGGTGAGTTGCTATTCGGAAAGTCCTGGGGCAAACATATCAAGCTGAGAAATAGAACTTGGTGAGCAGCATTTGTAATGGCACTGTTAACCATGAGAGCTCCAACTTCTCCTGCATGTTACAGAAAGAGCAGACAGGCCCTATGTTCAACTGGATATTTGTTATTCTCTTACTATTTCCAGTTGCCACCCTTGCAAACTTGTTAATTTCTGAGTAACTGGGAATTCTGTAGAACTGTGCGTGGCATTGCAAGAGAAAATAAATATAGATGTAGGAAAAGAAAAATATCAGGGTGAGTTTTGGGGCGTTCATTAGTGATTTCTTTCACAGTTAACTCACATTGTTTCATTATGTGTGGGGTAAATCTTGAATGGCCAAAACTATAAAGCAGCCAAGGTGATACGTGAATTGATGAAGTAGATTTTTTTTCTCATCTCTCTGAATTTGCTCAACATTTAGGACCCCTTTTTTTTTATGTTCATATGAATCAAGAATTATAGCTGAATTAAAATAGAAGAGTTTCTCAGGACTGAAACCTCTAACTCTGAGAAGGGTAAAATAGAGATTCATTGCAAAACTTTGAACTTAGGAATGTATAGCTGTAGACCAAAGTTAAATTACGTAAAACTGAATAGTTTGTTTCTACAAAACTCATATATCAGATTTATACTAATAAAAAAGGAATATATGGTCATATTTGTTCATTAAAATAAAGCATAGTAAGAGCAAGCATGTTTGTTTTAGGAACAAATGAATTTGAAATACTTTCCAGAGGACCAAAAAGTACATCAAGATATTTTACAAGAAAACATTACAGAAAGGCAGTAGTTATGCAGTATTTTTTGGAGACAGTATTATACCTACTACTGAAATCCTGACGATCTCTATATTCTTCAGTTTCCTTTCGTGGCTGGCCTGGACTTGTCCTACTTGCCTTTAGGAACACAGGCCAGGGAACGACTACCCCAGCTCAGCTATTGTTTAAATGACGGCCACAGTATCCTGAATGTCTGTGTCCGTGTTATCTATCTAGCGAAAGAAAAAAATAGAATGGCAGCAAACCAAACACAGTGAAAAATGTTGGTTGTATTTGGCCCAGACCAGCTGCTGTTCTCAGATAAAATCTGGTTTGAACAAAACTGGATTTTTTTTTTTTTTTGAAATTGCAGTACAATAGATGCAGTGAATGTAGCACTTACAAACATTTTAAAGATATGCATCACATTTGGGCTTGACTCAGTGATTTAGTTCATATGCCGGGGTACAGATTCATCTTTGTTCATATATTGTAGAAGCAACAGCTTGTCCCGTGCTTCTTTATTTGTTAATTTATAACATCTCCGTTCTCCGTGCACGCGAAGTGATCTGCACACTTCTTTGTGCTCTCCTTTTCTCCCTTGCCTGCCACTCGTGTTCTCCTGGCTCTGGCACTGGAGTTTTCAGATTGCCCGTCATGACCAGCCCTCTTCACCCTCTTGCAGTGACCTGTTTTCAAATGCTCCCTGTGACGGCTCCAGACTCTGTCTCCTCACAAGGGCTTATCATATTTGCAGTGTTGTTCTGCTCATAGTTGAAGGGAACTCACAGTCTCTTTTCGACTGTTTACAAGACGTTAGGTTAATGATTATTTGGAAACAAAGATACATCATTGTATTGAGAACAGGGGACATTTGCAGGAACGGAAGAATTTTAAATGCTTTGATGGTAAGAGGTCATATTATTTTGCTACTAAAAGATATGTGGTTATGTTTTAATTGGCTGTGTTTACAATGTGGTTTGTCTTAAAAATGCATTTTTTCAAGATTCCCTCAATCTTTGCTTATCTCACATCCACAAATATCCATGCTTCCTGTGTATAATATGTACATTTGCTCTGTTTCAAACATACTCACACTCAAAGTTTATTTCACATGGGACATCAGGAAAACAAAGTCACATTAGTCTGACTTATTTTTCTGAGCTGAAGTTTCATTAAAATAAGTTCATAGTAAGTTCAGCTCTCTAGTCTTACCCTTCAGTGTAAGTTTGTTTCTGTTATTTATTATAACATAAGAGTTTGGATGTTATTTAGGGTTAATAGCATTTTGCATAACTTTAACCTTTTTTGAACTATTTTTGAACTAATAAGAAAACCTTTGCAATCTACAAAAACATGTTTAAGAATTCATGAAGTATAGTAAACTTTAATACTTATTTATATTTAAAGTATGTTTGTTTTTGGTTAGCAATCTACTAACACAATAGAAAATGTAGTTTCTTGCCTAGAGTCTCTAACAAGAGAACTTTTGTTAGGAGCTTTCTTTATTTCAGCATTTGCATGGGAGAACACAGGTTTCAAACGAATTAAGACCTATGCAGTTTTAAGGGGAGCAATTTTATCTAGTAAATATTAAAATATTTTGACATTTTGAGACCTGGAATATTAGTGTGAATCTAAGTTGTTTCAGCATGTATGAAAGATGATTGGCCCATTTCTCTGGGAAATTCTTTTCTTCAGTTTACCTTCTCATTTATATGAATTGATTCCATCAAAACTAGTTCAAATTTTTCTTGCTATACTTTCCAAGTAGGACCTTTTCAGCAGGACGGCTTATATTAAGAAAAATTGAGTCAAAAATACAGTGAACTGATTATGAAATATAAATATGCAAATATTTGTTTATTCACAAGTAATGAAAATAAGGAGGAAAGAAGTAATGAAGTGGTTTAGCAATTTTTTCTCTAGAGGAAAGAAGAAGTCATTTAGGAAAGTTATGCTTGCAACACAAAAAAAGTTTCAGCTATGCAATAATGTTGTGCAGTGTTTATCAAACTATTATCTAAATATTTTGTTGTTTTGTTTTGTTCATTTGTTTTGATTAATGAAACTATATAAATTCTGACAACTCTTTGGAAAAAAAAGTATCTTTCACACTAAAACAAGATTTCAAAAGATAAACTAGCGGGATGATCTGAGAGCAATGAGCTAGTATGCAATAGCCAGGAATACCTAATTTATTTTTCTAATGAAGTGGTGAATATTTCAAGCGTACTTTAAAAATTGGGAAGCAACAATGCGTATGTAGGCCCAATTCTTAGTATGTAACTACAAAATGACTACAAGGATTGCCGTGTTCCTGGGAGTAGGATGAGGAGAGAGGGTGTACCCACAGAGCAGGATTGCAGAGCCTGATTTGATTACGTGTAGAGTGAGTAAAATAATTCAGTGATTCACTGCCATTTTTTTCTTTATCAGCAATTTCAACATGATCGGAAAATTTGATAAAATATAGCTGAAAAAATCTTTTATGAATCTGAGCGGCTTGAAGCTTCCCTTGATCAACACCAGTCCATTTCACAGAACTTACCTCAGTAAGGTTTTGAATGATGACATTATGAGAAAGTAATAATTGTTCCACATATTGTAAGCAAAAATGAGAGGATAGAAAATGCTGTCTGGCTTTGTGTATAGGCTACTCACATCCTGAGCCGTGATGAAGTAGGAAAAAGAGCTTCCATGGTTAGCTTGATCTCATAAAATGCAGATCTCTCCATTTATGCTAGTCTGCTTAGGCTCTTCTTGCAGTCAGTGGAGAAGAACAGTCACTTCTATAGAGATTTGTCTCCTCCTGCAGTATTTGCCTGTAATAATTCTGAAGAGTCAGTGCCTGGTGTCGATTTCTCTATATTGACTAGGTTGAAGCAAAGGTAACCAGCCTAGGAAAGATTGTCCAGATGGCTTTTTTTTTTTTTTTTGTAAATACGCAAGGAGAAGGATGTGTGGGGACATGATGCATGAGGATTTTATCCTAGCAGTGCGAGTGCTGGTGAGCACAACTGACTTGAGGGAATCTGCACCTAAAAGGGACTGCAGAGATTGCTTCCTTTTCAAGTAGTGGGGAGGAGGTCTGTTGGAGTGAGCTGGGAGTTACAGTTCTCTGTTCTTCCCTGGGGCAATCAAAGCCTAAGGTCTTACCCTTTGCGGGAGTGGATTGCAATGTTATTCTTCCTAGACTAGGCTCACATAGGAAAATAAGGTGCCCTAGTAGAAGCATTCTCCTCAGCAACTAGTCACAGAACAGCTATGCAATACAATTCCATATGAAAATTCTAAGATAACTACTTATTCTATTGAAACTATAATTAAATAAAAGCTAGGGAGAGAGAAAAAGAAATTAAAATACCTCAAAACATACATGTGGATCTTTATAATGTTCAAAGCCCAAGTGAAAAACAAGTCTGGCAAGCTCTTCTGTGGTCAAATTAGCTGCGCAGAGATCTGCCTAGAACCAGGAATATGGGCTGCTGCCTTGTTCTGTAGTGAGATCCATCAATATGTGTGCGTAATGAGGGAGCTCTTAGTAAGAAGAGTATATATAGATATCTATCTCTCTGTGCACTTATAGATATTTCTCCTCTTAATGAATTACGATTAATATCTGGTGCAAAGAAATTGACCTAAATTTCTGTATCATATCAATACCAGTCTAAAAATATTTCAGAAAGTTAAAAAAGGAAGGAAAAAAAAAGGGATTTTGAAGTCTCTATTAATTGTCTTTTGCCGCACTCGCTTTTCTAATCCATTCAGAGATTATCTGTGAAACTTTAATCTTAGAAGTCTTCTAGCTGTGGGAGTTTTTCCCGTCGTGATGTCACAACTGATCAGATGTGATGGTTACAGCGATTCCACGGAGGAGTTTAGCACTAATTGTTAAAAGATGTCCGCGCTTAAAAAAAATGAGGCCAGAGATTGTAGCCATGCTGTTAATTTCATTTATTGTTCAGAGCGTGTTCCAGCTGTGGGAATCAGGTATACTTTCTTGATTAAAAAATGCACCCAAGATGAGTATTTTTTTCCCTGTGTTCCAGAATCTCCTGAGATGTGAATGAAGCCGTTATGTGTGGAAAGGGTTAATTGTATGGCAAGCCTTGTATTCAAATACTTCTCGTATACAAAATATATGTTGTGTTAGAAAATATTCTATTGTCAATCCGCATGGAACACAAACGAAAATGAGATAATTGGGAAGGTGCCCATAAAGTCAGCCTGAATATATTATCACAAGTATATGTGAGATAATATTTGTTTTAAAAAGATTGTATGGCACTGTAAACTCAGTCTCATTAGAGACTGCATTTAAAAGGCTTATAAAGTTACTCATTAATGTTATCTTGTTGTATCTCCACAGCTTTTTCATTAAAGAAAATTCAGCAGAAAGCATTTTCTCCTGATAGCAGGAACCAATTTGCAATAAATGTTCTGGAAACCACTAGGGAAGCCATTACTGAGGTCTAATAAAAACAGACAAGCGTAACTTGTTCTATATTTTTGTTTCAATCACATACAGATGAGACCCCGCTCTCCACACCAACCGCAAGAGACAGCCTTGAAAAACTTTCTCTAACTGGGCACGGGCAGCCACTACCTCCGGGTTTTCCATCTCCTTTTCTATTCCCTGATGGATTGTCCTCCATAGAGACCCTTCTGACTAACATCCAGGTAGGCCTTGCAGTAGATCAGCTCACAGGGATGGAGACGAGCCAGTTGCAGATTTGTCTAAATTAAAACGACCATTCCAGCTTAATCAGTTCATAAGATTATTTGAATCAACTAATTTAGTGAAACTTTATAGTAATTTAGATTTTAAAGGAACCACAACAAACAAATGAATTTAGAAGCTGTCAGATACAATATAGATTGTATAATAAACCACAGCAGAGAATGCAATGAAAGTGACACTGGTGTGTTTAACATTTGTCTTAAATGCTGTTTTTATTACAGGCTAATGAAATGTTTCTTACTGTTTAAGTTCATCTCATTGTCTAAGCAGAGAAACATTTCTTTAATAAATAGTCATTTTAAATTAAAAGTGTGATAAGGTGGAAATGATACTTAAAGCTATTTATTTGAAATGTGTGTGTTTCATGAAAACATTCACAAAGATCATTTCTTTTAGAAACAAGCTCATTTCACTTAAAGAACTGTCTTCAAAGAAAAGACTTCAAAGGGTATTACCAAATTTTCTGCAGATTTCCTATTTGGTAGTCAGGATGTCTATAGCACAGTCTGATTCAAACATCATTCAAGATATGCACATCCATATAGCTTGGAGCCATGATATTAGTGTTTTAGATTAAATAGTGTTTTTGCTCACAAATTCAGCAATCAGGTGTTCTCCAGATGCAATTTTTGCAACAATATGATTATATGCTGCATGCAGAAGAAAAATAATAGTGCAGGAGGTACTTCAGCCATGTTGTACTCAATGAAGACATGCCTTAGCTATGTAACTATTAATCTCTAGTATATTTTTCACAATTTTTTTTTCTGCTCATTCCTAAAAATTGAATAGAATGAATTCATCAAAGAAAAACAACAAAATTCTGCTCACTTTGCTTTCTTAAATTATATTAAAAAGGTTTAAGGTATGTCAGGTTTGTTTACTGAAACATAAATGATCTACTCCTTATTGATGTTTGAAAATATAATAATGAAAAGTACTGCTGTTTAAGAATTAATTAATGTTATATTTGACTGATCTGAAAGATCGTATTTGTGCTAGCTTTTGATGATTCTAGAATTTGGATCTTAAGTATTTAAATCAAAGAACATAGTACTACTGTAAAAGTTAACATACCTTTAATAGATCCACCATGATCTGTAAAGAATACATTTTTTTTTTTCCAAAGGAAGAAATGGTTAGTAGTGTTTCAGCTGTGCATGCATATATAGGAGAGTTCTTAGTAATTTTTTTGACAAATGTGTGTGCTCAATGTCTCTAGACAGCAACCTAATGAGCAAAGCATTCAGCATCAACAGGTTAGCTAATCTTGTGATTGAATACGGGAGTGCTGCACTACTTCAGGATAAATGACCAGGATTAATTTGCCAAGAACACATTCAGTTTTATTTTACAGAAAATGTGAATGTGAAATTCAGTCACTGAGTTTTCTTTTTTTTTTTTTTTTTTAAACTAATCTTAGCCATGGTGAAATGCTAAAATAGAAGGCAACAGCATAAAGAAACCAGAGACTTCTTTATGCCTTTTACAATTGTGGTATTCTACTTACCACTTCTTACCTTGAGTTTCTACATCATGACAAATCCCCTACTAGGGTCAATAGGCGGAATATAAAACATAGATTCTGCTGGATATTTTCAGTATGTTGGCATGTCTCACTACACGGTTTCCACAGAACACCAGGAATCTTTTTACGTACCATCAACACATCTTCCCCCTCCCTCTGCTCCTGAATGCTGCATATCTATCAGGATTGGAATAGAAAATCATTTTAAAGTAATAAAAAGTCTAATTAGATTAATTTTCCCAACTTTGTAAAAAAAAAAAGCTACATATTTGCTTTAAAGCAATAGTCTATTAAAGCTATCCACAATAGTGCCAGTTACTCTAATAAGTGCCATTTAAAAAATAGTTTCCATGTTCATCATTAGTTTTACTGAAAGGGGGCTACTCCATTCTCACAACAGAGTTAGTTCCCTGGATATTGCTGCTTTCAGAACTAAGTTTTAAGTATCTGCCTAGAGGTTCAGACTCCTTAACAGATCTTGAGGAAAGGGGAAATGCTGTGTCACAGCCCCTGCTACCACATTACTTAGGACTTTGTTAGGAAGCAAGTGCTACCCAACAGTGGTGATGCCCATCCAATGTAATGCAATGAATGGGTAAATTCATCTTTATTCTCTTTCTGTCCATTGGTATCATTGCAAGAGCTGGATTCAAAGGAGAGGTGAACCAGTAACTGCCCTTCACCATTCTGTTGCTTCAGCTTCACCAGCATTAAGGATAGAGGCTACCGGCAATGAAATTATATTTTTTTATATATATATATATATATAAATAATCTGACCTTCTATCCATCCCCTGCCTCTTCTCCTGAAATGCTTTTGAAACACAACATGGTTTAGGGAAGTCTCTACACAGTGGGAGCTCTAAATTTGAATTTTGTCAGTGTCAGGAGGGCAACACCAGGCAATGGCAACATTGCTTTTGAGCATGTAAGTAAAAGCTTTGTAGACTGAAACCAAAAGGTATGAAAAGTCTTGCAGGTGCGGAGGTATTTAGGCAATGGCTGTCACTTGGACTTGGTACCTAAATCCACCCACTTCTATTTCAGAAAACTGAATCATCCTTTGAATTGACCCCTGAGCACGACTAGTCTGTGTCTTCCCTATATGGAAGAATGCATACATACATGGTTAAATAAATAGTCCACAATCTTTAAACCATAATTTTAGGCAAACATAGGGCAGGTCTTTCTTGAATAGCTACCAGTTTGGTTGATTTCCCTTTTAAAATCAAATATATTTTATTTTCTTACTCCTCCATAAATATGCATTGAAATAAAAGTAAAATGATTTCAATTATTTGTACCTTTGCAGAGCAGATAATAACTACATGGTACCCAGAACAACTGGGGTTTAATTCTGGCAGGGGATTTCTGAAAAGCAAATAAGAAGACGTAACAAAATATAATTAAACAAATACACACGTAAAATAAATAAACCGAGGACATATTTTCATATTCAGATGTATATCTAAGGAACTAAACGGCATAGAAAAGAAATTTCCCTGGAGGGTTAAATTAAGTGATATGTCTCTTCCTTCTCCACGTGCATTTGTTGATTTCTCCCAGACTAAATGCTGGAAGTCTGTGTGCAGCTGCATGAAAGGAGATGGAAGGAGGGTCATGGCAAAATGCTGTGTGGGTGCTAGTGAGAAGGCTAAGGATGTTCCTGTACCTCTCACAGCAGTTCACCTTTTTAGAGTCATGGCCCAATTATGCCAAAGTGTGTTACAGCCATAGTCTTTTGTGATACTGCAATATTCTCGGGTAATAGTAATGTTATTTTAAGCTTTTAGACTCTGAGTCTGAACTGTCCCTGAGCTGAACTTCCATTAATATCTAAGGGATGAATTAACTGCTCCTGGTAGCTATATTTGCTATCAGGAAAATATATTCTTCCATCATTCTGCTGACATAGTCTTGTTCCAAAGTATTTTTTAAAGAGACACATGAAGTTGCAATTGATTTTAATAAAGTAAATGCATGATTACGAACTGAGTTCCCCTACAAAAATAAAGCAAGCAACTGGCTTTATTGTAGTGAGTCTCTTGCACTGTTACCGTCTGTGGCTAAACAGGTTAAGAGAAAAATGTTGCAAGACTGGATAATATTACTTGCATATGTTTTTACCACAAATATTAAATACTGCAAGAGGAAGTACTCAGCTACAGTTCTCTGCAAATTCTCTGCAAGCTGGGAGGTTTCCTTGGGAAAGTTTCTCCACTTACTGTCCTGTTCTTGCCTTTCTGCTTGCTCCCCCCATATTGGCCATTGATGGCAGCAGGTCCTGGACTGCTCCAGGCTAATTCACAGGGCCGTTCCTGTGTCATGTATGTTGAGCTAAAGTGTATTACGTGGAACATGTCTGTGTAACCACATTGAACAGAAAAAACTTCTAAGTGCCTTTTGGATTTCTTTTCCCCTTTCAAAATAGGCAACATATTGTCTATATACATTTGTTTTAATAATGATGAGTAATATCGACTTTAAAACTGAGATGAACCCTAATATACACTCAGATTCTAAAGGACCAGCAGATTGCCCTATTAAGATGGTATTCTGAGATACATGGAGAATTACAGTAGTCAGTGAGTGGGATGAAACATCAACCTGACTTTTTTTGGGGAGGGATGCATTTCTGAAGAATTTATCAGTGGAAAATATATTAAAACAAGTACATTTAAATAAACAAACCATATCATAGTGGTCTACGAATCTCCAGGGGAGAAATGTCAACTTTTTACATTATGTTGAAATCAAGAAATTTTATTAACAGTGACATACAGGCAAAAAAAAAAATGGCATGCCATGTGCAAAACCTGGCTCCAGATAGAACCATACTGTATTAAAAACAAATCTGGAACCTGAGCATGTTCACTACAATTATCATTATCCAGCCTCTGTAACATCTGACCTTCCCCAAAGGGTAATATTTTCTTTTTGTTAATGTTGTGAGTTGCACTGCACTTCCCATTGTCATTGGCAGCATATTGATTTAATATCAGGTTAGAGGATTAGCCATAGCAAGTACAAGTTGGACATATTTTACGTACGTATTTTGTATAAACTTTTACAGATGATCCACCGGGAGAATATTAATAGAATTACATACAACTCTGAGATTGTGAACCCTGTTCCAAAGTGCACTGATGATTTTTAGATATTTTACTTTTTCGTTGATTTTCTCACTCACTTCTGCATCAAATACAGGGAGATACTGAATATTTCCAGGATTTTTGCATTAGAGTTGTCATTGGCAGCAACAGCACTTTTGCATATGCATCAGTTTGGCTCTAGTGCAGGGTTTTTTTCACATTGGACGCCTACTGATGTGCACTGATTTAACTTCTAAAAATGAAACTTAATTTTGTGTAGCTTATAAGTAGTCCCTAGTGGATCTTGGCTCCAAAAAGCTAATATTTTTCAGACATAATCAGCAGCAATAGGTAATGTATTACCATTAGCTATGTTAGAAGCAAGTATAAAAAAAGGAAAGGTTGAGGGAGAAAGTATGGTACAGAAATCCAATAGAAAATATAATATGCTTTTAGGAACTTTGTATATTGCAGCAATTCTTATTATAAAATTACACACATCAATGTTAAACTGTAGCATTATTTGCCATGTTTATTCATAGTGATTGTTTCATATTTAAAGAACACCAAAATATTGTGTTTTGTCAGCCAAGGACAATAATAGTTTAATAGTAATTTATTTTAAACTGCTACTGATAATACAACCAATCAACACATTAAGTGGTGCCAACATTGGCATCTTGCTAAATAATCTCTAGGCTTTGCACTGCGAGTACATCTTTCAAAGATAAGTCAACAAGAGCAATCAGAGCAGAAAATTAGAATTTGGTATCTTAGAATTAAAATACAGCTAAACTAAAGTTTTAATTGGGGTGATCTAAAAGGGCACTTGATGTAATGATCTCTTTCATTTGTTACTAATTGTTTGTTCCTGATGAAGAAGAAACATGTATATGAATGTAGTTGAATTGAGTAAAGATGGCAGTTGCCTTAGCAGTTCGATTTTATTGTTAAACAAGATGGATTGTCAGAATTTGGGGAAGGAGTTTGTGGCTTTAAAATTATTTGACAATTTAGTTTGCATAAAACAATGATTGTTCATATAGTTTACTCAGTTTATTAATGATTTACATGAATCACATGTTCCAGTATGTGACAAATTGGAGGAAATTATAGTATTTTAGAGTTCAGACATAAGCCAAAGTCAGGTATTGATACAGATCATCTTTTTAGGAGTCAGCGAAGTTTAAAATTCAAGACTAAATACTTGTATGTTTAAGATATTTTAAAACAACTTTCAGTTATTTATTAAAAACCTGCTAGAATCATAAGCATATTTGTAATCAAATTTGTTATGCAGAGGTTGATATTTTTGAATGTGTTTCCATACTCATGAACATAAATATCACACTTATTGTATATGGCATTTTAAGTGACCATCTGGGCCTTGCAGTCTGAAGGTGTTGAGCTCTTTCAGCTCCTGTGGACTTTAATGGTTTGGAGTGTAATAGAGCTGCAAAGCAGTAAGCTCTGATTAGGCAACACTTCAGGCAACAATTTAGTTAAGAATGAGAATGAGAATGAGGAATACTGAAAATAATAGGCTCTGAAAACGGCTAGACTTAAAAGGGCCTTGAAGGACACAAATTTCAAAGCAGGCATTGACATTGGGAAAGCTAGGAGAAGAAATGTGCAGAGTAACACTCACTCATGAAAAATATTTTTTGTCCATTTTTCAAATATCATGATGTTTAATGTATTTTTTATTCCTTTAAGGGATACTTTAAAGAGTTCTGGTGGAAAAAAAAACACAGATATGCAACCCAGGATCTAAGTTAGGAACCTTGCCTGAACTGATAGGGAGTTGGGGGACATGATTTTAAGGCCTTTGTCTGCTTATTTTAAAATAGGGTCTTCATCATGACCCTCTTACTTGTTAGATGAATCCTCCCTTGACATCACCATTGAGGAGTATTTTTCTGTCTCTCTTGTTGGCATTGTTTTGTTTTATATCAATAATTAAATCTCCATTGGATCAAATTATCTCAACAGCTAAGTTGTCAGGAAACCTGCCTAGGATATAAAAGACTCAGGTTCTTATCCATGCTCCATACTTAATTACCTATCTATAGTATGATAGTTTCAATGAGAGATTTAACTAAAATCTCAAGAGCCTGATGGCCAGGCTGCTGCTATATCTTTCCACTTTCCATATTCCTTTCTTTCGATCCCTTTTCTTCTTTTTTGTATACCTTGTCTCAGTGTCGCTAGCTATTGGATGTGCTGGGATCCTTCTGTTACCTCCACAAAAGGAGGAATTCTCAAAAAAAAAGTTTCGAATAGGATGAAGCATTAGATACTGATACAACAGCAACAAAGTTAATTTCACCAGTCCCAGGTGAAGAAAGATGATTGCAGAAATTGCAGAGATGATTGCATTTCAAGACAGATAAATTTCTGCTCTGTGACTGCACCCAGCTTGGCATCCTAATAAAGAAATCTTACTACGAAATTATAGGGAATATTGCTTAAAAATAATAATAATTAACAAAAACAATGAGTAGCCCTCACTTAAATAAATCCCTTTACAGTAGCAATTGAATTTGTCTTTCTATGGATGATAAATATTAAGAGTGCCAATACTTTTACACTGAGACAGCTTTGTTTACTTTGGTCACAGACAAGTACCTAGTCTAGATGTGTCTCTTGCACTTTTGTAAAGAATAAACCTATCCTTTATTGGTTTTATCTCTTTGCATAGTCAGTGGTCACCTTGGGTATTCTTTGGAGATGTTCTTTGGAAAAAAGGTCTCCGTGCTTTCTTACAAATTTTGTCCACTTGCTAAAGTTCATTCCAGTAAGAAGTTACTGATGATAATTGACATGTTATAAACTGGTAGCAGGATTATTTGTGAAATACCATATGACTAATGAAGCAAAAAGCAGCAGACATTGTTATTATGATGTCAGTTGTTCTGACATTCTTCAAACATTACAATATCTAATTTTATCTTTAAACAGGGTCTACTAAAGGTTGCTATAGACAATGCCAGAGCTCAAGAGAAACAGGTCCAACTGGAAAAGACAGAGCTGAAGATGGAGCTGTTCAGGGAACGGGAACTGAGAGAAACACTTGAAAAGCAGCTGGCTGTGGAGCAGAAGAACAGGGGTAACTTGCAGACATCACACCTTTTTAATCTATTTACTTCGGAAACCTCATTTTAGTCAAAGACTAGATTTTGATAAAAACTCTTCCTCTTACCTCATTTTATAGCCAGATCTATTTATACAAACTGCCTAATTCACTTTGCTACCTTCATGAGATTTAGAATGAGGACCTTCCTTTTTCTCAGGTTTCTTTCTTCAGTATTACTTGTTACTATATATCTGCAGTATACAACGCAATTTTAAATAGCATTTGAATAGCTGCAGTTACAAACTTGGGCAGGTTTTTATCCCCTATCAAAAAGGCATAGTATCTTGACCCAAACACAATTTATATCAAATTTAAAAATTTGTAAGATTTGATGAGCTTCTATCTCTGCTCTTATATGATAAAATCATATATTGCACATTTAGATAATCAGTTTGTAATAGATATAGAAAAAACAGAATAGTAATATTTAACCCTTTTTAGCGCACAGTAGATTAAACCCTAGTTTACATGTTCCTTATAAGAGGAACAGCAATGGTCCTTCTTGATAAGGCAACATTAGTAGAATTTCAGAAATTAACCCACTGTAAAACAGTAATTTGTATTAGCTGTTTACATCAGAATCATGTTGACTTCTTGCTTTATGGTTCTACTTTTCTATGTATCTTGCCTTTTAGTAGTGCCTAATTACTTTGCAAGGGACAGTTAACCTTTGGGGTTCACTAGTTGTTTAACAGAGACCTTGATAGATGAGATATATATTTCTGGAAAGCTAAAATTTCAATCATTTTCTTGCCCAGCTTAATTTTCTGTGAAATAGCTAATAAGGAATCCCCTTGTAGATGCTCAAAGTGGGAATACTGGGATTCAAAAGCCCGTATCATTATACCTTTGTCTAAACAATATTCTTTCAATAAGTAATGGATGTGTGTAATCCTGTTTCATACTTTGACCCATTAAAGGTTGTGACTGTCACACCCTTTTTAAACTTAGGAGAATACATTATTAAAGGCAATTACTATTAATAATTATTGTAGCTGTGCAATGAATCTTTCCATTGTGCACAGCTTGTCTGTTTTGCTCAGTATAATTGCACTACTTGCACTTTTAAGATAGTTTTCTAGCAGAGCTCACTTATTTCCCACAACTTTATCTAATTCGCTGTCCACCAACAACTCAATCATATCTTCCCTGTTAGACTGAGGCAACCATACACGCTGCAGAAAGGGTAGATGTGGGGCCTTGTTTGACCTTAGCTAAGCTATGCCACCTAGAAGTTAAGCACCTAGCTTAAGCCAAGGATTTAAGTTCTCTTTCTAGCCAGTAAAGATAGATTCCTGCATCCTGTTCTCTGCCAGGTAAGTGGAATCAATTACATTGTCAAAAATTCTTTTTCTCCCTGTTAGCCCTAAAGGGAGCATAGTTGACTGGGCTGGACCAGACACAAACAGCTAAAATCAGGCAGACGGAATTTCACTCAACCTTGCAAGTCAAGGAAGAGCTTACTTTATGCAGGGTGCTGAAATAATTGCCAGTGTTATTTTCAGCACTGTGCATTACCTGCCTTTTCACATGTATTCCTTTAATGATGATATTGCTCTGGTGAAAGAGAGCAAACAGGAATGGAATTGAGCACTTAGTAGTGGTATGCGGTAAAGTAAATGTAATGAGGATGACTGTCTCTGCTAGCGGATACAAAAGAAAGAAAAATAATAGGTTGTTCTTTAAAATGGATAAAGCCAAATAGGAGAGAAAAAAATAAAGCCAGATTATGATTACATTGAGAATTCATTTTTTCAATTAAAGATAGAAAAATACATAGGAGGCTTTACCTATTATTAGTTTAGCGACTGTCATTCTTTAAAGAATGTTCCACATGTGTTAATGGAACCATCCGCAAACTGAGAGGGGTGTACCAGAGCCTTATTAAGTTAAGAGTTTTTCTGAGAAAAAGCTGAAATACACTTAAATACTATGGCACATAGACATATGCACTGTGTCTCATGCAGGTCAAATCCCATTAGATGAAACCTCTTTCCCTGATCTCCAGCATCAGGCAGCCTATATCAATGTCTATCTGTTGCTTGCCATCCTAAAACAAGTCAAATATCTTTTTCTTCATGGCAGATCATCTGAATATTTTAGCCATTTTGGGAAATATTCAATTTGTTGCTGCTGCAGCATCTTCGACAGTGCTGCCTATTTACTGTACTACTTCACTCTTGCTCTGTGTATATTCCAATTAGTGATTCCTAAGACTGTAGGATGTGTCTCATCAACTAGAGAAAGTAGGATAATATCTCTTCTGTGAGCAGCTACACAGTGAGGGCTTGCTAATTCTGGCTCTGACTGCTGTAGTCACATCTACAAAGTGTCAGCCATGATGACATTTTAATTCAGAAAGCAACATATGTTTCCTTCTCATTTATTGCAATCACTTTCAAAGTGCTTACAATGAAAACATTAAAACCGTGCAATGATTCAAAATGTATTTAGTTTAGCCTTTGTACAGATGCATGTTCTTTCACAGTATAAGCTAGCAAATGTACAAAATAGTCGGTAGCATGAAAAAAAAAAAACAAGAAAGAGCCAAAATTCTAGTGTTTTGGATGTAAACGACAACTATTTTGACTACAGGGTATGTATTTATGTTCATTCTGTGTTCGACTGCTCTCCACAGAAACACAAAATATCCGAGGTCACCCCCAAAGTGTTCATTCTTACAATAGACATTAAGTAGTAACAATGGCGATGATGACTTGACTTTACAAGTTTTGTTAGTGCTGTTTTGTTTGTATTCTGTGAAGGATGCCACCATCGTGGTGTTGCTAACAGTAGCTCCTTTGCAGTTAGTCTGAGAACAAGCTCTCAAGAAGAGAGAACCGGGGACGCCTTATGCAAAACATGCCCCCCTTATGTTAGTGTGTGTGTCCATCCCTGAAAACACTGAATGGGCCTTGTGGGAAGGCCTGGGGTGCAGTGGGGAAGGAAAAGCTGCTGTGAAGCTTCATGTGCTTTTTTAGAGGCTCAGTTTTGTTCTCATTGACTAGCAAAAAAGTTGGCCCTATTCCTTCTTTCCTCACCCTTCAGGGAGTATAAGCTGTGAGTTGTCCCTTCAAGTAAGGAACAGGCAAGTTTTAATCCCACATCTGCAGGTTGGGAGAAGCATATCACATAAGGGAAAAAAACGAAATCAAAGAGGTTGCTTTAGAAATGCCGCGCGCGCGATGGCCTTCCCTGCGGATCCCGGCGAGCTGGCGGCCGCGGGGCCCCGGCAGAGGCCGGGTCTCCCTCTTGTGGGAGCGGAGCGGCAGGCAGGCGGGCGCGAGCGCTCGTGGTGTGCAAGCGGCAGCCGAGCGAGGGAGAGTGTAGTGAGCGAGGGGAGTGTAGTGCAGGAGCTGTTAAAAACCACCCCATGGTGATTCCGGCTAATAGTGTTTTAAATCAGCGCTGTAGAGCTAAGCATTTTATGGGAACTGAGGCAGCTCTGTCCCTTTCTGTGAAGTCTTGGTAGTGAATTGTGTAAGTGTGTTTCAATCCCAAATGTGAGCGTACCGATTTTATTTTATTTTGTTTTCCCTCAGCAATAATTCAGAAAAGGTTAAAGAAGGAGAAGAAGGCAAAGAGGAAATTGCAGGAAGCGCTTGAATTTGAGACTAAGCGACGGGAGCAAGCAGAGCAGACGCTGAAACAGGCAGCTTCAACAGATAGTCTCAGGGTCCTAAATGGTAAGAAGTCAGTGTTTTGCCTCTGTGCCATTAACTTTTCATTTCAGTGCCAAAAGCAGTTTACCATATTGATAATTTATAACATGATGGGGCAGGGCGGGAGAGAGGGGACGACACAGTCTCTTTTCTGTCTTTGTTTTTCTGTAACTCTGTATATATCGTGTGCAAATAAATTAGCTACAGAGCATGTCCAAACTAGTACAATTTTATATTATTAGCTTGAGAAGTCAATTTTTTTTTCTCTTCTCTCCCCAGCCCCCCGCCCCTTTTAAGTCTGAAAAATCTATTGCTCATTAATCTTCCCAGTCTAACACAAAAAAATTGCGCTGGCCTCCAGTCATTGTTCAACATTAAAAAAACTGACAAAGGTTGATTGTATTGTAATTCAGCATTGGAGTAACAGGTTGTAAAAAGGGCTATAAGAATCAAATGAAATATGTGTCAGTCTTACCTTTCTGTGCTTCTAGACTCTCTGACCCCAGAGATAGAAGCTGACCGCAGCGGGGGCAGAACAGATGCTGAAAGGACAATACAAGGTAGGAATTTGCAAAAGGCTATAAATCTAGATCTTGCTATATGAGTTTTTCCTCAGCTTTAGACTGCTATTCAAGCATGTAGCCTACCATCTGGGCCACATCAAAACAAGTTCAAACAAGGTCAAGTTCATCTTGCTTGTTTATAAGAGAGAATACATTCTGTGCTGATAGATTTTCTTTAAATTAATAGGTCATTTCTGTTTATGCAAAGCAATTAAAGAAGAATAATTAATTTGAAGCAATGCTGGGTTGAATCTTAGACATGCTGAATGTAGTTTTTCCAAATATGTGTAGTTAGATTTAGAGTAAGTGGTTTTAAAGGTATATTTTAAATATTTTGAGCCTTTTTACCATATAAACGGCTAGGTCTAATGGATAACGGTCAAGGCCTGATGAGAACCCCATAGCTAACATTCAGTGGCAGTTATTGAAAAGTATGTTTCAGTTGGTTACTTTAAACAGGCACAATAAATAAAGTGTTTATTCCCTTCTTGGATTTTTCATTTACCAAATGTTCTATATCCCATTATTTACATTTTAATAAAACAAATCTGCTGAGTAAATTTATACATGAAATACTAAAGAGAGTCATATTACTTTCCCCGTGAATTTAAATATATTTATATTGCAAACACTGAAATAATAGTAAAGAACAAATTTTAAGATAGCATTTATGTTATAATGTCTTCTCCAGTCAACAAGCTAAATCTACCTACATGAATACTAAACAGCAAAAATATCATTTGTTTTCAATTGTAAATGAAGGTGCAATTTTCAAGGCAAGCCTAAAATGATTAGCTCCAGTAATCACTCTCAACTGCCTTTATTTTGCATTTTGAAGTCAATCATCTTAACAGTATCATTTGACATCTTCTGTATGTTATTTAATCACTTTTTCTAACTCTTAAAGAGTGCCACAAGGAGGCTGTAATGACAAAATAAAAAAATGAGCTTTTAATATATTGAGTATTCAAAACAAATAAAAAAAGACAGTAAGTCCTATATAAGAGAAACACACATGTATATGCACACAAGTATATTTAATGCAAGTTATGTCTGCAAAGTCAGTAACTCAGAAGATAGGTTATGCCAGATTAAAAGTTGCCTGTGAAGTGGGTGTACGTCACAATGTTTTTTTTGTTCCAGAATCATGTTTTTCTCCCATAAAATGTATGCCTTATTCAAAGCACCATTTGATGGAATTCATATAGTAAGAATCCAGTCATTATGTTATTTTGTTGTGATTTTTTGCTCTTCCACGCCTTTTTATTTCTTCCTACAAAAACACTGGTGAGAAAACAGACTTCTAATTTCATTGGAAGCCTTCCTATTACACTAGTCACTGTAGTATCTATCATCTCAGCTCTTTGTAAAGATTAATTAATCACTTCAGAACATTCATACAGTCAAGTCAAGTTTGGAGCAGTCCTGTTTTAAAGATGAGAAACTGAATAACAGAAAGATTAAGGGGATATGTTGTTTAACTTTTAAGTAATCAGGACCATTTCTTATTTCAGAATACTTTGTTTTTAGCACGTACATATTCAGATCATTGTTCCTTTTGCATTCGGTTTCAACTCTGAGCTGAGATGCCAAGATGGATATTCATAAAATCATCAGCACATAGTTGCTAAGTATTTTGAAAGCATGTATTTTAAATAACCCAATCCCAAATTACATGGGAACAACATTTAGGTTTCTTAACCAGGATTATTCTTTTTTTTTTCTACCTATCCTCTTATGCTCATTTTAGATGTTACGGTTTCTGCAACAAATGAAATCAAGGTCTTACAGGCAACATTACCACTAATGATGACTTTTCCTTTATTCATCTGTCCAAAGAAATGCAAGGAAAAGCAAACAAGCAACCAGACAAACATATATTTTTAATTAAAGACTATAAAATAATATATTTTGATCATGATACTGGATCACATTGCAAAGGCAACCTTAATTCTGACATTTTCTGTCTCTGCTTTGCAGTCTTAACATACAATTTTAGGGAGGAGAAAAAGATGCAAGAAAAATAGAACTTTCTAGTTTAATATAATCAGCTTAACCATCGCATAAAACAACTTGTAACTTTTACATCTACCACATAAAACTGTGTAACATACATGAAACAAATGCTATGAAACAAATACAGCAACAGAAGGTTGTTGCCTTTGTGGATCAGCCATAATGAAGGAGACGGGTTTCAGAAATTAACCCAAGAGCAATGCCAAGTGTCAGGTGGCTTCGAGTGCTGGAGGTTGCCCAAGAGCTCCCTTTCCTTCATGCGTCCCTGCTACTGTTCCGTTAGTGTGCGTTCCTGCTACTGCTGTGTCTCTCTGTGACGATTTCTCTTAGGTGAGTTTTCCTTGCTTCAGTTCCAGTTTTTGTCAACGCCCAATCTCAGTCTCTTTTCTGTCTTCGTTTTTTTTTCTCCTACCCTCGTAATTCCTAGATGCCCATTCCTCCAGCCCTCTCTCTGGCCTCAGTTTCATGCCACCCTGGTCGTTTCCTCAACTACCGACAATTCCCAGTGTCCCAGTCACCACCAGCTACCATCTCTGTCTGACCCCTCCTGTCGCTTGTCCAGCCAGCTTGAGAAACCACACGCTGTTGATATCCCCCTTATCCACCTTTTCTGGTTGGTGTCGCGTCGCAGTCTGTCTCCTCCAGTCCCCGCAGTCGAGCTCACGTCCCTCCTGCTTTTGGTACATGTTCTGGTCCGTCACCAGCCCACCTCTGCACCAGGAAAGGGAGGCCTGAGAGAAGATCAAAGATAATTCCCCGTATTCTTACTTCAGTGCTCAACGCAGATATGGCTCGCAGAGATAAGGAGAGACAGTTGCAGAGGAAGAAATCCTTATTCCAGTAGCACTAGAGTAAAATATGCTCAGTACAGATGAATTCATTAATGAGTTTAGCAGGCAAATTATATTCAATGGCTGAGACTGGGATTTTTCCCAACTTTTTTCAGTTTTCACAGGGAAAACAAAGATCGCATCCTTCCATTTTTTTCAGAGTTTAATTATGTACTTACATTACTTCTCAGTATCTGTAAATGAAATGTTATATTCTGTAATGTAGAAGAATTATCCCATAGAATATATTATATGTTCTATAAAATAGAATTTAATACTATATTTCTCATGCTTTTTGTTTCTAGAAGACATATTTACTAGGGAAATACTGAGGAATTCGTTATTACTCTCAGAAATTTATCTATGCTCTTATCTATTTGCATCAGTATATAAAAGTATGGCTGTGATGAGTCTTTAACCACAATCATTAAATTTACTATATTGAATATGCTATGCAGTTCTATAACTAAGCAAATAAATGTAGGAAAGTTTCAGTATTCTGTCGGGAAGTGACACAATTGAACAAGCAATTATAATTTTAGTATTTAATAAGATATTATGCAAGGATATAATGATTAAAAGTAAGAATTTTACATATATATTATAAATAAAAAAGATTCCTATCTACTTGAAATTACATGTTATACCGATATTTTTAAGTATCAATTTGGTGAATGAGGAATGGGACTAATTTAAGTGTAAAAGATAATTACATTTGTCAATAAGTGGAATATGTTTTACTCTTTTTTGTGTGATATAACACTCATTCAAAGTCACATTTTAGTTTATGTGAAGTATTTTAAAATGAGAAAGATATATAAAAAAGGAATTTGAATATGGAAGTATAAAAAGAAGCAATAAAGGATATTTTAGTTTTTTTTTATAATACAGAGTAAATAACAGTTTACTGAATTATCCATAAAAATGCTAACAAGTAATCATAATAAAAAAATTCAAATATGGGACTTGAACTTACATATGTTTTAGCAGATGCAGTAGTTGCTAAGTTATTATTGGGAACTGGTGTAGACACTAGTTTTAAATGTTTTCTTTCTTGCTTCTGTTTAAAATAACAATAAAGCAGATTATCCTCTTCTCCGTACATATTGTAGGTTCACTAGATGCCTATGCCTAGCTCCCAATCCGGTTTCCCAAGACCCCCTCATCCCACACAAAAAGGTACCATAAAAGAAAATGTTTGACTTTTACTGTTTTGTTATCAAACCTCTTATTAAGCACTAGAACAATGACATTTACTGACGCTCTTATTTTCTGCCTTTTTTTTCCCATTGGCTTTTTCTTCTCCATGTGCTTACCTATCATATATGTCTGCCTACATTGTTAGCTTTTCTTTTCCTCTATAATTCTCACATTCCTAATGTGCTGTCTCCCAAGAGTTTTCCCTCGCAAATCCTATGAATGCAAAATCTTCATTCCATTTAATCACTGCTTCCTTTACTAAATTCACTAAAAATGTTCTGCTTCTGCATTGTCTTCCCTATTGACCAGTCTTTTGACATGATGCCTCTCTCATCTTTCTTTTCCCAACCTGTTTTTTCTCTCTCTTTTTTTTTTTTTTTTACTTTTCTGTCAAAGTTATCCATACGAGAACAGGAAACTTAACCAAATTATCTGTCTCTCAGGCTACTCTTTTGTTTATCTGCTCCATTTCTGTCTTATTTTCTTATTTTTAACAACTCTGTCTCTTTTTTACTTACTTTCCACTCATTTCCAACTTCCACATCCCATTGTTCCAGTTTCTCCTAAATCAGCTTCACCACTCTTCTCCTCTAACAGCTTTTTTTCTTCTCAACCTGTGCAGTTTGAGTGAATTTTCAGGCCTTTTCTTAAATTCTGTATGTTCCAAGAGAGAATTTGCCCTTTCCCCATTCTGAAATTTTCCTTGTCCCCCTCCGCCCTCTCCATCCATATTCCCCTCCTAGATATTCTTCTCTAGCCCAGTATTTGTTCTCTTTGACTAACAATCAGAATTTTGTATCTCTGGTCCTTTTTCTGCCACAAATATATGTACATATTTTATATTCTAGCAGATTATCAGCCTTTCTCCATATGAATCTGTCAGTTTCTCCTTATCCATTAACAGAATTAACTTATGCTTTCTAAGCCCTTTCTCCATTTCTAGGACTAGACCTTTATCCTCATTTTCCTAGGCCAACTAGGCTTTTATCCTCATTTTCCACTTTGACTATAGACCTACTAACAGCACAAATACTTGTAATGCTAAATGGCTTCAAACTATTATTTTCTGATATAAGAAAAAGAGCCACTCTGCGAACTGCAGGATCAGGTGCCATACTTAGTTCGCAGACTCTCCCAGGCTCCTTTTATCTTGATGCCAACCAAGCTGAGGGTTCGTTTTCCACCCAGAAAGGATCAGTCAGGAAATAGACTTGTTGAACTGTTCAAGAAATAGAGAAAAAAAGCAATCGCAACTTTGTGCACTGCCTGTGTTGTCTCGTATGACTACTTCTATTAAAGCCTTAGAGGGCTATAGAGAAAGAGTGAGAAAGAAATTATGATTTAACCTTGCCTTTACTTTATGTGCGCTTTTTGCTTTTGAGGTACTAAGCAAAAGCTGCCCCACAGCTGCCCTCCACATAAATAAGAATTTCTTAGACATATCTTCAATCATTTGTCTGAAAACGTAACCTAAATTGTTTTCTGCCTTGATTTGTAGCTCGTTTCATCTATTTTTCAACAAGTAAAGTCAGTGTAATAACCTCAGCAAATGATAGTCTTTGAGTCTTTCTTACTATGTTTTGTTTGAAAGATACCTATCTTAGGAAGTTACACACTGAAAGGGCGCTTTTAGTGGTTCAGCAAAGGCCTTTGCATACAGTTTTGTTTCTAATGTAAAAATCTTGGACAAAAGCATGTCTAAATGTGTGACAATATTTTTTATGAGATCAAAAAGTTTATTGGAAAAGGCTGTTATCAAGGCTTTAAAGTCAAGCATTCCGAAGTTAGGAAGTGGTAGAATTAAGGTTGTCTTCCTTACCTTTGTTCAACCTTCTTTGTGTACACATCATGATATAATCTTTAATTATATGATTAGATACAGTATTTTTCACAGTACCCTGCCTCATTCAATTCAGGGACTGAGGGCAGAGTTGAATTAATGGATATCTATCCAATATTTCCTTTATCTTCAGTGCTCAGTGTGTGTTCTCATGTTCTGTATAATACCTGCTTCATGTATAATGCTTCCATCATTAGACATCACGCTGTACAGAAAAGGCGTGAGTCATTATCTCAATTTCTTTCATATGTTAAATCTTAATTTTGGCATTTCCTAATAGTTGAGTGTTTAGCTTGACAGTTCCAGAACTGCCCTAGGGTTATAGGTAATCTTTTTCTAGGGTATTTATTTGAAACAGTAAACTAAACAATCTGAAGTTTCACCAAAAGGTGACAAGAGACAACTTTATGAATCAAGTTTAACTTGAATCCTAGATTCACTCTGATAAAACATAGTACCTGATGAATGTCAGTGCATTGTTATGATTTGCATGATCGAAGGTACAATCATTTTGTCATTTGACTTTTAAAAATATTTGTTGTATAAAAGACAATCTTGGTTACATTTTGTGCTCTTAGGCACAGAAACTGTTTTTTTTCCTTGCAAACTGTATGACTTTTAACAGTGTCACCATCAAACTGTTTTATTCTTTTTCCTTTCTCACCTGTGTCAGTCCCAATACTCCTCTCCAAGTTCTACGTTCTCTTTTCTTAATCTTTTACAGATCAGGCTTTTTAATGCACATTTCTATTCATCTCTGTTCATAATTTCAACCTCTCAACTCAACTCCTTGCACCTAATATGCTTGTTAAGCAAGTTTCAGATGTCTCCATAGTACAATATCCATTTGCCACAAGTCCAGCAGCTTGTCATGATTTCCCCTTCCAAGAGATGCTTTTTATTCAGAGAGTTTTTTATGACTTTATTGCTATATCTGTGTCTTCTCCTCTGTTTTTTACTCTGTTCTCAACCACTGGCTCCTTTTCCCATCTAGTCAGTCCAAATCATTTGGTCACTCAGCCTCAGTCACAGTTTTTCCAGCCAACTATTTCTTATTACCAGCTTCCTCTCACAGGCCTTTCCAGTACCTGTTTTTCATCCGTTTGTCCATCCAGCTGCTGTCATCTCCTCAAGTCCCATTTTCTCTCTTTACTTCCAAGTGCAGCTACATCAAACTTCTTCTAATTTCTTTAAATTTGCAGTTTTACATGTGCTTATGGTTATAAACTTGGAAAAAAAAATATTATGGTAGATAAGGACACATTTTCTAGTGCAAGGCTACTCTCAAATTAACTAATGACTTTTTTAAACTAGATTTCAATCTCCTCAAATGATAGGGCATCTGTTTCTTTACTGGTGAGAAAAGTTCTCTCTGCAGCACGTTTAACTAAAATGCCTTTTCTTATGGTCTTCCCCATTTATTTAGCCCATGATCCTGTGGTGACTAGAATCGCATCTATTTCCACTTACCCTCTAACTGTCTGTAGAGACCCTCCAATCATTGTATCTTTTTTTCCAGGTCTTCTTCCTTCTATCTTTGCATTTCTGTCTGTTCCAGTCAGTGTTCCTCCTCCTCTTATAAATCAAAAGAAATTTCATTTGCTCCTATAGTTCCTCAACAACAAGGTCATCCATCTGTACAGTCTAAACCAATGGTCATATGTTTGCCTCTGTATAAATTAATTAAACTCAGGAAGAGAAAAACACTTGACTCTTAATATATTTTACCAAGTGTTTTCCTTGTCTTTTCTCTTACTAAGATGTCTTAGAAATATTAAATATATGTCTCAACTAAATTACATGTACATTCTTCATTTTGATTCAATTGATGCATCAGCTATTCCATTCTTTTTGCCACTTAATAAGTACTATGGGTTTGTTGTTATTAATTTATTATTGTGTGAGACTTCTGGCAGAAAGAGGCTTGGGGTTACTTAAAAGCCAGGATTCTCTAATGTTTTATTGGGTCATTTTGAGAATGAAAATGCATTTTCACTTTCCTATCTTATATTCCCGATTCTCCTCCAACCCATTCCAGCACTGCTTCAGTTTCTCTCATATGGTTGCACTCCCATTTTCTTCTCGATCAATGCCCACACTCCTCCCTACCATTAGAAATTATTTTTGAACATGCCAAAGCCTGTACATTACACCACTTGTCCAACCTGCTGACAGGGCATGAGGCAGTGTGTATGCATGGTCTGGAGGTGTCTGCTGGCTGACCAGGTGGCTGGCTGGGAGATGCAGGCATTCCAAGGGATCCACGACAAGCTAGGAGATACGCATTTTCTGCTGGACATCTTGTTGCTGCTTCTTGGCAGCTGGACAAATCAAACAGTACATGATGCTTCTCAGCAGCTGATGGGCCAAACAAATGTTTTTTCAAGCTGCAAGAGACCCACGGCCCACCTGTTGTGCAGGCCTGCTATAAAGGTTGGACATTTCAGCAGGGAAACGAGTCAGGAGCTGGAAACAAAGCTGTCAGGAGCCTGGAAGGCAAAAAGATTTTTTTTTCTGGATATATTGAATAACTGCCCAAGGAAACATCTGTTACTTAGCTAGGCTGCTTATGGAAATAAACAGCTGACTATTCTAGACCTACACTTATATAAAAAGATGCTCTTAAGCAGCACTGACAAAACAGGGGGCTTCTTTTTTTTCTGGCGATGAACTTTACTCTGAAGTTCTTCTTTGAGTTTGAGGCTATTCAGCCTACTTTTCTGTTAGGCCAGATTTAAAACAAAAATGGATATGATAACTTCCAGTTATTTTGTCAAGGACTGGAACCCAGAGGCAGGATTTTTCAGCAATTACCAATGAGTAAGAAGGTCTGTCTATATTTATAAAGTATCATATCTTGTGAGAATGTGGCTTTCAGCAATGTGACATAGAAGGATTTCTGTGGTGGTGGTGGTGGTGGTGGTGGTGCTTTTTTGTTTTGTTTTCCAACTGACTACCAGATTTCCTACTTAAGTTTTTCATTTTAAGATTTCTGAAGTTCAATAAGACAATCGGTTTCAGTGTCTGCAGCATTGGTTGACTGCAGACCGAAGATAGGACTGTCTCTGTAATGTGATTGCCATCTCCAATGTTGTTCTAGCACCTCTAGGTAAGAGTAGTGAGCTGAGCTACCAGAAAAGTGTGAAAAAGGCAACAGAATGGAGCAAAGCTGTTGTAGTGACCCACCAGGGAGTGATGTCTGCTGTCTTGTTATTGATCCTTTTGTGCATGCCAGAATTTGTCAAACAAGTTGGTGCATTTGTGAAAACATACGCGCATACACCATTTGATTTTAGAAGCTGAAGGGTAGCTTTCCCCACTTCTCCTCTCTTTTGTTTTTCATATTCTCAAGAAAAGACATTTTCAAATGTAGTGCTGGTGTTAAAGGAAGAAGGTGTTAGAACTTTGGTGTCTAACTCTCACTGGTTTAGTGAAGCGCGACTAACTCCCTTTATTAGTCCACTCTATATGTTATTTTATTTTTACTCAGTCTTCCTAAAATATCTACTGGCTAAGTATTGTCCCTATGTGCAGTAACATGTACCTAAAACGTTTTTTCTTCTGATTAGGGCCTTAAACTTCAGCTGCCTTTTGACTGCAACGTGCAGCACCTTGTATTAATGTCAGGGTCATGCACTTATTATTCATCTGTACAGTGCTATGCACTTCAATGAAATTGTATACATAATAATAAATAACAACATTAATCTATGTGCAGCACCTTGAATTTCATTAGTGTTGCAGAAGGAGTATCTCGACAACTAGGTGCTCTATTTTTTATACATTTATACGGAAAGAGCAGGCGTCTCTTCTCGTGCTCTAATTTAAATAATTGCTTTTATTTTCCCAGTAAAGAATGAGCCTTACTAGTTTTACCAACTCACAAGAAGTAAACTTTGTTCTTTCTGATTTTTTTGGCATTAATAGTTCAGATTTTATATGTAGATTGTATATGACATATTTATAACATCTCTTGCTAGTTCGTCTTTCTTTTGTAATTAATATTTGAATACCCAATGAGGAGACATGCAGTAGCGATTTATTTTGCCTCATATTTTCTTGACCACAAATAAGTATAAGATTATCTTACAGTACTTAGAAGCTAAACAACAGCATTCCCTATGCCCAAGCCCAGGAGTCAGTACTTTGGCAGGTTTTCAAGTAAAGCTAATCAATTAAAGACAACATTGATTAACTTAAACAGAAGGTGGTATTGATTTCAGGCACTAAACTATAAACAGACTATTGTTTCATAGCTTTCATAGGTCATTGTTACCTATGCCTTTAAACTTTGAGCTGCATATACCTGCTGTTTATCACTAAACAAAACAAATGTGGGGCACATAGTTGATAAACTGCTACATATGTGTTGCAATATATTCTTAGGGAGCTCCCTCATTTAAACTCATAGACATAAACTTTTTCACATTTCCTTTGAAATTGCTATCTATTGCAATTTGCATGTCATTTTATAGCTCTCTATATGAAGTAGCTGGAAATCAAATATGTTCATGGCTTTTCTACTGAGATAAATGATTAATCAATCAGAGGCTTTCTTCCAACATGGGGCTTTAGGACACTTTTAAAACATCTATGTGTAAAATTAATGACTAAGCATGAACAGAGTCAAGTGGGAAAACTCAGGACAATAAGAACATTAAATAAAACATGTGCACCAAAGAGACTATAAAGACTCTATTTAGAATTTATTCTTTTACCTATATTATTTTCATTCATTTCTTCTTACTCCTCAAAGTTTGTTATTCACAGAAGGTAGGATGAGATGGTTAAATTCTTACCTAACGCAAAGACTTCTGACGTTGCCCCAGTTGTCACTCTACCTGGGAAAAATGGGCACACCAGGCTACATTATTGAAAAAATAAGGCTAAAAATCTCTTTTCAGAGAAATAGTGTGTAGGTATCCTATCATGGAACAAATATAAACAAGGTAGATTTCTAATCTATTCACAATTTAATCTTTTGCCTGCCTGATGAGTGTAACTCTGTTTAACAGTGTTTGCCTCTGCCCTGTGTAAAGGGCGCTCACTTTTTTTGCCTCTCAGACACATTTAATTACTTCTTAGGCCCTGCTGGAAAGTGCTATCCTCACAACTGTAATGCATACAATAGTGAATAATGGTTCCTAGTGTTCATTTTCAAAACTACTACAAAGAATTAAAAAAGAAAAGCACTTACTTAATGTATGTGTGTGCAACATCCTCCCAAGAAGGATACCAATATTAGTGTTGTATTCATATGTGAAATTCTTAAGGCTATGTGGTCAACAAACCTCAAAACAGTTCATGCTCTGACTTCTTTTCTAAGGCTTATATATCCCTTATTGTAACATTTCATGTGAAGCAAGCATGAGACAACTTTTATGCCAGATAAGCAGCAATATTTTTTAGTTCTCCTAAAAATACTGTGCTTTAAAGGACTTCTAGTACAAAACAGTATTTAGAAAGTTAATTTATCCAGTTAACACTTGCAATCTGTTAGATCAGGAGAATCTAAACAAAAAGAAATATGAAATTTGGATCAGGTTTCAGTTTGGGGATTCAGTTTAATTCAAAACATTAAATGTGAACAGTATCCATCTATCCTATTCAGTGACCCTTTCCGACTGACTCAGCCAACACCTGAATCAAAGGAAAAGATATTTTCACAGCAAGCCTCAGTATGCTAGGACATACTGTTTTTTTTCAGTGTTTCTGTATGTTAGAATATTCCTATACTTTCTCTGTTCTTTGGGCTTTTGGGCTTTACCTTCTATTGATACATAACTTTCAGTATTAAAATCTTTCCGTAAAACTTTTTTTAAGTGTAAATTCAATTTTCCTGTGAAACTTCAAAGAGCAATAAAATGAAGAAATACAGTAAGAAGTAAGGCTGATCTTTAACAGAGATTCAAGAGAATTCATTTAAAAGTATATGATTCTTTCCAACTGTTAGGGTAGACATTTAGGCAGAAAAAAAAAAACATGCAACAAGATGAATAAAAGGAAGTTTGTTCATAATACTCTGAGAAACTGCTTAGGATCAGATTATCCATGAGAAAGACATAATTTCCTAAAGTTACCAAAGTTAACTAGTCCTAAAATAGCCCTTAAATTGCTGTTATTTATTTTCAGAGGGTATTTGATTTATTATAATCTATTTCTGCAAGAATGTTTGTTTTGGAGAACAGAATTCCTTATCTTTTTTTAACAAGTCCAGTTTTCAACCTTGTGTTCTGTCTTTGATAAATGATTTTGAGCTATGATGTCAGGAGTAACTGGAATGCTAAAAGAAATGTTATCGTTATAATATCTGAACAACTTTGCAGTCTCTAATGGGTTTAATCTTCACATCAGAAAATACTCCTGTGATGCAGAACAAAGCAATTATCTTTGTGTTATAGAGGGGCTAAGGAGTTTGATCAAGGATATGTTGGAAATCTGTGGTAGATAGGGGACCAAACTTAAATCTTCCCACAACTAATGTTTTCATTCTGCCCTTCATGTCTTTGCCCTCCCTTTTATATGTTCCTATATACTCTCTCATTATATAGACATATGCAAAATTAGATAGAATTTGATCACATAAATATTGATGCTATGATTTATATCCCAAGATTGCATGCTAAAGAAATACATGTAACACATCATCTATGCTTGTTCTACACTTGAGCAGGGTAATGACAAAGTGCACCTAGTGTTAAGTCTTTTGAGTCTTTTCTTTGGTAGGCATAGCTTTGAAAATACAATATATGTTGGTCAGCATTGTTTGATTATTATTTGATTTGATATGATTATCAAACTGGACCTATATGTTTAATTTTTTATAAAAAAAAGAACATAAACTTCAGTTTCTATTCCTTCTAGTTGCACAAACATGATCAGTTTGGTTAAATATCTTGGATAATGATATTTAAAAGATCTGAAGCTAAAGTAATAATATAATTTAATTTTTCACAGATAACTAACAGGGAAGGTAGTGTTTAATTTATCAGAGTTCTGTCAGCTTCCTAACGTAAAGCTGCATTTAGCTTCATTCCTCAGCTTCATGGAACACAGACTTGAGACCTGCTATATTCTTTTACCTACAGAGATAAAGATAAACCAGTAGCAACTTTCTGAACCTCAGATTGAAAAGACTAAGGATACGAGCATTTGTTTTCATTTTTACTCAATTCACAAACAAGATGTAAAATAGAATGAAACTTAAGTTATAAAATGCAGATATGTCTCCAGGTATATTTTGGCAATAGCAAGAAGCAAAAGATGTTTCAGTAATTAACACAAAAGAGTACTCATTTTCTGTGAAGTAAAACTGTCTTATGACAGAAATTTGCAATAATGAAAACAAAAAAAAAATAGTAAAGAAACATAGCTAGGTAATCTATTTTCCCTTAAAGCTTCCAAAATATATTTTCTGATGAGGTGATGGCTCTGAAATGATAGCCATCATGCTGGTAAATAACGTCTTCAGTGATGGGGGAAATCATATATATATCCATGGTCTGATACTCCTGATCATATTCCTGATTCAGGTCCAGTTGGCGATCTCAGAACGCCTTGCTGTCAGCTTCACCTAAAAATCCAGGTATCAAACCTGGATATCTGGATATCCCGTATAGTAGTGAGTTAGTTTTGTGAACATTACATGGGGTTCTTCTTACCTATAGTGAGCCACAGGGGAAAAACAAAACTGTGAGGATGCTTATTTGGAAGCATCACTCTAAAGCGTTTTGAGAAGTAATTATGCATAAGGTAGAGGTAAGGCAGAGCCTTTCAAGTTGTTAGATTTTTCAAGTTTTTATAGTTATTGAAAGGGAAGAGACAGTGAAGGAATTAGTATGGAATGACAGTTCAAAGAAGCAGAATATGAAAATATTTCCACGATATACAACTGAGGCAGAAGGAGGTTTTAGTAGGTAACATGAGTGGTCCCTGAAAATGAATTTATAGTTAAAAAAGGAGGTAGGAAAAATGAAGGCCAGAGATTTTCTATTAAAAAAAAATCTGTGAAATTTAGACACAATATGGTAATGAAAAGAGAGAATTAATAGCTGAGCAGGACACCTTGACTTTGGACTTCGCTAACACACCAAATAACAAGACTGACCCACTGTGACTAAGCCAACCAGTGGGGAGGAGGGTTCTGAAGGTGAAAGATTAACAACAGGTCTGTTTTTCCAGCCTGAGATTGTCATAGTAACTAAACAGTCATAAGGACTATCGGTAAAGCAGGCTGAATTTTCAGTTAGGGCAAAAGAAAATAGGCTTGGCCTGGAAGAGAAAAGAAGACTTTTGCCAGTTGTCCGTGTGGATAGGGAAGCTGGATTTCTGTTTGTGGGCTAAACAACTGAGATATAGGAAGCAGAGGGAGGGAAGGCAATGGAAGAAACACCACAGTCCTGTGAAATGAGCACAGAAAGCTGAGGCAGAAGGCAAAAAAAGATTAAACTAAAAAAGAAATTAGCAAGCCAATGGGAGAACTGGGATCTGTATCAAAGACCAGTGAGAAGTCTAAGAGGCAGGGGGTGGAATGCTAATTCTAAGATTCGACCAGAAAGAGGTCATTTTTATACGTACATTTAATAAAAGGCTTGCAAACAAACCCCATGCTAAAAGAGTTGATGGTCGAGGGAAAAATTCTCAGTGTCTTACAATTTCCATGGTCATTCATGTGTTTAACTTAATCTTAGGTGTATTCCTAACAAATTAGGAACATCTTATCCCCTTTTCTAAAGAATAAACAACCATCCAAAGAATTACAGAGGTTTAAATTTCCTCAAATTGAAATCCTTCTTTGCTTTTTCCCATATCAACTCTTTCCCTAGAAGCAAAATATTGTTTATACAGAGTCATTACAGTGTGAGTTGCAGAAATTTTATTCGCTTCTTTTGGTTAACCTCTGTCATAATTTCACTTGAGAATTTTGTTAATGACAGTAGTCATGTTAACATCAAAAACCATCAAGGTTGTCTTGGCCGCAGACACAGAAAGAAAATTCTCCATTTCAGTCAGGTGTTACAGTTTGTTACCTAGTTTAAATAAGAAATAAATTAAATCATAACAGATTAATGCCCAATATCAGACAGAAAGAGTATACACAGGAAAACTTTGATAGGGAGATGTTTTAAGTGGGGACTTGGTCCTCAATCTGTCAGTGTTATCACCTCTGGGGAAAAAGGAAAATGCATTGAATATTTTGAGAGATCGCCTAATATTATCTTACTTTTAGTCTTGCAAAGACTGAAGTATGGAGGGTAAGTGTTCTTCAGCCTCCCAACAGGCTGTTTCTATGAAAATACCAGCTAACTGTTTTCACTGCTTGCTGAAAAACTTGGCATGAACTTGCACAAGTGTTAAAAATGACAGCAACAGAAATTCTACTTCCATTTCCCATGTCAAATGCATGCATGTGCATTCGTGTCACAGAGAAAACTTCTTTACATTGCCAAATTTGGACAAGAAGCCATAAAATCTTTTGATAGAGCAATCTTCTGCTGTAGTGGCTGAAGCTACAGGACAAACATTAGGCACAGTATGCATTGCCTAACATAAAAAATGATTTGAATGAACAATATAGAAATCAGAGTTTCAATTTAGTACCTTGAGTGTATTGTTTGGAAAAGCCGAGTCAATTACATTTACGGCTTCATATTTTCTCTGGAAGAAAACAGTTGAGACACCTAGGGAAACTCTCATGCTTTATGTGAGCTCAGTAGGTTTTAGATAAAAGGATCAGGCCCACAATT
>JAWLRI010000839.1:1056777-1070178 GCA_034781795.1 Crypturellus tataupa | reverse complement strand
AGGAAAGGAAAGGAAAGGAAAGGAAAGGAAAGGAAAGGAAAGGAAAGGAAAGGAAAGGAAAGGAAAGGAAAGGTATTAAATCATCAAATTATGGTGTGAAGTTATTCCTTTTCAGAGCGACGGGGTGATGAACTGATCCCTCTGTTTTTCATAGTGCCCTATTGAACTCTTCATATTTCTCGAGTGCAGTGCTCTGTGTTTTTTATGAGTGGCTACATGTAATTATTTGCTACATACCTCTGTTATGCTAGAAAAAAAAAGCATAACCTGCAAAATAGTGTCTCTTTCTTCTTCCAATTTCATTATTTCGAGGAAGGCGTAGACAGCTGTCTAGATGCTGTGACATTTCCCATCTTGGTGCTTTAGGTTCTAAAGAAAAGGCCGTGCATTTTGCACCTTTTTCTTCCTGTGAATAATCTTGAGAAAATAAAGACTATTCTACAGTTCTTAGCCATGCCTGATCTTTTACTAAGTATTACTGAATTATGGAGTTACTTTATCTGTATCATGCTGTGGCAAGGTATATTTTTATAGGTAACGTGTTTAATGCTTGATACATTTGCTCATATGTTACGAGAATCAGTCAAATAAGTTAATAGAGAATGTATCTGGTGTTCAAGAGGCCTAGCAATGGTATTAGATCAGGTATTTAGTTTCTGTATAACATTATAAGTCTATTATCATCCCAAACTATTTAATTGATTTTTTTTATGTTCCATCATACAGTTAGCTGATGAATCAGAAGGTTTATGTTTATTATATATATCTATTATAAATATTGTGAAATTCATAAACATTTTTTTTTTTACTTTTAAATGGAGATGCTTTGTAAAGCTGCCCATTTCTGTTACTGTATCTTGACTACTGAGACAGAATACAGGGCCTGGTAGTGTCTTCCATTAAAAATAAAAAATCTCTTTTGGCTTCATTGCCAGATTGGGTCCTTAAGAAGTGTAAAATCGAGCTGACTTTTGAAAATGTAGTGCTCTTGTTCTCTGCAGATCGTTGCTTTTTTGTTGCCTGCTACAAGGATTCAGCTTCCTACAGCTGTATTTTTAATTGAGAATGTGTTTAAATAAATATTTTATTTTAAAAGGTACATGGAGACCTAATATAGTAAAACAAAACACAAGTTACTGACTGTAGGTTATCTTAATGTTTAGGCATGGGAATTATGCATTGTGCTCATTAGCAAGCATGCATTCAAGATAGCCAAAGTGCTGGTATATATACACAGAGTAATTCTGCTGCAGAGGTAACTAGACAGCTTTAGTGCTGTAAATGTCTACTGTGTTTATTCAATATGTGTGGGCAAATTAAATGCAACTATAGCTAGTAGTAACTCTGGCTATCCTGTACTTGCCAGATTTTCTTTTAATGTGGTTCACTAGGCCTTCGGTTTTACCAAGTTCACTTTCAAAGGTTCATTCTTTCTCTTCTGAATTCCCATAAGTATTTGGGTTGCTCTTCATGCATCAAAGAAGAATAAAAAGTCTTTAAGTTATGTAATTTCTTTTTTTAGCTCTCTTCAGTGCACAAAGACCATAAAGAGCAAAGAAAAAGCTGAAATGGTTCTAAGAGTAAGCAGTGGGAAAGTTTTCTACCCCACCGAAAAAAAATAGGGTCTTGGGTAGGGGAAAGGGGCAGGGAAGTAGTAAAAGGGGATGCAGCCCAAAACCTTAAAAAAAAAAGATGGTGAAAAGAAAAATCACTGTTAGAAAATGGAGTGAGGGATTCCACTATTTCCCATTTTCCCTGGGCGGTTGGTATAGAAACTAGCCAATAAAAATCAGAAAGGGGTGTGCAGAAGGCATGAATTTTGCCAGATGGGATGGCTGCTTTCAAGTTAAGCTTTTCTTTCTCTCATGGATAAGATCACACCAGTGATGCTGCAGATAGTCTAACCTGAAAAAAGCAGTGATTTAGTGTACCATTCCATCACATATAATTGCACAGTATCTGTATTTTCTAATGTGAATTTTAAAGACTAATTTGGAATAAAATGCTTAAAATCAGAAAAACCAACTCAGATCTTGGGAATGTCTATGGAAATATTTTGCTTGGACCAAAAGGAGGATTTCACTTAGACTTTAAGAATGGAGATACGGCTTGCACTTCCCACTGTAAAATGTTCGAGCAGTGCTTTATAATTATGCACTGTCCGGGATTAATATCCTTCATAATGTGCTTTACTCACAAGGGAGGAACACTTTCTATCATACAGGACAGCACAGCAAGCACGTACCAGCTTTGCGCTCAGTTTCCTGTTTCAAAAGATGATCTCTGTATCTCTGTGAGCATTCATATGCATAAAATATTCATGTCTACAGCGAAGAAAGATTTGCTTTATATTTGTAAATTAAATGAAAACATTTTGTGGCAGAACATCCTCCAGCTTTTCAAGTTTTTCTGGATCTGGCGAGGTTACTGGTTAGGTGAACTTACTGTTTTTCATGTTCCCTCTCCGCTGCACGTATCTGGCTTAAATATACGCTCCTCACTTGGGTGGAAAAAAAGATTGAGAGACGTGCTTACATCTTTAACATAGTAATTGTTCAGTTAATCACATTTATGGGGGAAGGAGGCCATACTTCACTGATACCGATTAAATATCCTATACTGGGTTCTATATAAATAGCTACAAATGTGCACAATGGTTACATTACATGGTATATTTAACAACATAGCTAAATCAGAAAGTATGAGGTATGCCTTTAGTGATGGGAGTACTAACGATTGCATGCAAGGAGATTTTGCTCTGCAACCATGAAGGAAATAATTGCTGTTTAGCAGTATTTAGTTAAGTTTGCATATCAGGAAAAACACATGCACAGAAACTCCACCTACATTCTTAGTGCCCTGGCACCGATAGGAGTGCAGCATATATTACAGCATTCAAAGGTGTTGCAGTGTGCAGAACTCGCGGAATGCATGTGATGTTAATAGAGTTAATTTGACTGCCATCAGGAGAAATCACATTGGCAATACTCAGCAGATTTTTTGATAATGCTTTTGCTATTTATTTAAAAAATAAAGTCTTATAAGTGGCATTTTACAGCTTGGTGGGAGTATAAGTTTTGTTGACGTTTTACTTTTTTTTTTTTCCTTTTTGATTCATTACGGAAATTAGTATATAAAGAGAATGTTTATTTTTCCTGTTTTAGATGGAAGACTCTATTTGAAAACTACTGTCATGTATTGAATTTTCTTCCTGCTGAAGATACCTGTGCTACGGTAAAGAACTTTGCAGTAAGACATTCGCTCAAAAGGAGTTCTGTGAAAACAAAGTGTTTTCAATGCGACTTCCTCAACTTCATGTATCAATATTCTCTGAAAATTTAAAGAATTCTGCGAGAGTGTCCTCCTTTGGTTATCTCCTGTGGCTCGACCCAGAGACCTAGAGAATGTTTGTAAATGTACAGTAGCACTCTTCTTACAGTGAGAACCTGCTTCGCTGCGCCGGACTATTGTACCCAAAGCTACAGGCGGATCAGAACAAGGCCGAGTGTTCCCTTTTTTTGAGGAATGCAGACTCTGTCCTCCTCTGATGAGTCTATATTTGAGCACATCAAATGATCCTTCCAGCGGTGCCCACGTGCACCGACAGACTGTTATGTCATACCGAAACCAGCAAGACAGCTCAGACATGAACTTGTAGAGGGCATAAGAGGATTCTTAAAAAAAAAAAAAAGGAAAAAAAAAGAAAAAAAAAAGAAAAAAATTGATACATTCGGTTTTCAAACTATGATCGTGAGTTTTCTTCTAAAGACCTTTTTTCCACATGCTTTCCAAGAGACCAACACGTGGATGTTAGACTACATTAAGTGAAATGGAATTTTGTGTAAGTGAAAAGAAACGCTGAATGTAAACAAACTGTTTTACTGTTCACAAGAATCTCTTTTCCTAAAATAAAAAAAAATACAATAAAAAGAGTAATAATTTCTCATTGTAAACTGGCAGGGGTTTATGAAATAAAAGACTTTGCTTATTCAAACTGTTGGTCACATGTACAGTATATAACACAAATCACACAAGGAAGGTATTATGTATGCAGTAGAAATCTAGAGTTTAGGAAATGAAAATTTTAGATAATATTGTTTTGTCACCCTGTTGGTCAGAACGACACCTTTCTAGTTTTAACGCATGCAGGCATGTAAATATTTGTCCTGGAGTCACAGTATTACTGAATGAGATCTTAAGCATCTGGTAACAAGTCAGAATTCTGTAGCAGCCACTTTTATTTGTATATTGAGCCCTGGTTAGTGCCCTGGTTAGTGCACTTTTAAGAATGGACTGTGGCTGAGCAGCAAGTCAAAATGCCAGAAATATTTTTATATGTTAATGTCCTATTACGTCAATGTTGCTAAAAAAAGAAAACCTAACAGACACTTGATGTATCAGTCCGATTCCACGTAGAGCTGAGTGATACAGTTGAAGTCTATTGTCCCTCCCGCCTTGTCTTGGGGATGGGTGGTTATGTGTTACTTTCACTGTCGTTATGAAAGCTACAATATGTGTTTTCACCTTTGTGCTGATAACTGGAAGTAAGCTGCAACACAGTGCTTATGACATTACTAAAAGGTTATGTTCTTTGCTTTGCGTACTCTTGGGTTACCCCTTTAAAGACTGATTTTGTGAATCAGTGCTCTTACTGTAAGTTTTGTGATTATGCTCTCTTCATCTTTAATGTTTTATGCATATAAAATATTATTTATTACATGGAAACATATCAAAACCTTAAATGTTTAAGATGCCTAACTTAAAGCAAATATTTCTTTAAAAATAGCTCTGATTGGATATTAATATTATTTTGTCAAAAAAAAAATCTAATGTTTTGTAAACTCTAGCACTGAGCTTCTATAGTTTGTAGGTCTTCCTTGCCATACTGGTACACACAGTTATTTTGTGCAGTTCATATTTACTCCACCACCACCACCACAATCCTTTTTTAACAATAGAAAAGATGTATATACAAGGTCATGTCATGGTAATTTTTTTTAAAGAAATATTGAGCAATATTTTTCATTAAATATTGTTACCTAGTACTTTGTAGTGACATTTGTTTTCTAATCGTGATTCCTTCATAACTTTCATAGTTGCTTGAACACATATGGGATTCTGTACTCCAGTTTTTTCATATACAGTCTTTAAAGGGTTAACAACTGTAAAGTTAGATGGACTTGTGGCAAGCTTTTGAATCATTCATATCTGAAAGAGAATTAAAAGCCTACAACTGAAATATGTAGTAGCATCTACCATTGCTCTGCTCCTTGCATAGAGTCACCTGTAAGTAGGTTTAGTAGTTTTACAGTATATACTTTCAAGACCTTTGGGAATGCCTCAGTGTTTGGCTTGGTACGTAAATGGAAATGTTAAGGATTAAGGGGGAACCAATTTATAAGCTGGATGTTTAGAAAGAATCTTGCTAAAACAGTGTAAATATTACAGACCATGAGATGTTACCGTAAGTTGAATTTTTGCCCCTCTTTAGTTATACAGGTTTTTTGGTTGTTATTTTATTTTTGGTTTTTGATTTTGATTTTTTTTTTTTTTGCATAGATTACGAAGAAAAGTTGTGCTCATGTTATTGTTTATATGCTTTTGTAATCTTAAAGATATTAATGTCTAGTTGTTCTATATTATAACCACATTTGCGCTCTATGCAAGCCCTTGGAACAGAACATACTCATCTTCATGTAGGACCTATGAAAATTGTCTATTTTTATCTATATATTTAAAGTTTTCTAAAAATGAAAAAGGTTATTACGAATTTTGTTGTACAAAATCTGTACAAAAATCTGTTTTTACATCATAATGCAAGAATTGGAAATTTTTCTATGGTAGCCTAGTTATTTGAGCCTGGTTTCAATGTGAGAACCACGTTTACTGTTATTGTATTTAATTTTCTTTTCTTTTCAACAATCTGCTAATAAAACTGTCTGAAATCTCCCTGCGACTTTATTTACAGTTCATCTTTATTAAATTTTGTGAAATATATAACATCAGAGGAATATTTACTTTCTAATGGGAGGCATCTGAAAACAACATAAGTCAGCTCTTTGTAATGTGAGAACAATGCTGAATGATTTTATTTAACATGCAACTGCTTCTATCTCTAATATGAATTACTGTGGTGAAAAACATCATAAAAGCACACTCTGTGGTTATTGTTTAACAAGCAGATTTTCCATATTTTTTTTCTTGCCAGCTAAGCAAACTGCCCCCATCTACATGATTTATTTATGTACATTTCTCAGTTTATGAAGCTGTTATTTGTACCTTTTTCCTTTATATTGTGATATTCCCATGATTCTTATTTCACAAAGCTTTGTGCTGAATAATGTAAAGTGGACATGTTGATGGAACAAAACACATTATTTCACTAACTGCAGAAATAGTAACCCAGTTGTTTTTGTCTCACCTGATAAAACGTTTCTGGAAACTTTAATATGCTAACATATATTTTAAATGAACATCAAATGTTTTAAGCTTTTAAACAGGCATTTATAAACAAAACATTTTGGGCTCGACATATCTTTAGTGTTATTTTGAGAGGAAAAAAAGGGTGATTTTTAAGGCAAAGATGGATATTTAAATCTGGAAAGAGGGCATTTTTGTTACAGAAAATTCAAAAGTCAGAGATGTATAATTGATTTTGAGTATTCTCCCTTATCTCCATGCTCTCTCTTCCCGTCCCAGCCCTGCCTACATGATTTCATCAGGGATCAGGTTTGCTTGGCAAAGGCGGAGGTATGAGTTCAGCTGGACCAGCCCATTCTGCCAGTATCTGGATTCCTCAATTCCGGTGGATTGTTGTATTTGGCTAATTCCTAGGATTTTGCCTAGCTGAATGTAGGGCAATCACAACCTCCTGTTCTCTGTGTTAAAATATCCCACTTTTCTACCAGCTATGCCCTAGGCAGCTCCTCGGTGCTCTGCTAATAGCACAGACACAGTTAGAGCAGGTAGGAGTAAACCCATTAGTCTCTCAGTCGAGATTCCTCTCAATACAATATGATGTCTACAGTAATAGTTTAGCCATACCTTTGTGTTTTTAAGTAATCCAAAGCTTCCCTGCACAGGCAGGAACCCTCCTGTGGGTTCAGTGATTCTTACATGGTGTCATTGCTTTGTCACCTAAGCAGGATTTAATGGGATTTAATGAGGCTGAGGTTGGATGGGCCAACATCAACTCAGATGTTGATATTCCGTCTTGTAGTAAAACAAAGCTGGATTAAAAAGTTCAGTATCAAGAAAGGATTACCCTATTTTATACGTTGCTTATAATTTGATAATAGATTATAATGAAACTCTGAAGAACTTGGGAGTCGTTAGGTACAGTATCCAAGTGGAAGGTAAATGCCCAAGATTTATGAAAATCTTTGATGGATGGATTGAGAGACTCAGTTAAGAAATAAATAATGATGTGATATATTTTTTGCTATGTAAATAGATTTAAGATTGGCTTTTGACCTGAAACATAAACCTCTTTATCTGTTGAAGGTGCTATAAATTCTTGAAAATTGCTTCATTTGTTATTTGCTGTCATGTTATTTGACACAAGACTGTCCAATAAACAGAGCCTGAGGCCAAGATTTTCAAGCGTGACTACTGATTATAGGTATGTCTCGTTTTGTGGGCCCAACTTAGACATTTCCAATTCATTCTTAAAAATAAAATGTTCTAGCTCAAGAGTTCCAAATTCTGTATCTGTGAAACTTTTTTCCTTCAGTAGCAACTATCTAATGCATCCGGGTATCTACCAGTAAATTTGCTAGCAGTCATTTCAAGACCTTTGTTGAACAGGAACTCACGCTGCCTCTACAACGGACTTTTCTGTAAAAAGACTCATTTTCAAAGGGAGAGGAGAAAAAGACTTTTTGAAAACCAGGTTAGAAATTCAAAAATTTAGCAATCTAGATACAGAAGCTTTGAAAACTCGCTAAAATGTCAAGTAGAGTAGTACTGTATTGACTATGCAATAGACTGTACACTTCAGAGGAATTTGCACATCATCTGTCAATCTGTGGATAAAAATTACAATTTCTTCATCCACGTTGACTATAATTCTTGTCATAATTTAGTGAATTGTTCAGTGAATCCTCCTAAATTGGGATCAAAAGGATAGAGCCAAATTCTTCTGAGTACACAGCAAACAGCCAGGTGCAACAAAGAAAAATCTAACTAGATAAAAGGATGGGGGGGAAAAATGAGAGTGACTATTTTTTCTGAGATGTTCTGGAACTACCACCCTGGGAGGTTAGTTTAGATGACCTTCAGAGCTGTCTTCCAACCTTATTTTTTAATGATTCTAGGACTACCAAGCTTATAAGCACAGTGCACTTGGGCATAACACCAAATTTATCAAGAAACAAAATCTTCTGCTGTAAACAGTAGTTTTAGCAGGTTGAGAACAGAAGATCTAATATCTATCAGAAGATCTAAACAGCAGTCTAGAATAGAAATCACTGTGGTATACTTACGATACAAAAAATTTTGTTCTTCTGTATTAGGAGGCTAGAAGAGGTACACTAACAGCTAGATGGGAAAGAAAATACACAAGGTTAATATAGAAAGGATATAAAAAGCACCTATTCTGGTGCAGACGTGGCTTGTTTAACTAATAAAATTAGAATGGGAGCTGTAGGAATTTTGTCAAATTACAGTGATCCTGAGACTCATTTTAGAGCGTTAAATGAAAGGGCAAAGAGAACAAACAACGTGTCTAATAACAGAAGAATGGCTGTTGTGGATAAACATCGTTTCTGGAGTTCGTGCGAACTTTCCCATGCATTTTTTATTCTGTACTCTGGCCAAATAGTCTTAGGAAAAACTGGAACTAATGAGCTGGAACAGATCCTCCCTTTAATACATTTCCTCTATTCTTTAGAATTGTTTCCTTGAAACTGGTTAGTGCTGTAAGATAACAACCAGCTATTTTGTAATTCTATGGATCTTCCCCAGTATGAGATATAAGGGACTTTGAAACAACTTATTTAGCTTTTCAACTTCCCTGTCAGCTGGTGTTATCATACCGCTTCCTAAGTTGTATGATATGTGCACAGAGGTTAACTGAACATTTCAAAACTTGGGAGACAAAAGGCAGGTCTTTGGTCTTCAGAATGCCTGTATCTGTGAAGCTGCATCATAGTGCGGGTACATCGGGGCTGAATACTGGGGCCTTTTTTTAGGTGAGACGGTGTTTATGTCAGTGAGGGAGCTGGTTACCAGGCAAATCACAAAGCAGAGGGATGAAAGGGAAAGTTGTCATGGCTAGAAAAGCAGGCTACGAGAATGAAGCTAAAGCCGGATTTTTAAAAGTACTTAGAGATGCCAGGAAAAAGGAGACTTCAGCTGTCAAGACAGAAGGAAATAGTGGTACATGAAGGAGAATTGTAAAGGAGGAGACTCAAAATGCGTAGAGAAAAACCTGGTAAGCTGCCGATGCAGTAAACTTTTCTTAAACTAATTTGGCAAGCTTGTGGGCAGGCGGACATCGCTCTTGAATCCTTTCAGAAGCAAAAAAATAAAATATCCATTTGGTTTCTGTTTGTTGTGACCAAACTAGTGCTGCAGAATCTGGCATGTCAGCGATGGGATGACACATTGGAGGCCAGAAATAAGTTTCCACGTGGATCTCTTCCACAATCTGAACTCAATTTTGCGATTGAAGAGGACAGAGATAAAATATTACCTTCTTTGTGCGCTGATCAATAGCAAGCACACCTCTGGGAAACAGATGCTCACATTGCCCTTTGAAGCCTTTTCACTGGTGGAAGCTGAGCAAGTTCACAGGCCACCTTACAGAGAACTTACAGAGGCAGTAAATAATAATAAGAAAAAGCTCTAATTCTCAGTTTCTTCCAGGTGTGATCTTATCCTATCTGACTCAGACCTTTGTAACACTGTAAGTGTATACATGGTATCCGGTAAGAAGATAAGATTGTAGTGGAGAATTAAGGTTTAAAAATAAAATCCCTATGAAAAGAGAAAGCAAGCTATAAACAAAACATAGAGAAATAGAAGCTTAATGAAAAGGATCATAGTACAAAATTAGTCCATGGATTTCAGACTTCAAAGAAGTACCTAAAAAGGACTTCGAGCCACTTGCACAAGCCTAATTCAAAACTGCAGTAAATAATCTGCCTTTCTGAAGCATCTAAAGCATGATTGACCTTAAAGCATCTTGGGCACTAATAATTACATTTCAGTAGCCCTTTGCAGCAACTAGATGCCTATTTCTGCGGAAGCTCCCTGGGGAAGCCAAAATCAAAGCGATGAGCATGAACCCAGAAGTGTCTCCCAGTCTTCCACAGCAGTATCGTCAAAATGGTGCAAACACAGCTGCTGACCCAAACCTCTTCCACATTTCCACAACCTGAGAGTTGAACAACAGTGCCCTGTAATCGAGCTGAACAGTGTGTTTTTTTTTCCCCCATTCACTCTCTCTTCTTGCTTCCATTTCTTTTAGCAGGAAGGTGAAAACTATTAGAACCAGGATGCAACCATGCAGTGCTGCACTGTGTCATAGCATGGTCCTTCCCTCCTTGTGCTCCAACTGTAGAACGTAGATACGCTCAGTAACATGGCCTTCACAGTCTGTTGGCTCCAAAAGATCAGATTCGTGTTTTAAATGGGACTGGTAAGTCTGAGTGGGTAAACGAGCACCTGGCCTGAGGGAGGCTTTTTAACAAGACACGAGAGGACTGAAGGAGAGATCTAATAAAAAGGTCAATGAATGGTATCAGGGATGCTGTGTTTTGACATACTTCATCATTGTCGTATAAATTATGCTTATTTTAATCAATAAAATATTTGTTGATTCCACAAAGAGGGTTTTTTTTTCTCACAGGTGTTCCTTGAATGGAGACAAATCATGATAATAATGACTAGTGCTTTTCCTTCTAATTTACTAAGCTGCCGCAAACATTTATAAGTATTATATTTGGGATAGAGTATGTTTTGCTGTGAGAGCAGTAATCTTAGAACTTCTATCACCCAGGTCCTATCTACTATACTTGTAGTGAGTAGATGTGCTGTACAATGTAGTTTTCTAGTATCTGTCATTGTACATTACATTCAGGTTTAAAGATTCTTCAGCCTTTTAACAAATACTGCGTATTCTTCTACGTGTTGGTCATTAAAGAGAGTGCTACTATATCATTCCAGTATATTTAATTTGGGGCTGAAAGAGCGAACTGTATTTTGAACAAGGTTTATTCCTTTTTCAATTTAAGTAATTTCTTTTCTAATCTAAGCTGGCCAAGTTCAATTTAAATCATTGTGTGAATTGTTGGTGAGGTGCTTTTATTTGAATCAGCAAGCATTTGGCCATGGCAATTGAGCTTCTGGCAAACAAGAACATTAGTACCAGGGGACATCTTTGAAAACTGTGGTTTCCTTTTGTGCACTGTGGAGTTTCTGTGTTAAGAGTTTTATTTTTGCTAAATATTGTTCCAGGCAGTTGTAAAAAAAAAATACTTGCTTTCTTTTTTTTTTGTTTGTTTTGATTTTTGTCCTCTTCTGCCACCACTGTATTATACACACATATGCACACACATGCATATATACATATGAATGAAGATTTACAGAACTACAGAAAGAAAAAAAAAAAGCATCAAGTCTTCTCCACTTTTCTATCTCAAAGACAATCTTTCAGAAACTTGTTTCCCAGCCAGTGTAATCTCTAAAATACACATTAAAGTCTTACTTGGTTTCTCATATTTGATCAGGTTATATCAGTGTAATAAGCAGGAATTTTCAATCTACAGACCACAGGCAGCTCAACAGAAGTATCCACTTCACTTATAGTAGATGTATGTCAACTTTTTCTCAAAGGCAGAACAGGACCAAGCAAGGGCTGAATGAAACATTTTAGCTGTAGCCGTAGCTGATCATAACTGCCATCTTTTTCTGAGTCAGGGCTTTACCTGCTAAACATACATTTTTTGTAGTCCTTCTGCATGTGTGCAATAAATCCAGCACCTTCCTGGAAGCAGAAAGTCTACATGTACAAGGCATGGATTACAACATGTAATTCCAGAATACTTTGAATTTACAGAGCATGTGTATGAGTACTGTTCTTCATATATTCAGTGTACTGCCCATCATATATTCGATAAGCTGGAGTTTCTCAGGACATGAAAGGTGTTCAGTACCTCTATAAGGCCTGAATTCTCCCTACCCAATAGCAGAGCCTAGGATGGGGGAGAGGTTATAGAACATGGCCCTCCTCTGCTCCCAGCAGAAGGCAAATCCGGTCTACCCAGGTCTGAACAACTCGTACAGGAGGTAGCATGGGTCAGACGTCATACATAGTTTGTTAGCAGCCACCTTCATTTTGGGGAGTGAGAGAGCCTCCCTCTTCAAAGACCGACAAGGATTGCTATGTGCTGTTTGCACATAGGGTGCCTGACTTTTAGCTGATTTAATTCACTTTAGCAAGAAACACTCATGCTTTAGTGTACTGCCCTCACACAACTTCTCACTTCTCTCCCACCAAAAAATACTCTTCCATATCTACTCAAAGTCCATGCCTTTCATTGAGGTATAGGTACCCACACTCTGTTTCCATTGCAAATTGCAATTTCATATTTCCAAATGCCACTTTATGAGGTGCCGCACTTAGTCACCTGAAGAAGGTTTTACCTAGGAGGGGAAGGAAGGAAAGTTTATCCCTAACACAATTTCCTTTCATCAGGTACGTAGTACACTAAGAGTGAAGGAATTGCACTAATGAAGGGATCACTCAGTAAGGATTTGGACTCTGCAATTTGAAATTTCTATTTGGACACCTCTTCCTCTCCTAAAAATCAAGGTCCTCCAGAGAGTCGCTGACACCAAAGTTTTAAGGTGTTAAGATGAGTTGAGTTTTCCTGCGTAAATGCCTCTTTCTTCTTTACCTAAAAAAATAACTTTACTTGTTTGTGCAACCTTCTGCCTTCAAATTTTATTCAATCTTGTTTATATCTGTATCTTTCGAATATTTTTCATTTATTTACCCTTTTTGAGTTTGTCTTGAAATGCATATACAGGGTGGCGTTTTGAACTCTTGAAAGACTCTAGTAATAGTCATCTGTCAGTTACTCCCCAAAGGGTGATGAGCAACTATAGATACAAAGGTTTCTTTTAGGATATGAACATACTTCTGCGTAAGGTGTGACCAGGTTAAAACCAAGGGTTTTATCCCAAAACCTGGGTAATGACATATAAACTGAGGCTATTGAACAAATATCCAGGCAGAGTTTTCCACAGCAGTTATTGATCTTCACGGGACTGAAAGTGGTAACAAGATTAAAAACAAAAAAAAATGCAATAAAATTAGCAAAAAAACCCACATTAAAACAACATAAAACCACATACATATTCAGGTAGTCAAAAGCAGAGTCTAGTGTGGGTTTT
>JAWLRI010000839.1:1017042-1056677 GCA_034781795.1 Crypturellus tataupa | reverse complement strand
CAAAAAAACCCACATTAAAACAACATAAAACCACATACATATTCAGGTAGTCAAAAGCAGAGTCTAGTGTGGGTTTTTCAAATCACAGCTATCCATTTAAAATTTCGGTGGGTACTTGTGCTTTTATAAAATCCCACAAAGTGCTTAGCTGCATCCAACATGAGTTACATTCGGCCCGAAATCTGGTCTCTAGAGGTGGAAGAGTCTCGGACAATGGCCCTATTGTTAATCATTATTTCCAGTGTAATATAACAAATGTTCTAACCTTGGAAGGAGGCAGGGGAGTAGAGCCTTAGGCCTGCCTCCTTATCCTTTTTCCTTCCAGGTTTTATTCTTTTACAGCTGTAGCAGTACAAAGCAGCTACAACTAAGAATATGCATCATCGCTGCTATCGTCATTAACATAATGCCCATGTGTAGATTTATCTGCAGACTTTCAGTTTGATAAACTGTTGGCATGTAAATATTTCCTTGAAGAAATTCCAGTCCAGCTGCTTTTGTTTACAAATCTATCAATGGTTAACACCATTAAATGTATTTTGCCAGTATCTGAATTATAATTACAACTTGTTTAATTGTGAATTAATTATAAAAGAGGAAGATGAAACTAAATAATAAATATTTTGCAGATTTTGGAATGATGCCAACTTCTCCTGCATTCATTTTGGGAAATAGGAGGACTTATGATTGCATGCCTCTATTCTACCAGCCCTAGTTATTATTTATTTTTACAGTTATTTGTGGAAGAAATTCTTTCTGAATACTTATGTCATTCTACTTACTTTTCTTCAGAAGTTCCTTTGCTTATTTACCTGTTGACTTGTGCTTGATCCTTCTATGGATTTAATTAAGATTTGGTTTTGATACACTAGTCACAGTAAAATTTAAATTGACCTGAATACTGAGTATTTGCAGTTAAAAAAACCTTTTTGAAATACAGGATCAAAGAACCTCTGGAATTTCACTCGTGTTTGGCAGCAGGTTATTGGCTTTGTTTGTTGCTATGTTGACCAGCGATGCAGAGAGATGTGCTTTGAATTCGTTGAATTCTCAGTGATTCGTATAATCATTTGTTACAACTTAATTACGACTTGGTAAAATTCACATGGATCTGCTCTGTAGATAAGACTATGAAATTATCCCTAAATTGGGATGGCCATATAACCTAGAGGCTATTTACAGTCAAAGGACATAACATACACTTTAAAAAAAATCATTTATTGATACTTTGAATGCCTATTTTAGGATGAAATTGGTCACTTATGAACGTGCCTTTACTGTTAGTAGTCAGTAAAGGGATGTTTTTTAGCCAACAGCTATGGCAGGAAATGAGGTTTACCTGGAAGTAACCTATAATAGATGATTGGGAAGCACTTTGATATTGCCAACCAGTTCTACCAAACCAAACCTCTTCCAGCATTCCCTCAGCCCTGCATATGAGCATCCTTGCGGGTATTTTGTGAGCCCTGTAGTTCCAGTCAGTGGAACAATATACGTATAACCTGAATGAATTTGGGTAACAGAAGTAGATCTTGTGTTAACTGTTCTAGTTTCTTCATACTGTCCATGTTCATCAATGATATTTCCATGCACCTGACTTTTTTGTTTTGTTTCAACTTCTTTGAAGACTCAGGACAATTGTTGGCAGAGTTCATACAAGACTGTTATTGATTTTTTTCATTGTCTTAATCACATTTTTTAGAAAAGTTAAATGCTTTAACCTTTAAAAATAAGTTGACCTTATGATTATTTACTCTCCTTGTCATGACTTTTCATTTGCCCATGCAAGAAGTGAAGAAATGTCTTACACCACAACATTGATATAACTCATAATTATGAAGAGTGAGCTCCCATCCCTGTATTATAGCAATCTAGCCTCAATTTAGTAAATCAGTCTACCAAAAATAAGCAGCTAAATTCATAAATGTTATAGAAAAGGTTTCTGAAATACTCTATTTGTCCAACTTAAGCTTCTAAATGTAAGTAAGTGGCCAAGATTTCTTTCTCAGAATATCAAAGGCATCTCTCTCTCGGCTCTTCGGTGAATTTAGGCAATCTCCTTCAGAAAATGCTTTCATTAGGTGCCTAACTGAATCTCAGGCTAACCGTGAACTTTTTTGTTTGTTCTTCATTATTCTTTCATATTTGAAACTCTAGAAGTATATGGAAGGCAATAAGACTGTGTTCAAAGAAAGAATTTCCATATATGTCACCGGGAACAAGTCCTGAGAACATAATCTAAATTTTATATTTCAGAAACAGTAATGCAATTATTATTATATTTATAGCTAGTTATTTTTCTATATTTGTCTATACGTCATGGATAGGAGCCGTAACAGCTTTGCTGTACTGAGGAGCGTAGGTTGTTGTACAATTAAACTTTGAAAGCATATAGTATCTTAGCAGTTCTTGAAACATCCTCTGAAACATCCCTCCCCATCCCCTTCTATAATACTGCAGTATTTAGCTGCAGTAATGGGACCAATCCTCCATAGTACTGGCTTTGTCAATTGAATATATTGCCAATGCATTGAAATATATTATTTCTGCTTTCTACCATAAAATTACGAGCAACCCTTCTTTTAGCTATGATTTTTTTTTTTTTTTTGTACAGAATCAGCTGCTGAATGTATAGTCTCTTAATTTCATTCCTATTTATTTAGCTTAAAGCTGCGAAGGTTTGGTTATTAGCAGTAACACTTAGAGATTAAGTCTGCTCAGGTACATTATTGATTAACTCTATTGTTCATAAAGCCACTGGAAAATATTTAGCTATACGATTCATTGACTTTCCCCATAATCGGCCTATGAATTATAAGACTAAATTTGATGGGCTGACAATATGAATGATAAATTCATTTGGCAGAGTATTTTTGATGCATTTTATCTTTCTCTGGCACATTATCAAAAATGAAACTTTGCCCATAATATTTAGAATATCTGTTGTAAGTAGTTGCCATCTAGTGCCAGCACTCATTGCTATTTGTAGATAATGGGGCAACATTTTGGAAGGCAATATGTTTCTCTTAATTTGTAATGCAGTAGTCCAATGTCGTGTCCATAATACATGTAGAAGTGAGAGAACATGAGAAGTAAATAACTTCTCTTTACATGAGAAGTGAATAACATGTGTTGACATGAATGAACACTTGAGGCAATCGCTAAAATAACTGCGGGTGGTGGAGAGTTAGAAAAATGAGAAGAAAGAGTACGAGGGCTGCAACTTCACTTGTTGGCATCTCCAACATCCTGGTGTGCATGCTGCTTGTAAGATGTATGAATGCGTGGTGTTCATGATCTGGAAATGAATGCATTGAGTGGGACAGGATATTGGTCTTTTGGCTTTCTCATAAAGCCGTATCATAAGTGAGAACAATGTGAATTAGTATCATCATAACAAATAGCACCACTTAGAAAAATGCCTCTAAAATGGCATTATGTGGTTGGAAGAGTGGGATTTGCACTGTTGTCCCTGGACAAACCTTTCAAACTGTAACTGAACCTTTGTTAAGTGTGCAGATAAATTGAAAGTGAAGGCTATTATCTTGCCAGTTCAACCAGGGATCTGAGAGTTAAGCTTTTTTTTTTTTTTCCTCCTAAGCAGTATAAACAAAATCCTGCAATTAGAATTTCCCGAACTATTCTGCAGGTGAAGTGTGATTTATAAAAGAAGGTAACTGTCTCGCTTATTGAATTTTCAGTGGCACCACAAGCAGTAAACTTTTTTTTTAATGACTGTGAAAGCAGAGAGGAAATTTGTGGAAAGCAAATGTCTTGTTGGAACAATCCCTTTAAAACTACATCCTAAATGTAAAGTTCCCAGTATAGTTGATTTAATGTAAAGGTTTTCCAGGTGTGCCTATTAATGCATTTATTTCATAGATTTTCATTTTGATGTCAATAATGAAAAGATACAATTTTTTTTCTCTCTTGTCTTTTTGGATTCTCTTATCACATCCTACACTTGTCAGACCTTTTGTAGTATAACTAGCTGTAGTTTTTCGCTCTGCTCCAGTCCTGGTTAAAATGCCCAAAGTCCCTGGCAATGGGTAAAGGCTGGCCACTTCAGTTCACATTTAGGAAATCGTGTAAGCTGTGATTTTCACACTGCTGAAAACTCCTGCCATTGCTGGTATCTAGAAAAATTAGAGAACTGATTGCCTGTGTCTGAAAAGCCCTCTGCAGCTGCCTCTAGAACTTTACAGATGATCTCTACAAGAACTTTACAGATGATCTCTACAGTCAGCTTAATCCACAACTTCTAGCCTTAATGCACCTCCTCAGCAAAGGGAAAATATCAGATAAAAATCGTGCCTGTTACTACCCCTGCATTAGTGATGTACTATTACAAATTTGTGATACATTTGTGATGTACTCTCTCCCTTAAGACTTTATTCCCAGGCCTCATCCCTCTGTCTTCTGTGTGTGAACATAGTTATGTGTGAATAATGCTGATTGCATTGTGAGACTGCAGATGATTAAAAAAAAAGTGTGTAGTAGGAAGTGAGATTTACCTTTGACTTCTCCCTTTTCCATCTGCTATAATACTCACACACACACATATACAGACACACTTCAGTTTCCAAGCACAAAGTCATTTTGGTGGTGAAAATGAGTGAAACTGATCTTGCCAAGAGTAATCTCCCTCCACCTCCCGTTTCTTTTCACAAGCCTGTCACAAGCCTGAACTAATATTGAAGATGATGCCTACAACTTCCTTTCCTGATCCTGATCAGGAAAGCTAAATTCTTTCTTTTCCTTTAGAACCAGACGAAGTGAGTTACAGTGGGAGGCAAAACCACATCAAGGGTGAAATGAGAGAAGGAAAGGAGGTCATAAGGTTTCTGTTGCCTCTGCAGTATAATTCACCAGAGAAGTAATTCTACCTTCTAGAGTGCACAAAGGAATCAGATTCTGATAGGGTAAAGCATAATTTTGTTAGTCAAGTCTCTTCTGAGCTATGGAGTGCTATTGGGCACATGAAGAAGATCCTGGACCATGGTGAACACTGCACTACAGCAGTATTCCTGGCTAATTTGTAGGTGAAGAAGGTGAGGAAAGAGGTCTGAGCAGAGCTGATGGGGCAGAATTCCTTAGTGGCTCCCTTTACACACAAGATTCTGCATCTTATAGCACAGGGTTGTCAGTTATCTGTGCAGGTGATACCTGAATTCAATAGTAAGCAGTTTAGACCACTGTCTTTGGGTCTGTGCTCAGACCCTTCTCCCATGAATGCCTGCTACACAGTGGTTTTAATTTAGATTTCTGTTGTATCCTTCACTTCACTAATCTCATCTCTCCCATACCAGATCCCTAACCTGTTTAAAATTTCTTTGTAACCTGTATTGCCAAATAGATTTGTCATGTATTTCTTGTCATGTTATCAACTACTGGTGTGGCAGAACCTACTTTTGGAAAGCTATGATCTATTTTATCCCATCTTCAGATTGTTTTACTTCATAACAAACCCCAGCCTGGCTTTCAGAACTTTTCAAACTACTAGGAGTACAAAGTTTGTCTTAATCAAACAAACAAAGAAGCAAATGAATTCTCCAAGACTCTACCTATCTGTTTGTGATGTAGAACAGATTTGCCATGGAAAACAGAGTCATGACGTGCAATGTATGCATCTTTCTTTTTTTCAAGAAAGCCAACTATGGCACAGAGAGCTAAGCCTGCTTGGCATTAAGCTGGCTACTTACAAGACTCATATAACCCATATATAAGATTAATTTTCTTTCAGTACCTTTTAAATCATGGATACAGTAATTACACTACACTCAAACCATGTCAATCAATCACTGCTCTGAATCAATATGTTAGGTGTTTTTCAGCTATTTATAAATAACAATACTCATATATGCCAAACATCTTATAAAAGTACAATTAGTTAGAATAAAGAGCAAATTTGTTTTATATTGATTTCACTCCTTGTCATGCTCTATAAGGCTGCCATATATATGTCTTTCTTCAAATTCAAACTTATATTTAACTTTTTCCTTACAGTGGAGTTTTACTTACTTGCCTCTTTTCACCTTCCTTTCTGTGTTATAAAAAACGGGGAATGAAAAGGACTTACACATTTATTTGCTTAAATGTACAAGGGAATACTTTTAAAGGCAGAAATTGAAACTTTTCACTTTTCATTGGAAACTAAAAGAAAGATCCTCTCTGGAAAGTGCTGTAGAAATGGTTAACTGAAAACTCTAATTAACCACGAAGATTGTGCCTTGCAGAAAGATGATGGGCTGGGGAAGAAAAGAAATGACTGATTAAGGAAACCACGGTCAATATAGGTTATCTCAACCATCTCAAAAATTATTTTCAAAGTGTTTTTTAATGAAAATTTGATGGCAATTTCATGCAAATAAATATCTAATCTGTGTAACATATCACTTTCAGGATTTTCAGTTACATTTTATTTGAATCTTTGCAATGCTTATGTCTTTATTTTTCACCTCTCGGGTGAAATCCCTGTTCAAGTGAAGTGAGTCAGGTGACCTGACAAACTGGCCTATCAAAGTGTGAATGGAAAACTGAGATTAACCTTCAGTGTTTCCCCTAATTTTAGATATTTACTATGATGGAAAATTTGCTTAGCTTTAACCCAAAGTTAGCCACAATGTAAATTCAAAGCCAGTCTTAAGTTCATGAACTTAGAAAACCTTTTGATGAACCTCACTTATGTTTGGCATTTGTAATGAAACGCAATACCATGAGAGTTTCACATAGTTTTGGGTTTCATTGCAAACATCTTAAACATAATTACTATTACTTTGAAGATATAAAATGCCATGGATCAAATCTTCATTGGGTGTAAACTGACAACTCTGCACTTCATTCACTGCCAGTAAACATCCTTCATGATTTGATCCTTCAGTTAATAAGCAATACATGGCTTTTTGACCACAATTAAAATGAACAAAAATGCTACTGCTCCATATCCTTTGAATGCAACAATATACAAGATTTATAGAGATGCTATACAAGATTTTAAGTTCCATCTGGACACCTAAAGAAATAAACTTTTTGCTAGAAAATAGATGTTATTATAACTGCAACAAATATGCTGACACATTATTTACTGTTACACATCCAATCAATATTAGACAGATTAATTTTTTTTTTTTGCTTAATCTGTAGCATTTTTTCCTGTCAGAAAAGCATTAGTTATGCAAAAGTGCTTATACATTGTCAAACCAAGAGACTCAACTTGATTATTCCTGGTTATTTTGAGTATAAGTACAATCCACCCAGACTGTTAGTCTGCCCTTGGGAGCCAAGCAATTTGGCTGTTATTATAATGAGGTGTGGCTCATCATAAGGGTGATTATAATGGAGTCTAAGGGAAAAGGGAGTCAAGCCTACTGTATATTATCCTTCATTTTTAAAGACTGTACTTTGGAATAATGGTTGAGTATTGTAACATTTCTGTTCATTGCATGTCTTCAGGGGTTGAGATATCCTCTGATGGACTGTTTTGATACTAATAGGAATGCACGTTTAGAACATGAAAATCCCTGTATCTGTTCCTTCAGGCAATTTGTACAGAGTGTAATTCATATCTGATGAATACTTGGTGACACTGAATGGTCCAGTGAAGATTGGTGCTAATTTTGCAGCAATGCTCTCTGCTGCATGTGTGTCTCAGTGGGGCGGTATTTTTCACCAGGTCATGAACGTTTAAAAATCATTTGTATCTGTTTGTGATCATGGTATTACTTTCGTCCTATAATTTCTTACTAAAGTTGCCCTACAATGGTAATGTTTATTCTTCTGGATCTGAGATACCCTCTGCTTCACAGTCTTCTTTCTTTCTGAAGAGGATCAGGCACAGAAACAACACAGTTTCTTTTACATCGTAAGGTGTTGTCTTTGGGGAAGAGAAAAACTGGTCGCCATATATTTCCTTCACATTTTTTTTCTCCTTTCCTCCCTTTGAGCAACATTGTTGAGCAATTATTTTGATTAAAACTGAATGCCTTAAAGTGTCACCAAAACAGTCATGCAAACATTATCCCCTCAGCACAGAATGTTATGTTTTTTGTAACAATCCACATAATTATGGATATTTATATATCCATACATATATATCCAAAATATCCACAATTTTAGAAGTATATGAAAGGTTTGTCAGAAGGAAAAACAACCTGCATGATCAAAATTACCTTCTGTAGAGCCTTTCGGTAGATTTCCCAAGGTTAGTGATGTCAACAGAAAATACTAATTCTACCTAAGGATTAAACAAACTAACATTCCCAGGTAATGCACATAATGGCCAAACTGAGGTGAAGTGCAATTCCATGGTTTGGCAGTGTATATCTATTCGCTGTTCTGACAAAACTGCAGCAGTATCTTATTCAAAAGTTTGAGTATATCTATATTAGTATAAAAAAAAAATCCCCATCATTCAGTGTCGACTACAAGGCTGTCAAGAGAAGAACCACACTTTGAGGAGCATATTATTATAGACTTTGTACTGAAGTTTCATTTTGTTTTGTTTTTGGTAACAAACAACTTCAAAAATCAGTGGAATTATTCTCTGCATGTTGTCTGTCCGCAGGCAATTCCCATTACTTCCCATCCTAGCTTTGTTTCATCTCCCATCTTAACTTTTAAACTTAGACTGTATAAAAGCAGTCTTTAATGTGATCATTGGATGACTTCAGGTATGACTGCCATTATATTTACAATGCTGATGATTTGGGAATGAGTGAAGAAACATCCATTTAGATAATATATATTCCTGTGTTGAAATTTTGCCTTCTGTTTAATCTGCAATTTAAAGGTAAAGAGGTTCAAAACCATAGAACATGTTTGTATTCATCGCTGTGCACAACACTGCTAAATTTCACTTCACTCTGCCTCATTGTTATTCTTTGTCAAAAAGCGTTTGTTTCACTAGTGGCTACTTTTCATCTCTGCTACTTTTCATCTTCTTTTGGTTAGAAAGAACACAGTACAAATAAGCAAAATGTGAATCATAAAATTGATCTTATGAAAGAAAAACTGTTGAATACATGTGGAAATTCTAGTAATCAGAAAGGCCTCAAGTATAGCATATATATTTTGAGTAGTTTTCCATCCTGTACATTTTTGTGTTTGTTTAAATTATTAGTAGCAGCATGTTATTGGAAGAGGTTTCTTTTTTGTAATCCGGATAGAATACAAGAACAGTATTAAGCCATGTGGAAAGCAAGTGAATCTCTTACAGCTTCAATCGCTTGTTACCTTTTCAAATGAATGGATCTTAACAGCCAACTTGAAATACATTAAAAACTGTAAGATTTATAGAGGATCCTTGCAGGGCAATAAATATACGATGAAAATGGTGTTATTCCTTTCCTCAAACTGGGAAAGGTGCACTACCATCAAAAACCGTCTTGCGGGAGTGCCGCTTTTCAGTCTTTTTAGTGCCTGCTAGGAAGGGAGCCTGAAAATACATTTCATCCACGTTGTGTTCAAAGCACAAAATACCACCAGACAGTCCATTTCTAAAACTAGAAAGTTCCTCTCTGGCATGTGCAGTGTTCTGTTGCCATATGCTAATACCCTGTCATTTCTTTGAGCATCTTTCTGCATGGCTGCTCTGCCGAGGCCCCTGTGACAAGCCTCTGTGTGAACTGTAAACACACTCCTGGAGCCTCAGAAAGCTTAAAAGGGGTTGATGGCGAGGGCTCGCGAGGAATATAGCAGGATCTTCTAATTTAACCACTGTATTCAAGAGGGACAACATCTTTCATTGTAATACTATGTAACTCAGATCACTGAGTGACAACACAGGCATTGGTGAATTTTGGCAGAACGTAATGACTTCTGACTATTCCTGGATGTTAAGTTGTGGCTCTACTTGGAGGAGGGAAAAAGCAAAAAAAAAAAAAATATATATATATATATTTATAAAAGTAAATTAAAACAAAACAATAACAACAAAAAAACTTCATAGGACAGCGTCCCTTACCAAGGAAAAAGTGATCTGAACATCTTTCAACACAAGATCGGTATACGTAAGCAGGATTTCATAACGAGAAATTATTGGTTTTAAAAAAACATTAAAAGTTCTTAGCTTTAATGACAAGTAGTAATGTTTCTGAGATTGCCTGGATAAAGTGTTTGGTCAGGATGAATAGCTGTGTAATATTTGCTCTCTGTCCAAAACTTCTATTTTGTTTCCTTTTTAGTTTTTCATTTGATTTGTGAGAACTAGTCTTTTCCAATTTTACCAATATTCCAGTGGCACTTAATAAATGTGCAAATGCAGAAATCTTTATCAGATTATACATTTTTGGGTGACTCATGTGGAAAGAGTAGATCTTGCATTTCAGAAAAGTGAACTGAAATTTGTCACCCTGGTTTACGTAGGTTCTCTAATCATTTCAGCTATGAGAGGTAATGAGAGGTTCAGCACACTGCAGAATCTAGTCCTGTGCTGGTGAGCAAAAACTGAAGCCCAAAACTTCATGTTGCATATATTAAAAAAAAAAAAAAAAAAAAATGTTGAAAGCATTTAAAAATATGCAGAAAATTTACATAAAGCACCTGCATTTTGCTTTAGAGTAGTTACAGTGTGAAGTTAGTGGAATCTATAGTTCCATAATTTAAGTGCCTAAGTAGAACATTTGGGAAAAACAAACAAACAAACAACAATAACAGCAAAAAACCCCACTGTTCTCTTTGCTCCTTTCTTTCCTAATATCTCTGAACTTAAAAAAAAGGCCTGGTGATTCCTTCTGATGGCCTTTCCTGGATTTATTTCTTAATAATGACACTTTTGGGAGCAATTCTATAGGGAATGAGATTGATCACCCATCACTGCTGCTGATGTGCTGTTTAACCAAGCTGGTGAACCATAAACTGTCATCACAGAGGGTATCAAACTAACAGTGTGTATCATGCAGCTTACTCTGCTGTGCACCTAACAATGATGATAATTCTCTTAGTCCATTAGACAGCACAGGAACCTGTTAAACAAAGTACTGGAGTGGTTCAGTTTACGTGACCCAAAAAAAAAAAAACCCAAATCCTGCTAGATGGGCTAAGCAGTGACAGAAAATGAAGCAGCAGGTCACAGAGCAAGAAGCCTAGTGCTTCATGCCTTAATGGGACTTTGACATACAAAGAGGATTTCTAAAGCTGAAGCTCTTGCTCATAGAAAATGTATAAACGTTCTATAAAGGGCTGAGCACAGCTAGCGCTTCTGAGCAGTGAGGAAACTTGTTGCAAAATCATGTCACCTCACATTTTTCAAAGACATATAAAAAAAAAGAATTAAATTGAATAAATAATACTTGTAATTTTAATTATTGCTAAATGTTACGTACGTAGTGCCTTAATGTTGCAAGCTGTTTGATCTTCATTAAAAAAAGATATGATTACTAGATAAAGTTTACGACTCATGGTCCCAGACCTATGAATTTTTAAGGACAGATCCTCTAGGGATGTGCACAGATCGATGAAGATATACATAACCCGATGATTGACATTTATGTTCTTTTTTAACTTGTATGCATAATTCCTACTACTGACTTCAGTAGAAATAGTCACTTCCCCTCCTTTCATGCGTTTGGTTTTCTCTTCTTTCATGCAATTAGTTTTTGGAAGATCAAAGCCTAAATTCATCATAGTTCTTTTCCTGCCTCTCTAGTTATTGAAGCCTGGTGTTTTGTGGGTTGTTTTTGTTTTGTTTTTAGTTTTTTCTTTTGGGGTGGATTGTTCAAAGGATCTAGTGGGATTAGTCAAGCAATAATTAGGAAGCTGCAGTATCAGTAAGGCTGGGTGAACTGTGCATACGCTGTGATACTCTAATGCCCTCGCAGACTTGTACAAATACCCACCCCAACTGAAACTACAGCTATACCTTCCATGATGGCTCATTCCAGTTAAATTTTCTTAGGGGTTCCAGGCATGTCCTCCATGCTTTTTGTTCCCCAGCTACACACTCCCAAGTAATTTCACCCACAGGCATAAATGCAAGCATAAATGTAGCTAGAATTATACTCCAGGTCCTTTTCCTTGTGTGAAATTCACCAGATCAGCTTCTGATAACCACAGAATGTAGAGAGCATCCATCCTGTGCAGTAAATTATCTATAACTGTAGATGCCCTAGTTAAATGACTCAAAACTCACCCCTTTTCATCCAAACTAAACCTTCTTTATCTGTAAGCCTCGGCCAGTATGGCTCAAACAGAACTGCTAACTAGTTCAGAAAGGCCTTCCCTTACTTCAGAGTCAGCATTGTCTATCTATTGACCCTTTTTGAGAATTTTCATAAAAACATTAAAAACAATGTATTTTTTTCTATCTATTTCTCACACCTGTACTTAACACAGTGGGCCTTGTGAGTACTAAGAGGTTAATGACAATACCAGCATTACTAAAAGTAATGAAACAGTAATAAAGCAAGTAAACAAGAGAAGAAATAATTGGAAAAAAATGCTAGCAGTCTGAAGATACTCTTTTCTGTGTATATAACTTGCTAAAACTTCACAGAGCTGTGAGAGAAGTAGGAGGCCTGGCCAGCTCTTCCCAACAAGAGAAGCCCCTGGGACTCATGGTGCCCTGAAAATTATAGATATAAGGCTGAGCATAATCTCTGCTCCTCCATTTTAAGGCTTATCTAAGTTCATCTCCAAGTTTTTTAGCTTTCTTGCAAACAAGATGATAGAGCAGAATACTTTTCTGTCACTGCTGGATGCCAAAATTTTGGAGGCTCTCAGCCACAGAAAACCTGTGGCTTCTGACTCCTACTTCTTCATGCTAGACTACATAACTTCAATATTTTTTTAGCTGAGAAAGAAGAAAGTAAAACCGTTACTTGTTTTGATACAGCTGAATTAATCTTTATTAACTGATCATAAAGCAAAACCAAATAAAATGTTAATTCATATCTTAGCTATTTGGTAAATTAGGCTCTGATCAGGATGGTGCTGTGGCTATGCTGTTCACATTTTAGAGTGATTCTTTCCTTCATGGTAGAATATTTCATGTACAGTAGAATCTATACATTTTATTTTAAAAATTCAAAATAAAGTGCCTTAAAAACACAATGTTTATTCAGTGATGATTATGTTCTTACTTGTAGGAGGCACTTACATACCTAACACTGCATACTACTGAAAGAATCTAGACAGATAGGCATTAAAGATTTGATTCACTTGTGAAAAGAGAGATGTCTAATGTAATTTTGGATATTCAAAGGTTTCTGAGTTCACAGCACAGGGCTGGCAGAAATGGCAGCAGACCTACCTAGAGCAGACTTATGTTTTTCTTTAGTGGCAGGTGGGGGCCAGTAAAGAATACCAAAGATGATATTCACTGATGTTAAATTCCTATCCTTAGTCAAATCAATTCAGTCTTATTATTTGACAATTTTGTAAAAGTTAGTTAACTATCTCTCTTTTCTCAGAATAAAATTAACTACAGTTTTCCACTTTCTTTCCTTACTTGCCTTATCTATTTGAACATTGTCAGAAGTTTTGCACTTTTTGGCTTTCTTTTATTCTAGAAATTACAGAAGGTTGTAAACAATGAAACTTGACTAGCTAAACTGTCCAGCTAAGCTGTCCAACTACTATTAACAAAACAGATAAATCCTTTCAAAGATTGGTTTAGAGCAGAAGCCTTACTCTAGAGGATATGTTTTCTGTTAGCAATAGAAGGAGTAAAAGAATCAAGTCAAATATTTTAAATTCCAAATATTGGCTGATTTTTAAAGTCCCTCAGTAAAGTCAGAAAGCCTCTGACACTCTGACAACATTTTAGGAATTAATGCTGGCATAAAGACAAAACAATGCATCCTAAGTATAGCACGTATGTTATTTTCGTAATGGCTTCTACTGTTTCATCTGAGCTTTGTCTATAGTCAGGGAAGAATCTATGATGCTGTATGTTTAAGAGAGTCTGAACTGAAATCCTGTGATTCAACATCCCCAAACTCTGGGCATGGATCAAGAAAAGATGGGTGAAAGAAATGGAAATCTGAATGAACTAGATGAACTCACATTTAATAATAGTCAATGTCCATTTTCATGAAGCAGAATCCATTTAAATGTTGGATTTAACTTTTGTTTTTCTTTTTGCTAAGAAAAGTGTTTTCACATTGTCACTCATAAAAACACATTCATGGCCTACATTCTGTTAAATCATAGAATGCAGAAAGTAGATTGTGATGTAGAATTTATATTGCCTTCTTTCAAGACATAGTGATTGAATTTTCAAAGTAGACTAAGGGTATAATCAAATGAATGATAAATTTTCTAAGTTAATTATATGTTATTAAGCAGTTAGAACAGTTTAACAAGTTTAGAAAGTTCTCACCACCTTATCTGGAAATTACTGCTTGTTGTGGCAGCTCTTTAATGCGAGGTAGGTGAGATGGCTTAAATCACCTGTGGTCCATTTTAGAGTAGGAATATAAGCAGAATTTAATATTGCATTTCATTTTGTAGTAAGTTCTAGAATATGGATGCTAATATGATTTATAGTAATCTTGTTTGCATTAATCCTATAGGAAAGAATTAATCATGCACATAAATCACCTCATCAGCTATTAATCAGTGAGCCACCTTATTTTGTTACCTGCATGATCACCTTCAGACATGCATAAAATGGCACCATTCTTAGTCAGGAGTAATTAAAATTCACATTGCAAATGAATAACATGGTAGGCATTGGAGAATCAAATTCTTGCATTTTTTTCTCCCATTTCATATTTTTCTCCACTCCTTATTTTTTATTTGTACAAGAAAATGTCTCTCTGTGGACTGAATACTGAAGTTCATGTGCAATTTCTTTACTTTTTTTTTTTCATATTGTGAGAAAAATTTTAGTTGGTTGCTCTCCCCATCATCTGTAAACCATTCTATTCCAGAGAGACCTGTGAGAGGATTCCCCTAACATACTGGTGCCTATTTTGGAAATAGTTGTCAAAATCTATGGAAAACAGAGTAATATCATTTTAGCAGTGTATCATCCAGAATCAGAAACTAAAGCATGCAAACTGGAATTGATTTGTAACAGGTACCTTATTAGAAGCAAACATCAAGAAAACTAGAATCAATGTTGAAACAAAAATTTGTCTTGTAAGCAGTCCTGAGTGAAATGTGTTGACACAGCATCACATTCTGTAGCCCCATTTCTGCATGCTTTTCAAAGCACAGCCATCTCGATCTGGGAGAGATGAATAATTGACTGATCACTGCATAATTCAACGTACTGTTGTAAAAATTCAAGGTCTGGCAAATTTGAAGCTTTTCTTCTTTATTGAGACTGAGGTTAAAGTTTCAATCAACCTTGAAGAAACATTTAAATAGCACAAGGATGCATGATTTATTAAAGTGCATATTATTCTTCCTTATATTTCCTCCTTCTTCATTAAGCTCCCTTACATAATGTTTATGTGAAGTTTATGAAGTGTACCTTGTATGTTGAGCAAAGATTATTTTAAAAGATAACACTAAAGGTCAATCATCTTGTTTTCTAAATGGACAGGAAAATTCAAATCAAGAATGAAAAAAGGGTTTGAAATGCAAAATATATTCTCTGATATCTTTTATATCTCTCTGCTTAAACACACAAATTTTCAAGTTTTCCTTAAGAAAAGCAAATCTCTTTCTTACAACTAGTACTAACAATTTCTTTCTGCACAGCTCATAATGGCTGCATGCAATGTTCAGCAATTAATGTCCTATAGGATATATTGAATTCCCTAGCTAAATTACCTGTCATTGCCATTAAAAAAATGAACGTGTGTGGAAGCCGGTCAAGTCTGCTTCACTTTCAAATCATACTACTGTTTGAGGAATGTGTTTTCAAATGAACAGATTAATCTCAAACATTTGCATTCTCATTGTCCAAAGTTATTACAGTTGCTTCTTCATAGTATTACCAAAAAACTGACTGAAGTATCATTCTTCTTTATTAATTTTCAGCATTTTACAGGTCACTGCTGGAGACCAAGATAGTTTGGACTGCTTTTTTATTATTTCTCCTTTAATATTTATGTAGTGCTATAAGTTTCCACAGTACTATCTAAGCCCCAAAGAACTTTCCAAGGGCTTGTCTACATTTGGAGACTACTGCACAGTAATCTGGGAAGTGAATTCACAGGGAACTGGGCATTTTGCACTTGTATCATGTTTGGATATATCTATCATGTTTTGGAGGACTGTATAGGAGATAACATATGTTATTAAAATTGCCATTGCAAAGTTGTGATCAGTCAGTACTTTGTTGGCTGTGAATTTATCAGTTTTACATGGGACAAAACAGTCCATATTGACAGGTTCTAAGATTGTGCTGTTGTATAGCCTTACATTTGCACGTGAGTAGTCTTGCTATATAGTTTAAATGCACTGAGATGAGTTTTGTCGGTATGTCTATATTGTCATCTGTATTTATATATGTGAAGTTCACACTGGACAAATATAACAAAATTAGAAAGGGGAAGTGGGCATTAGAACAAGGACAACTACTTGTTGGCATTTTCTTATCTACGACTGAGAATAAACAAATTCAAGAGACCTGATTTAGATCACAAAAGGGATCTCCACAGATGAGACATGGCTAAAAAGTTAATTCTGGAGGAGGAGAATAAAGATATTTTAAACAGGGAAGGTAAAGCTTCTTCCAAAGTATGATTTTTTTATATCCATTTTTTTTTACATCCATTGCACTTAAGTTTCATTTCCCACTAATCCAGAGGTAATGGAGAGGATATACCATCCTGGAGCCAAAAGGCAACACTTGGAGATGAAAGTCTAACAATATTATAAGGACTAGGAATAAACAAAAGAAATACCTGCATTTGGAAGCTGTTCCATCAAAGAGAGGCTGAGGAATATGAAAACAACTGAGAAAAAGAGATGGAAGAAGTCCTTGCAAAATGCTACTAAAACACATTATTTCAGCCATATACATTGGTAAGAATCATTGAACAGCAGATTTGGGTTATTCTGTTTTGGCAGGATTCTTTGGCAGGATCTTGGTGAATCAAACTGCTAATCCTTCTTACAGACACAGGTTTTTAATTACAAAAGGCTTCATGGTTTTTATTTTAGACTAGGCTATAGATAGTTCATGTTATTGCTGCTTATTGCTTAGAGTTCTTGGGTTATCTTTAATTAAACTTTTACAAACATAAAAGCTTTTAAAATCTTCATCAAAACAACATTAAAATATTAGATTCTGTAAAAGCTAGACAGAAGTCAACTAAGGCCACTTTCTCACACTGTCACAGGAAGATAAAACTCAGCTGGAAAAAAACTGTATGTTGCAATTTTTGCAGTATTGTTCCTAATGCTTTCACTGTAACCTAGAAACCATTTGCTGAGTTGAAGAACACAGGCAATAATATTATATAATGCAAATACTATAATTAAATTCATATGGACATATACTTACCCACACATAACTGTAAATAGAAAGGTGAGTGCCAAATATATTTCCATAATGCCTATTTATATCTACTCCATAGGACATCTTCTGGAGAAACAAACATAACCGACCAAGTTTTTGTTCCTATTAGCAATAACTATGAATCCTAGTAAATCAATCTCTTGGATGCTATTTGAGTAAATTGGATGAAAACAAGTCTTTCATGATACACCAATTGCAGAACTGAACAATGTTAACCTTCTAAAGCAACAGAAAACATTTGAAACAATTTTCTTTGGAAAATTGGATTACAAATGACAATAAATTGACTCACGTCCAGATAAATACATCTAATGAATTTATAAGCATTCCATTTTCATAACAAAAACACATGGAGTATAGCTATAATTAGGAGTCTATTACATGAAGTATAAATTATTTTTTTTTATATATTTATGGTTACTTTCAATTGGTTACATGCATATCCTGGTATAAAATGACATATTCTCTACAAAGGCCATAAAGATGTCCTTGCTATAATATGTTTATTTGTGCAGCAGATATACATGATTTCTTCTATCTGAAAAGGAGTTTACTATCTAAACACAGAACTGTACATATCTTAAACTCGAGACTTTAATTGTTGGCATATTCAAGCCTGCCTCGCAACCTCTGGAGTGTAGGTGTAAGTGGCAGAAAAATGTAATTGCTGAAAAAAAGCAATAGAGAATCTGGACTGTTCATTAAAATTGTATCTGCACATTTTCTGCATTTAAATACTTAATGATGACCAAAATTATTTAACCTTTAATTGTAGCTAGGCTCTTATTCTGCATATAGAACATCACAACATTACGTCCTGTAATTTCCTCACAGACCATTGGGCATGGTTTGGGGGTGTATAGCTGAAAGGATCTGGCCATTCTTGGCGGTCAGAGGAAGGAGCAATGTTGTAGGTTGAATAAGCTTCCTTGCCTTGAAAATATGTTGCATCTCAAGTACCAGTTTGGCTAGAAGAAAATATACAGTGACAACTAAGCCATAGTTAATCTGTAATTAGGATAAAAAAGCAATATAGTACCTGTAATAAATGAAAGGACTGCCTTGCATTTTTAGTTGGTGTTTAATTTCCAAATATCCCATGCTGCTTTACTAGCTGCTATATTTTGAGTTTCTGCATTTTTTGAGTTATTTCTGGAAGTACATACACCTGCTGTTTTAGTAGCATGAAGTAAACAGCTGCATTGTCCTTTTCACAAGAAATGGTAAAGGTTTTACTTGATATTTAGTTGATAGATATTACATTGGTCAAAATGCAATAATTTTAGCTACGGTTTGGCTGCATTCTCTTGAGGATTTGCACCTTTCATCTTACAGATAGTACAGTTTTAAATAAAAGCAACTTGTCAGTACTTTAGTGTTATTGTTATGAGAGAAAGTTTGTTTCCAGAAGCACATCTATTCAAAGTTAAATTTATGTGCCGATTAAGAAGACAAAAGAATTACTCAGTTATGTTTAGCTTTGTTCTGCTAGTGAAATAGTCATGTTTTTCTGAATTATGCTATGTGTGAATTTCAAAAACAAGGTTGTTAAACAGTAGCTATGTCTGAAACTTCTCAAGTGCTACAAAAGAAGAACAGCTGAATTTAACAGCTATTACTCAGATGATCGTGATGATTATTAGAGTAAGGAATGTTACTTTTTTATACATCATGGACTTTTTGATAAAAGTAATCCTCCTCTATATTAAAGATGTTTGATCTAGATAATCATTCATAAACAGCTGGGATAAAGCAACATTTGTATTCACATTTCTGGCTTTTAGGAATATGGTTGAAAATTTCTCTAGCATTCCTAAGTGTGGGAAATTAGGGAGTTAGTGACAATTTTTGAATTCTTTTCTCCATCTAATACAAACATGTGGTATAACAAAAAAATCCCAGTAATATGCAAGTATATACATCTATACACACAGAAAGCAGATTTTTCCTGACCACTGAAACCTACCTAAATCACATTAGAGAATTTCCACAGGTGGTGGTTTTCTCAGACTCGGAAACCCATCAATGAGTTAGATCTACTCTTTCAGGAAAACAAAGCAAAACTCACAGATCCTTTCCCCACTTATACACTTCTTTTAAGGAACAAGAGTACTGGAGAGTCCTCTACAACTTGTGAAATATTCCAGTGATTGACTTCTTAAAACATTTACTTTTAAAATCCATGTAGTATTCCCGGTCCAATTGTATCCAACTTCAATTGCAGCCACTGACTTTTGTACTGTTTTTTGTTTTGTTTTATTTTGTTTTGCTCTACAAAGCTCTAGATTTTTTAATGTTGTCTTCATGTGAGACCAAGTCATCTCTTAATAATCTCTTGGATAATTTAGCACATCCAGAACAAATGCTCAAGTGCAAGCTTAGAATTTTGTGTGCGTTCGGGGGAAGAAAATACAATCACTGGGATCTTCATGGAAGGAGACTGAGACTATACAGGGGACACAAGGAGAGACAAGGTTAACTCATTTTTAAACTCAGTCAAACATTCACATGAAATATTCCTTAATGTTTGCCCAACTCATTACCAAAAGGGAAGGATGCCCTCTGGGATGAACTCCCAGATACATACCTGTGCCCTGTTTGAGTTTTATTTATTTTTAGCTAGTCCCAAAGAAGGGATCTCACATAATGAACTTTGCTTAAAATCTGTTTTCTAATAAAGTTAGAACATGAAGTTCAATGCATGTCTCAAACTTCAAGGTTCAGTAAAGGTAAATTAAAACTTTTACAACAAATTCTAATTGAAATTAAAAATTGACCAGAAAGATATTCCCAAGAAAGATACAAGTATGAGTGATTAAGAAGGAAATCTGCTAGTATTTACAAAATAATTTTGTGAAACATTTATTTGTAGAATCAACCCCCTCAAAATATATTCCCTCAAAAAGTTTACCATTACCTAGAATGATGAAAGGAAGTGAGATTGCACTTGACATTAGCACCAAAGAAGCTTGACCACACTGCTTCATTTATAAAGGAGAATAAAATATTTAGGCCATATGGACTAGACAGACACTTTCACTTTCATACGTTAGCTCTAAGTAGTTTCGATCAGTCTGATTTTAAACAGTTGAGAACATTGGACCTTTGTCACTTTTCTTCACAGACTATTTCAAGTTGAGGTTCTGGTGTAATAACATTTGTAAAACGTTTATAAAGAGCTAAAATTTTCCAATTGCAACGATGGGAACAAATTTAGAGATAGTAACTTTCTCATAGATTGCAATGGTCTTCTATCTCCTTCAGGTATTGGTGAAGGATATTACTATTCTTTTTTCTCTCTCCTTTAAATTGTTGTCCTAAATAAAAGGAGGAACTGCTTTGTATATATGTGTACATATAAAAAAAGACAGATGCATATGTGATTTAACCTGTGAAGAGTAAGAATGTTCAGCTCTTTATGGCTGCCTATGAAAAAAGCTGATCCTCTGACAGAAATCACAGAATGATTAAGGTTGGAAGAGACCTTTGGAGGTCATCTACTCCAACCCCAAGATACCTTGCTGTACCTTCAATAGAATGCCATATTTGTACAATCAAGTGTCCACCTGTGTGGACCAGGATTTATACTAATGTCAAAAGAAATGTAGGAAGTGATGCTTATTTTTACATTACTGTTCATTATGATCCCTGAATTAATTTGTTTTAGTTGTATATATTATTTCTGCATAATTATTCTTTTAAAGATTTTTGAACTCTGCATTATTTCTTACAGGGCTATGGGGTGGGTATATTGCTACACCTCTATACTTGCCTGCAAACAGGCCTGTAAGTAGCATGAAGTTCTTCTCACATGAAAGAGTAAGGGTTTTTAAAGCATTCCAGTCTTCACCCAAACTTTTTGGATGGGGCAGGGCTCAAATCAATGTTTGTGACAGGTCCTCAAATCTACCTGGACTTTTTCCTTATCTCCACTTACTCGAGTAGCTACTGCCCAGGGAGCAGCCTAGAGGTTGTTGACAAAACGGCATGTGTATGCCTGTCCCCGATGGGAATTTGGTCAGGATGCAGTTTCACACACTGAGGCGGCTGCCATGCACTGTGACAACCACTGACTTGCCAGGTGTGCTGCAGGTGTCCTCGCTGCACCTCCGTTATGGTGTGGCAAGTAATTGTGCAGAAGAAAATAGTAGCATACCTTGATTGTTACCTCAAATAACGACTGACAGATTTTTATTTGGAGGATTCATCTTATTCTCATGGAATCAGCTGAAAGCTGTAAAGCTGGTGTAATGGCTTCAAGAAGCAGGCAGCAATATGCTTGCTGCAATTTGGATTATATTCAATCCCCCAGGACTCAACTGTGCCTTTAGGCACAGCCTTGAGCAAGAAAGTGTGTAGACTGTTTCATCCCAAGAGACAAAGTTCCTTAGTAATTCACCTCTAAGGTACAATCTACTCCTTGCTCCTACACTAATGCTGCATGTGAAGAGACTTCTGAATCTTCTACATTCTGTTCCCTCTGCCTGGACAAAAGGATCTAGCAGTTGCAGACATGTGAGTCCATACTCCTCCCATCTAAATTACACGCCTAACATAGGAATAGAGCTATGCTGTTATATTCTGAAATTCTATTTTCTTTCAACATGTTAATAATAATAAAAGTGGAGAATTACCATTTCACTGAGGAAAAAAATCCAATGCTTCTAATTATTATTTAAATTTTCATTCCTTTGCAAGAGAAATTTCCTATATATTTGTTCTGTAGTATGAAATATGTTGAGTACCTCTCAGAGAACCTAATAAGCAACACTAATTTTCAATGGAAGAGCACATGAAATTTGCTTTGCAGACTCATCATATGGACCATTTCCAGTTGCAAACTAATCAATACAATCCTGGTATTGTAAGGTACTTTCATCTGATTATTCGAATGAAATAAGCAAATGTAGTGTGCATGGCACATTTCATTTAGAGAGGAGAAAGTTGCATTTTTGGTCTTACCTAATGTTCAGATACAATAGGCATGTCATACCAAAAAGAGTGTACAAGTCCTCTAAAATAAAAGTACTATAGATTCTTTACAGTTCATTTGGTCTCTTGGAGGAAAATAGAGGAAACGTATGAAAAATATGGAAGCTGGAGTCCTATCCTACTGTGGGATATACCAAAGTACGACTCAGAGCAGGTACAGAATCGGTCTAAATCAGTGTGGTTCTGTGAGGGCACAGGAGTAATCCCTAATGGATCACATTACAGGGTCTGGATCTAGTCAAAAGATCATGAAATAAGTAGTTTGAAATGAGCAAGAGAAGGCATGAACAAAATCAGCATTGTTTTGGAGTCTATATCCTTAAAGAAATGAGTTAAAGCCTCTACAAAATTGCCCTATCATTTCACAAATAGGAGTGGGAATGAAAGTGATTAAACTGCATAATTCACTCTATGCCATACAAAAATGTGGAATTGGCAAAAAGAAGTTTTTTATTTTTTTCCTTCATGGATGCATTTCATGAGTAGACTTTTATTCACTACTCTGTATCAGGGCTCAGAAACCCTTTTAGGATTTTTATTCATTTCAATTTCAGTCAGGAAGGGATAAATATACAGAAAACTAATTTTGTAATATGATACATACTGAAAGTATATGCATTGCTATATGTTTTCATTTTCAATGCACTTTCCACAGTTTAAAATTTCAGAATAAATGACAGAGCTGTTAATAGGCTGTACTGGATTTTTTCCTGTCTTCTCTTGATTTATTGCTGCTGAGTGTAAACTGATCTGGAAACAAGTGAGAATTCCCCTGCGAAATGTTCTAAAATCCAAATTCCTCATGGAGACGGAGAAAAATATTTGAGCAGGAACAATCATCCCCATGTGTATAAGCTTTGAATAATAACGGTCTGGTTTCTACATTTCTTTTGTTCATGATGTATCAATCCAGGGTGAAAGGAAACATAAAAACAACACATATATAAACCAAATGTGCAACAGCAAAAGCTTTAACAAACCCTAATTATTCAGGTGGTTAAGGAACAAGCTAAATAGCAGCACTAGTGCACTGTAAATTCTCGAGGCTGACACAGAAGTGGTTATGACAGCTTTCACATTATCTCATTGCAGTATCGAGGCAGTAGTCGCAGCTGGCTCATATGTCAAAATGTGTCAGGACTTAAATGGTAAAACAGGAGTGCAACAGCAATTGGCTTTTCAATCAATAACGCAATCAATATATTTCACAGATATTTTCCCATATCTAAATTACTCTGCAGAGATGAGGTAGCCTGACTGAGTGTTTATAAATCAATAAAACACACAGCTAAAGGACATCTGCTCCTGTTCTTTCACTTCAAGGTGCAGTTTGCCTTTTATTTCCAACTCTCTCTTATTTAAGAATGTACTTTTGAGGAAAAACAGCCCTCTTTTTGCACACAAATCAGTTTTGAGTTGCATTATGACTACAGACTATTTTTTAATAATTATGTATTTCAGCTTTAAATAGGTATAAGGGACAGTTTCTACAGGCAGCAAAGCTAAGAATTAGTAAAGCACTTTTCGGGTTCATAATACACTTATGTATTTTATATATCATTAAATACTGTCTAAATACAATGTAATGCCCACATTTTGGAAACTTTGCCATAGCAAAAAATACATGATTCTTTTTCCAACACGGCAGAATTCCAGAAGATTCTTGGCAATATTGTGAAGAACAGCTTCCTCTCAAAACACCATTGTTTTGGGTGATGTTCTTTGGCTAAACTATGCTTCATAAACAGCAGACATAAAAGGTGATAGCTTGTCATGCTAATCTTACATGGAATTACAGAATTGGCCCTCTGTATTTATTTTTATCAAGAAGTGACTGCAGGTAAGAATACATATCTTCCGAATACTCCAGAAAAGAGTAACACCATGCATTTCCTGTGTGTGATTGTAATATGGATATTATACATAGATACGGTACTGCACTGCACACATTGGTTTGGGCAAATACATGTGAAGTAATGCAATACTGCATTTAATTATATGAGTTAATGCATATAGTATTAACTTAGTATTGTCACATTCAGTACCTATGCAGTGTTAAGGATTGAAAACTATACTTGTATGTGTATGCATTTAATCAAAAAAAAAATTGCTAAATTTTAGCCGTATCCTTCTTCTACTTAAAAATTATACCAAGCATGAAACAGAGAGCAACAAAAACAATTACATCTTTCAGGTAAATCATAGAAGTGCATAAACTCAAGCAAATTACATTTTCTAATCTAGGTGTTCCATTGAAAGCAGATTGTCATGTTGGTGAACACCAAGTAATCTTATGCCACATCTTTAGCTCACATGCTGTGTTATTCTCTCAGTATATGCAATTCCTTTCACAGTTGTGAATATCTGCCTCTGAACAGCACTTATTAAACTTCTGAAACACAAACTAGGGGCCACATGATTCCCCAGTTCATTTACTCTTCATATTTTCACTGGTTATTAAGAGTTTTATTGGACCTACCAATATTTTATAGGCTTTTTAGAGGAATTGTATTTACTTTCAAAATATAATTTGAATACAGCTTTGCAGGAAAACCTCCAGTTAGTTTAAATGGGACCAAGATTTTCACATACCTCATTTATAAATTAGCAGAAGACAATCTGCCTTTGTCTCAAATGGGAAAATTGTTTGGGATTTGGAAAGCTGACTAGATACAAAAACACTGAAAAAGAACCTGGAAAACATATTACCATATCACAGACAAAAAACAGGAAAAACAATAATATCATGGTACTTTAAAAAATGGTTTCCACCAAGTTTGTTACCTTTGCTACAAAGCTTTATTAAACTTCTTTCTTATTGCATAAGGAAAAAACATAAAATATTTCATCTGAAACATTTTCTACATACATTTGCATAGTGCAGCTGAAGAGATCTTATGACTCTTTCTTGATAAGAAAGATGTGGCAAATAACCTATATGGTTCAGTTCTGATACTTAAATTTGAAAGTCTTCGTTATGAACTCAGTGCATTTTAATTGGAAAGTACATTGTGATGTCTCTATTTGAGGCAGGGTTATTTAGTTAATGATGCTTGAGTCAGTTGCTTGACTGAAACTTTTTAACCCCAACTTAAAAATCAGTACAGATGGGTCCTTGACATGACTTGACATATTTGACATCTATTTATATCTTTATCACTTTTGAAAAATTATTGACCTTTTTGAAGAGATATCTGAATAATTTTGATGTAATATTTTTGCTGTCTTGGTAGAAGTATTTAGAGGCTTATTAAAGTATTCAACATACAATTGCAAAGAGACTAGAGGGGGAAAATCCCTTTTTTTCTCTTATTCAGCATAAACATTAAGTAAACATTATATATGACATCATCATAAAATATTCTCAGAGAATTCTACATTAATATTATTTTGAGGATATTCTGAAATGACTGAAACTACTGATTTTTACAGTGTTTGAAAACATTTTAAAGCTTTGGTGTCTGAGCTCTGTTGAACTCTAAGTAAAAATTCCTTTAAGTGTCATTAATGCCATTCCCATCCATTTCATGTAAGTGTCAGAAATATTTTTAGAGACTTGAAAATCTATTAAACTTCCAGCTGAAAATGTATCTTAAGCTGCAAGTCAAACTCCCAGCAACCATAAAGTGGTTAACACATTTATATTTGAGAAGCTATAAAATGAGAGAACACTGCTGGGAACTTGAAATTGAAACTAGGTGAAGAACGCCCCTGGTGACTAGAACTTTATTTTACGTAAGAGTTGGTCAAAATACAGTAGCTGAATTTTGCAAAACAGCATGAAAATTACTGAAGGTGATATATTTTGTGAAAATTCTTAATTTTTTTTAACTTTCCCTGCGAACATTCATATTCCTTGACTTTGCCTGATAGAAGATGACTGAACAAATTAAGTTACATTGGAAAAACAAAAGAAGAGGAAAAGAGAAGGGGAAGGAGACATTATCTGTCTGATAACACAATTTTATTGGCTTACCTTAAAGATATATACCTTTGCATGCAGGGATGGCTTCCCTATGCAATGCTTCTATACTTTCAGTAGTTTGAAGGTTTACATTACTGGAGCAGTTGAAGAGCACTGGAGGTAACTATTTGAGTTTAGGGAGTTAATTCCTTAAGCATCCATTTTTGTTCCTTTCTATCTCATTTCAATAGCATTAAAAGTAGCTTTTATGTTAAAAATGTTAAAAATCCAGGACTAGGACTGGGATTAGCACTAGTTTTGGTAATATTTTCTCAAGAGTACACATGCAAAATGCCAGGAAGGCAGTAATAATGTGTTGTGGTGGCAATAGTTTTGCTATTCCTGTTCACACAGTCTTACTGCAAATTTGAAGTTCTTTGAAATGCAAGAGGTAAACTTGACAGTCAGTTGCAGGCACATATAGCTGCTTGAGTAAAATGGAGTTATACTGGATTAAGATGAGTGTGAGGATCTTTGCTTTGAGAATAATAATGATAACAAACAAACAAACAAAAAGCTAAAGCCTTTTTAGGCATTCAGGTTAGAAATTAAATAAGATATAAATAGCAAAATAAAATTCTGAATTACATTTTCATTGAAAGTGTCATCAGGTCAAATAAAAATCAGGATCATGTACAGTCAGTCTAGTTTCTAATGCTGTTCAGACAGACTATATACCAAGGACAGGTTAACCTGTGGACTATAAACTATATTATAATTATAAGAGTACATAAATCAATAACCCCTCAGGGGTACAAATGATGGTAGAGGAACACAACAGATGACAAAGCAGGAACCAAGAAGAACATAATGATTAAAAGGTCTAACTTCATTTTGGAGTGAACAAAGGAAGACTTAATAGTGGCCTGATCAACCTTACTTGCTTGCCCAAAGCAGAGGCTTTGAGCACGCCAGACTGTAAGCAGTTTTAGAAACTCCCCAAAACATTTCTTCTATATGGCATGGAGGACTTGAAAATCTATGTGTATACAGTATCTATGATGTATGTACCCAGAATGCACAGAAAGAGAGGAAATACTTTTCTGTGCTTAACCTAGATAGTTCTGGTCATATCCTCTTGGCCCAGCATAGGGGGATTCAATCTTCCTCTAGTATCCCTATGCTATCTGATAAAAGTAAATTTCAAAGTGGAAGTAGGTTTGGTATGGAGATATCTAAGTATCTTTAATGTCTATTGATTAGTGGAGATCTAATGTAGATTTAGGCCCAATTCAACTATCCATATAAATGTCCTGGAGCCCTTTGAGTTGCCTCAACCTATTCCTCCTGGATTCTAGGGGGTAGTCTAAAGATTACAGGTCTCCCATCTGCTATCTTATATGGATGCTTTCAATATCTAGAGTATCTAAGATAGTGTAAGTTATCTAAGTGTAAATGAATTGACCCCCAAATATTATTGGTGTCTCTTGGAAAAGCTGTTTACTCTTTCACAGAGAAATTGAGCTAAGTATAGAACACTGAAAGCTGATTTTGACTGCCAAATAGCTATCATTCTCTACTAAACGATGCATCTTTCAGAATTATTTCTATACTCTTTCATAAATGCATATAATAAACTGATATTCTACAGTATGGCTTACTGAAATCATTAAGGAGGAGATTTAGTGGTTTGATCCTTGCTATGAGGATAAATTCTGTTGTTACATTGTATTACATTTTAAAATATATACACAGAAACAAGTCAGTGCAAATCTTACTCCAACAATAGCTAAATATCAACCATCAATCAACACTCTCATTGCTTTTTTAATTTCCAGAATCTCCTGAGTGAAACACCTGATAGCAAGATGTCTTTGTCCAATGTATTATGATAAAGGTGAAATAATTTGCAAACAGAATAGGTGGCAGATTCAATGGATTTACATATGTGTGTTTTAATATTTATGTTATTAAAAAGAGTGAAAAATAATTTTAAAAAACAGTAACTAATAAGCTACTCTAATAATTACTGATATCTAAATAAAAATTAGCTTCAGAGTTTTTATCACTAGATTACAGAGTGAATATCTGGTTTGTATTTTAAATTATGTCTTTTGGAAGTTTGACAATTTATTTGTGACAGCTAGCTCTGAGAAGCTGCAAAGTTTATAGAAATGTGGACAACAACCTCTGAGAATTTTTTTACTCTCTCAAGTCTAAACTGCTGCATACAATGAGAGATGGCCTTTCAACTGTTAGCTGCTCAGTTTTAAATGGTTTGTTGATTTGGGCAACAAATGATGAGTATTCTGAGGCACTGAGGCTGCCTCTAAGTGATAATGAGCACAAACTAAGGAATGTAGCTAAGGAATACATTGCCTTCTTACTACATAAAGCTTCAGCCAAAGGAATAACTTTGAAGGACAATGAGGAAGCCTTTGAGCTGGATGTCTTTTTTTCTCTCACAGTATTTACAAGAGGGGTGGGGTAGCTGAAGTCACAGGGAAGAATTGTGTAAGAGAATAAAAGATCAGCTCTCTGCATGCTGGGACGTTGTATCATGAGATAGCACATTCCCACAATGAGAAAATGAAGAGAGTTATATTTTCTTGTAATGATCAAAAAAAAAAAAAAAAAAAGATTAGCAATGAGAATAATAATAAAAAAGAAATTGTAGGGGAAAAGTTTAGGCCAAAGAGTCAAAGAAGTTTTTTTTTTTTTTTAAGGAGAACACTGCACACTCAGTTGTGATCAATGTACAGCAAGAGGATCAGTTATTCATTCCAAAGTAATTGAAAATGTATAGGAAACTGCTAGTTTGAGTAGCAAGTGGTGCCATGGCAAGCAGCACCATGACTGTGCAATCAAAAGCATTCCTCTGTCTGCTGGACATACAAGAGGTTCATGAGACAGATCTGTCATGAAACAGGGTATAAATAACGCCATTTGATTCCCTATTCCCTATACATAGGGAATGGCCATTTTAAAGGTTGAGAAGGTATCTAATTTGGGTCCCATCTATACAACTGCAGCAGATATCCTGTAGGCCCTATGCCATATCTTTAGCCTTGTATAAATGCCATGGATATCATCATAACAAATAGTGGGTACCTCTCTTTGGGCAAGTGAATCCTGGCCAGATATTCACACCAATTATCTTTTCCAAGACTAAACTGAGATAGTTGGAAATAGCTTCTCAGCTCAGTGAATTGAAGTTAAGAAGTAGAAATAGAATTTCATATTCCACGTGTCTGGTTCAAAGACTTTCTTGGAAAGCATCTGCATGTCCAAAGGATAGAAAGAAGTTGTATATGCCACAGAATACCAAGAACACCAAGAACAGGATCTAGAAAGCTACATATACCGACCTAGGGTGAGTTCATCACAGAATTGTCCATTTATGTTCAAGCAAACATCATCATTAGAATGTAATGAAGATTTCTTTAATCTGTATTCCAGACTTCTAAAAATTTATCTTTCAATGCTAATTTGTAAGGGTTGGGTATCTCAGATACTATTTTTAAAAGACATTTTCAGGAATGCAAAATCATTATACATTTTAACTTCAGATTTTCCTTTTTCAAAGTTTCACTTTGGGGATTCCCCATCCTTTCTTTTCATAAATGTAGCTCTTATGATAATAGCTATTGTCAGTCAAGTACCTGTTGCTTGAGGGGCTTGCAGTCAGGGAGAGTAAAGTTTTGCAGAGTCTAGCTCCAAGCTGTTGTCCAGGCTTTGACACATTTCTGCTCAGCCACCAAAAGCGTCAACGAAAAGAAAGTTTCAGCTGCAAGGGATTGCCTCCGGTACACTGGGAGAATCTTTGCCTTTGCATTAAAGACTTGGTTTCCATTAGGAAATGAATGTATTACATTGAGTAACTAGAGAAGATTAATTGGTTATTGTTCGTAAATTGCTTTGTAGATAGTAAGTCTTAAATAAATGCTCTGTATTACTGTTATTAATGGGCTATTTTTATCTGTAGTGGATATCTTGCTTCATCATTGTTCATATACATAAAAGGAAACTTATAATATTTTCCTTCAGACTAGCATTCAGCACTTTGGAAAGAAATTACTTTTAAGCTGGAACAGATCTACTAATGCTGATCAAGGATGAGGTGAGATGTGACTGTAGAAGAGGAAAAGAATACATACAAAAATATTTTAAATAATTGAAGAGAGATCTTAACAGACACTATGCTAATAAGAATTTTTCAGGATTGAACTGGCAATTGAGAAAATAAGATCTCCTTAAATATCCAATAATGAGCTTTTGTCATATCTTCTATATCTCCTTAATTCTTCTAGCGATGTGTCCTTTCCTGAATCATACTTTTACAGGATATTATTCTAGTGCCACTAAAAAGTTTTTAAAAATCTATGTTTGAAAAAGAATAAGGGAAAGGATTCAACATTATATGGGGCTGCTCAGAAATTTTAGTTTTAAGGAAAAAGACTTTACAATGACTACATTTTTTTCAACTGTCATGAACAATATAACAGTCTCTCTATTATTAAACTTTGTTTCTGAAAATATTGGGTCAGATATTCAAGAGGATTAAGTATTTAATACCAATGATATGGGGTATAAGCAAACCTTTTCCTTACTCTCACTGCATTTTTAGTCTCGTGTACCTAATTGTAACACTCTACACTAGTCTCTCTACTGTAAGATTAGACAGATTCTTATATTCTCTGATAAATAATTCCCAGGAGAATCCCCAGGTCTGAATCATGTGCCATGGAATATCATTGATATGCTCTTATATAAACAACTACATAATTTAGAGGAATGGTTAAATACCTACATCCAGAATGAAAATTAATAAAAAGGAGACTTACTGCTGATAATAAAAGTTCCTATAGCTGATATATGGATGTGACCCACCATATTTGCTTCACTTTACTTGTCTTCTTATTAATGCCTATTAGCTAAAGTTCTGTATTTCACTGATGTAGGTATAACGCTTCCAGACTACAGCTGGCTCATGTCTAGCCAAATACGTATATAGTCAGAAGATCTGTTTGCACCCCCTTATGCAGAATATTCAAGAGATATGACATGAAATCCCACTTAAGATATAATTTTTTTTTCCTCCTAGCTGGTAGAAATAAAAGAAAACGAAAATTGCCTGGCTTCATCTTTAATCATATATCTAGACTCCTATCAATATTATCTCAGCTTTTCTGAGTGGCATTACTTATATACTTTCCAGTCTTTTTAAAATTCATATAGCTAACACAGGGGCCACAACACACAATGTAAAACAAAGTATCTCTGTGTTCTTCAGTAGATTTCTACCAAACAGCTAAATTTACAGAAAGCATTTGTTGAGCCTACACACATCATATCTTAGGGTCAAAGCTCTGTGTATGGACACCATTTATTCTTAATGAGGGGTCAGGTTAAAACTAGATCAAATGCATATAACAGAAAAGGGTTCTTCAATCTTTGCATCATTTTAAATAAGCAAAACCCAAGTCTGTATCATGCCCCTCACTTCATTGATGCTGTATGTATGTCAGGTGTTACAAAAGTGCTGTAATTTCATCTGTATAATCCAGCAATACATAAAAGTCAGGTTCTCTGAATTGGATTTTTCAGTTATACAGTTCAGTGTTTAGAAGAATCCCAATTATCTGATGCTGAAAATATTGATGAGGTGCTAAACCGCTGTGGTGGCAAATCTACTCAAGCCTTTTGCAGTGTTACATATGTATTGTGATGTCTAATATTGTAGTGCCATAGTTAACATTACTACTGCATAGTGTGTTCCTATTATTAATGTAATTTGTGACATTTTGCTAACTACTGTCAGAAAAAGTCCATCTTTAAACATATTTTAGATTATCTTTTGGGATTCCTTTGAGATTTTGGTTATTGAATATCCATGTAAATGTGCATCAGATGATAATATTCATTTTAAAGAAGTTGTTTCTAAGTATTTTTAGGAGAATACATAAAAATACATTATTATCAGAAAATCCTTCTGTATTGAAGAAACTGTGTGATTTTTCTTTACAGTAATAAAACTCATTAATTAGTAGAAAAACGCTGACAATAAGTTTCTGATAAGGAACTGCCACCAGACTATAACAGCTTCTACAACTAAAAGAAAAGGATCTCAATTCTTAAAAAATGCAAAATTCAAGAAAAATATATAAGATGACAATACATTGTGCTTTTTCTATAGGAATAATAACAGCATCTTTCTGCTATCAAAACAGAAAGACCAGGGAAAGATAAGAGTCTGCTTTAAGAGAATTTATAAATAGTCATAGAATCATAGAGTCATTATGGCTGGAAAAGACCTTCAAGATCATCAAGTCCAACTGTAAGCCCGTCAACAACATGCCTATTAAACCATGTCCCTAAGTGCTCATCTGCACATTTCTTGAATGGGATGGTGACTCCTCCACTTCCCTGGGCAGCCTGTTCCCATGCTTGACTCCTCTTTCTGTGCAGAAATTCTTATGCCTAACATGAACCTCCCCTGGTGCAACTTTAGGCGATTTCCTCCTGTTCTATCTGTAGTTATTCCACCTCACTACAGCCTCCTTTCAGATAGTTGTAGAGCAATAAGGTCTTCTCTGAGTCTCCTCTTCTCCAGACTAAATAACTCCAGCTCCCTCAGCAGCTCCTCATAAGGTCCATCCCCTTCACCAGCTTCACAGACCTTCTTTGGACACACTCCAGCACCTCAAAGTCCTTCTTGTAGTGAGGGGCCCAAAAGTTAACACAATATTTGAGCTGCAGCCTCACCAGCAGCAAGTACAGGGGATGATCGCTTCTCTGGTCCTTCTGGTTACACTGTTCCTGTTACAAGCCAGAAGGCTGTTGATCTTTTTTGCCACCTGGGCACACTGCTGGCTTGTGTTCAGCCGGCTGTCAACCCACAGCCACTCTGCCCCAAGCCTGTAGTATTGCATGGGATTGTTGTGACTGAAGTGCAGGACCCAACATTTGGCCTTGTTGAACCTCAAACAATTGGCCTCCACCCACTGATCCAGCCTGTCCAAATCCCTCTGTTGAATTTCCTACCCTCAAGCAGATCTACTCTTCCTCCCAGCTTAGTGTCGATCATAGATAAAGACATTAAGAGGACTGGCTCCCACACTGACCCCTGGAGAACACCTCTCGTGACCGGTTGCCAGCTGGATTTACCTCCATTCACCACCACACGATGGGCCCAGCCACCCAGAATGTTCTTCACACAGTGAAGAGCACATCTGTCTGAGCCATGAGCTCAGACAGATGTGCTCCATGTGATGTGAGCCATGAGCCATGAGGAGATTGTGTCACAGCCTTACTGAAGTTTAAGCAGACCATGCCCACAGCCTTCCCTCATCCACTAGGCAGATCACCTGGTGGTAGAGGGAGATCAGGTTGCTTAGGCAGGACCTGCCTTTCAGGAACCCCTGTTGGCTGGGCCTGATCCCCTCGTCACACACATGCTGTCTGCATGTGAATTCACTGCATCTTCTATACTAGTCATTTTACAACTAATTTTTGCTTTGCACTTTATAATTAGAAACAGTGGAAATATATTTTCATTGTGCTTTGTTAGCAAGTTGTTTTGAGGGAAGCATGAAAGCAGGACTTATGATTGGGTGAAAGTTTATGCATAGTGCAAAGAAGTGAAGGAAGGTGCCTATAAGGGCGACATTACAAAACAAGGTGTTCTCACTTCTTTGTTTCTGCACCTGGTGCAGTCATTTCTAGCTGTGTAATGACAGTCCTTGTTATTGTTAGATAGATATTGTGTTAGATATTGTGTTAGTATAATATATTTTGTTTTAAAGATAACAAGAAATAGGCTTGATGTTTACAAACACTAGTACAAAGATGATGACAAAAGGTAGATTGCAATGACAATGGTGCAGAGAGAATAGCAGAATTGTTAAAAAAAATAAATAAATATTGTTAAAGTACTGTTAAAATCATGGTGCCACTCTTTCAGGAAAAGAGTAATCTTTTCTGGATCGGAGGCAAATAGTTTATCTGTGCTTTCTCATGTGTTTTTTTTTCCCTTGTAGATTTTTTTGCAGAGTTGAGAACTGAATTGCAGATTACCGCTTTGGTTCATTTGTAAGTAGTCACAGAGGTTATAGTTAAGACTTATTCACTCACTGGGAATGGGAACATCTTTTAGGCAAACCAAAGAGATTCTGTTCAGTTCCTAATACCTGTTTTGCGCAGAATGGTGGAAAATATGGTTGCTAAAAGTTAGAAAATAACAGATCTGTTTGTATTATATGTTTTAGAAGATTTTGTCTACCACATCCAGACAAATTAAAAAGTCTGTTGTGTCACAGACAGAAATGTCAGGAATATGGCACTAGCTCGCAACAGAATTTTAAAGAAAGACGCATGTGCCAGGAACTAAAAAAAAAAAAAACAAAAAACAAAAAATCTTTTACAGAAGGTAACTTGCCACATTTACATGAGCTCATGTATGGTCTATGACCATATGACCATATGAGCTCAACTATGGTCTATGGCCACACTTGGCATTGCAGTTCCTGGAATGAACATATTTCCTGTAAATTTTAGAAACAACAGAAGTTTCATGTCTTTATACCCTCTCAAAAGCTGATATAATGCTGTAAAATTGTTATTAAGTGTTTTTTTTTCCAAGAAAAAAAAAACTTTGAATATGTATTATAATGACAGTTTGCTCACAAATGTTTGTTTATTCATATTCACGTTCACAAAATGAATGTATAACAAAGACATTAATTTGAGTAAGCAGAAATGATGCTGTCTTCCTAGTAATGACAATGCAGAAATATTATTGTATAACAAGTTATTAAAAGTTTGGCACTAGGTAAAAGGAAAGAGGCATCTGATCCTAATTTCCCACTGAAATAAATATTTATAATAATAATAATAAATATAATTTATTAAATAAATTTTTATATATAATCAGTATATTCTGTTGTTTTACATGACCTGTAATGTTGTCATTAGCACTGATAGTTTCAGCACAAGAAGCTAGATGGATTAATACTGATCAATTAGCATCCTGCTTTTCATATAGATGAGTTTTAGCATAGCCTGCAGAAATCAGTTGAGCTGCACCAGTTTAGCCCAATTTTGTCATCTCGTCTGTCTCTGTATCAAAACCACTCTATAAGAATGACTGTGAACAATGTAGTGTATTTTTAAGCAAAAATATAAGGTTAAGTCCTTCCTGATTTCTAGATTTCCCCTGTATTCTGTTGTCTGAGAAAGGCCAGATTGAGCATGTGTGTGCGCTATGTTGTTCCTCATGCTATTTTTTGGAAACAAGATGAAATTAATAGGATTACACTCTGTAGTCCTCTCTTCCTTGTTTGTAGTATGTTGTGATGTAGGAATGGGTATTTTGAGATGTCCTGACTGGGAAGTTGGACAGTCACATAAACTGATTAGATATGGGAAATGGCATATAGCATTTTGGACCTTCTGCCAGAACTTGTGTGTGCCATATAGATTGCTCTGAATGCCAGGATGATTTGGGTCTTTTGATGAAATTAGATGTATATGGAGATTTATTAGGAAGCGCTTATTACCTCTCAGTCCACCTCTTCTTCAGTACATGAGTGTGCTTCCTGTAGAACAGAAGAACCTACATTTCCAGGGATAGTTCCTAATAGGCATCCCAATGACTTTTGTTTTTTATCTGCCTACAAATTGTTCTTGAAAGTGCCTTTATTGTATTTTTGTGGTGTGAAAATATGTGCTAGATGCATTGCTTAAACAAATTTCCATATGGTTGTTTGCTGTAGGCAATATTCATCTTGGAAGAACAGATAAGTCTTCTTCCTAATAGTTAGCAATGTATTTGCTATCTATGGGTAAGTAAGTGCCATATTTCAGACATATAAAATAAAATGAGACTTCTCTCTGAGTATCTTCCAAGTATCAATCAAGGCATAGAAAAAAAACGTATTTTTAGGAATGACAGCTGAATCATATTCTTTGTAAAGCTGATGGTATGGACTGAAGAGAAGAATCTTTTTTCACACTATTGTAAAGCATAGATTTTACAGATCTCAGTGTAAGGCATCATACGAGTTAGTATTACTCGTCATACTAACACACAGAACATTGAAAATAAAATTTATTTTATTCAGTGTCTCATTACTTGTTTTCACAAAAGTGCATGGTGCACAGCATATCAAATTAAAACAAACATAAACAATAGAAACTTTTGAAAAGGTGGTATGAGCCTGAAAAAAGTGGTTACTGTCCAAATACAGCTGATGACTGAGGGCACATCACTGACCTCCCTTAAACTAAACTGAAATACCCCGAGGAAAGGTTCTTAGCTCGAAACCTTCCTCAGTTAGGAAGGACGTGAGGGGAAGTTCTCCAGCTATCACATGATGGAGGATTCCCAATTTCTTTTGTGGGGTATGTGTCAACCTGGATATTGGCGGTTTGCCTGTTCCCACTCTGTAATACCTTGAAAGACTTTTGTGCTACAGAAGCAATACTCTAAGTATGTGCATCAAGAAGCATTGTCCCATGCTCACCATCTCTATCCCGCGTGCCTTTCTGCAAGTGTCACACAGTATTGCTATCATGATCACACACCGTTACACCACTGTCACTATTTTAAGAAGCCCTAACCCATCCCCACTCTTCTCATATCTGGCACCACTCTCTTTCATATGGAGTTGTCTACCTGAAGCTTTAAATCCTACATCAACTTTGAGACTTTGAGAAATGTGAAATTTTGTATGTCATGTAGTCTTACTTTGGTCCAAAATACACTATAGCATCTGTTTGAAGGATTGTCTTGTAAAAACATCAGTTGAAAGGAAAAAGGGGGAGGGAACTTCAAAGGAGAGGAAGGAGATCCAAAACATTTCAAAGAAAATTAGAAAAAAAGTAGAGAAAGAGCATTCCCTTAACATTTGGGTTAAGGGAAGTGTGTCATGTTGCTTATTTATCAACATGCACTCTAAAAATTACTTAAACTAGTGTCACAAGGGTAAAAAAGTGTTCTAGTAGAATACTTCAAACTGATCAGCAGATTAATAAAGTTTAATAATCAAAAAAGAAAAACAAAAAGAAAGATAAAGCAATGATGACATGTTTCTTAAAGGAATAACCAGAATTTTCTTACTGATAAGGTAACTAAGAATGTGTATGAAGACAGTGGAAATCAAGAGGCATGAATAAGAATGAATACCTGTAAATGAACAAAAGACTTTAGGGGAAAAAAGTGAGTTTTAAAGGCTAAAAGTACCCAAAATCATAGAATAAACAAACATTATCTGCCAGTAGTGTTCTATTATACCTAGAACCTGGGAGAATTCAACCGTACCTTTCTACCATAAATGAACTCAGTTTATATTAAGATGTGAGTTAGATGATTTGGAAACAATTTCATATTACCTAGGAAGCTGAATAAAAGGGAGACAAGCATGAGAAAAATTTAAAGATCAGGATTTGAGTACTTCTGAATGGAGTAGAGAAAACAGACTGAGTGAGTCAGTTCATCAGGACAGAGAACAATTGCGAATAGGAAATTTTGGGGTAAAAGCAGTAATGGAGAAATTAAATTTACTTGGATTAGGAAGACAAAGCAACAGAAACAAGTAAACGTCACAAAATTATCTGAGATATGGCATATTCATTGTTTGTAGAAAGTTTAGGCTTACCTTAAAGTCAATAGGAGTTAAGATATTAAACACCTTGTAGTAGTGGACAGATGGCATGTATTGTGTGCAGTTCATAATTTATTTAATTCTCTGGCAGAGAGAAGGATTTACAGGTCAATATTTGTCACGAAATATTGTAGTTAATGAGAAAGTAAAGGAGAATAATGGGTGTGAGCTTTTACTTTCTTTTTATTTTGAAGGTTAGTGACGGAGTTAAACAAACAAAAGTCATATATCCAAAGAAGGAAGGGTTTTGGGCCTACCCCATATGTTTCTATTTATATCAGTTTCAGCAGTGAATCCATTGCAGAAAGATTTTGAGGCTTTTGTAAAAATAATGTTAATTGTGCCTCTTTAATAATTGGTAGCAATAAAGGCAGGCAACTCTTCGTTGAAGGGAAGACCATGCCAGGGCATTATGGAACAGCCACAGGTTGCAGTTTTTCTGTGACTAAGCACTTGACTCCAGTTTCTTTCTACTTCTATTTTCAAGCATTACAATTATTTATATGTTGCTATTTTTTCAATATGGCTGTTCTCAGTCACAGAAATATTTTATTCAATGCTCCAGATGGCAAAACAACAAACAAACAAACACACACACACACACGTACACACACCAAGACCTTCCAAGGTGAAATTGTAGGTGTCTGGAATCCTTCATCTTTAACTTCTAGTTCAAAAAAGTTTGTAAGAGTTTACAATTCAATCTGTTTAAGTGAGATATAGCTAAATACTATCAAAATCTTAGGCATCTATGAAGCAGTCTCCTTAAATTATGCACCTAAATGTTATTAATAGTTATGGAAGGGAAATAAAATCCTTCAGGGGAAATCCTATCTGCTTAACTCAGGCATTTAAACTAAGAGGCCTTCAGAGGACTTCTCTACATTCACATTAAAAAAAGCACTACTACAACTGTGAATCGCTTAAGTGAATTACTGATTGCTCCAAATTGCTGAACATTGGTTTGATTCATGGCATATACCCAATGCAAAGAGGTCCAAAATGGAAACTGCTCTTCATGCGCACCAAAGACACTCCTATGAGAGACCCTCATTGAAACATATGGGTTCAAATGCATTTGTACAATAGCTTCAAAACAGGATCTGAAACACAGACTCTGAGATTTGTGTAAATGCAAGAGTTGCAGCACAAACTGCTGTAATCTACTGACCAACTGTTGTTGAGGAGACTTGCTGATGTAACTCTAACCTAAATCACAAGTCTCTTCACTGACAGTGAGGAACTTTGACTCAGGAGGACTTCTTATTAGTTAAATAAAGAAATAAACACAGAATATACACCTTAGATAAACTATTTTTTTTCATCCTGTTATTTCTATCTCATTAATCTAATTATGAAATGGCAGTATTTTGAGTATGAAAACACAAGTTAATTTTAAGACCTAAAGATTCAGTTGTAATTATATGCAAAGTAAAGATTTAATAAGAAGAAATAGTATTACTCTATGATTGTTTCCTGAAATAGAAAATAGTACAAGACTTAATAGGAAACTGAAAACTTTTTACATATGTGTCCCAATACATTTTTTCTTGGCATTTCTGTGACACAGTCAGTTTTAGATTAGTACATCCTCTCCTCTCCTCTCCTCTCCTCTCCTCTCCTCTCCTCTCCTCTCCTCTCCTCTCCTCTCCTCTCCTCC
>JAWLRI010000839.1:979633-1016318 GCA_034781795.1 Crypturellus tataupa | reverse complement strand
GCAGGGGGGCTGGACTAGATGACCTCTAGAGGTCCCTTCCAACCTTAGGCATTCTATGATTCTATGATTCTATGATATTCTATTTCCTAGTTCTACATCCTATTTTTGAATCAGTCAGTATTTATTTCTGAACATGTGACCTCATATGTTAGTTACCTTTACACTTTGGTGTGATTTGAATCGAATATATTAAGAAAAAAAAATAGAAGATTTTGTTTTGTAAAGCCATGTTTACTTAAAAGCAAACTAACCAACAAAAGCCTTATGTGTATTTTGCTGGTCACTAAATGTGAATGTGTATGATTTTCTTTTGTCAGAATGAAAAGGACAGAGCGATTTGAAAGATCTTGCCAAAATGCTGTGTAGGAATAAACTTTTTTGACTAAAGGATTCAGCTCTCTTGTATGGAAAGGTACCCTTTAAGGTCAAGATTAATTCCCGAATACAGAAGTCACTGTCATGTGGCTACTATTGTTTAGAAACCTATAAAGGCTTTTAAGCAATCTAGAGGATTTTAGGCTTCTGTTATAGTCAACAGCAATCTAATTAGCACAGTCAGCAGCATATGAATCAGTTGATCATACATAGACTTTTAGTGCCTATAGAGATAGTCTAGGATAGCCTATTGCTAGGTTTCAGCTACCATTTCAGATACACACAGATCTCCTACAGCTACTACATCATATTTACCTGCCTAGGTTATACATCTTGGCTAAAATACCATTGGATGCTTATATGTGGGCTACTGAATTGTGATCATTTACATATAGAGTTATTCAACTGACTGAATTGCTTATGCGGGGATGACTAGGAAGTTAATTTTGAGGTGTAAACCTCAAATTCACAGTCACTTTTTAGATACAATAGGTGAGAACAAAAAATGGAAGGAAAAAAGTGTGTTATGATCTAAATTTATTATTATATTTTTTCCATGAACAAAATCCAGGATTTAATCAGGAAACACTGGGAATGATAGTGGGTTAAGAAATAATCTGATGTGGGAAGTTGGAGTTGGCTAGAGTTTTGGATGCAATGAATATTTAATCAGACACCAGCTGAGAATTTCTGTAGAACTTTGCAGAAGTCCCTGTTAGGAAGTATTATTTATCAGAGTTTGTATCTTGGTCCTCAGAATATAATGGAAATATTTTTGAAGACAAGGAGGATAAAATGTACTTCCAAAAAACATCTATTATAACATGCTCTAGAAGACAATGACTGCTTACTGTTAAAATAATACAATATGCTAGAATTACCAAAGTCTTTTCTGATTAATATAACAACCTTTGTTGGGGGCAGGAGAACAAAAAGGCCATTTACGCTAAAAAACAGGATACTTTGGGTATCTATGTTCTTCACCTATGGTTGTTGTGTTCATGTTTGTGTGCTCCAGAATTCCAAAAGGGGCTGCTGCTAGTACAGTATTTCCAAAGTAGTGGGAGAATATTATTATGAAAATCTAGCTGTTTGATGAAACAAAATTGCTATTGCACAACATTGTCTTTTACAAAAGTAAAATAAATAAATAAATAAATAAAGCCATATATGACCTATACCAGCTAGGTGGGCAAGTCTGTTAATGCAGTCTCTGGACACTTTTAATAGTCCATTGTTTAAGCAATGCAAGTATTTAACTATGCAGTTACATAATGTTGGTGTAATTTTAATGTGGACGTTTTGCATTAATTTCTTTTCCTTTAACAACAACAAAAATGAGAAGAGAAAAAAGAAAGAAAAGAAAAAAAGGTAGCCCCCAAATAAATGAAACTCAATTTCACGGCACATTATCTCTCTCAATTCTTTCCTCTCAGCTTTCATTTTCATTAAAATCACAGACAACCATAAATTAATAATTACTTCAGGTTGACTAAATGCAGGCCACACTATTTAGCTCTCGTTTTCCTACAGTGGCCCTTCTTGTTCATGCTGGAAAAATGTTAATTTAGATAATGTAGCTTGCCCCTTGTCGTATAATTCTGTTTTGCAGTTTCGCTGATCTATAATGGTCTGTTCTTATTAGGTAGTATTAACTTTATCTTTTGTTCAATCAAGCTTCACAGTTTCCTCCGACAAGATAACTATTGTGAAATATCAGATGAAATGTTCTATTATCCATATTTCTGTTATATTTTGATTCATCTCTGTTGTAACAGTGTTCAGCAACATTCATAATTTCTTGTAGTAATAAATTTATTGTCCATTAGCACAAGCCATGTATGAGACTTTTTTGGCAGGAACAACAGAGTATATACCTCAGTCTTACTACTTTACAGTTTATACAGATTTCAGATTAGATGTTTTATCAACCTACTTTTCAATTAGGAATGGGTGAATAGTTTCAAATAAAATAAAACCTGAACTTGAACCCAGAGCTTGAACTCAATTGGTTTCTGTGGTTTGAAACAATTTACTCTAGTTCTGTAATCTGTAATTTTTGGCTGAGTATTCCAATAGTAAATGAAGGAAATAAAGACATACAACAGAATTTATTTCTAATTTGTTAACAAATTAGGTGTCATTTTGATTTAGTTGTTTAACTTATCCATGCCTCAGTTTACTCAATCTTAGATAGATTCTGTACTTACTGAACTCTATGGATGGCTCAGGATTTTTGAGGAAAAATTATGGGTATGGTATCCTCTAAGGCTCCTTATTTCAACATTTGTGCATATTTTTTGACTATATTTTTACAAAAAAAAAAAAAAGGCATAAAAACAACTAAATTTAAGCTTTTGAATTATTCTCTTGATATGGTATAACCTATATTTCATATTCATGAGTGGAGAATACCTGAAAGCTTCTAACCACTGGTATAATATGCACTGTTTTTTCATGGTTACAGTAGCAGTCCATTTTTCATTCTTTTCAGGAACACTTCCATATAACCGTGTAATTAAGAACAGTTTAAATCTCTTTCCTTGTAGAGTAGAGGTGAGGTACTTTTCCATGCAATTACTTGTGCACTGTAATGGGATCAATTTTAGTGGTGGTCCTGTATGTGCAGCGGCTTCCTAGTAGTGTAGGTGCACTCATATACATGTAAACTAAACAAGTTATTGCAGTAATTATACCTTCAATTATGACTGGGCAAATATGAGTACATACATCTTCTGTATTATGGGCTTGTCCTTTAATGAGTGGTCATAGAATGTAATGTAATCATTGCAAATTATTTTGGGCAAGCTACCATTTGTTTTCATCTAAACAAACCTTCTTTAAACAAGATATGAGAAATTACCTAACATAACATTAAACAACATTGCAAACTGTTTGAAAGTGACGAGTAGCTTATTTTTTTTCAAATTTTCAAATGTTCTAATTCCCATGGCATATGTTCTGTAATAAGATATAGGTCCTCACAGTTTTGAAATGAATGCACTTTTCTGAGTGAATGGCATATTTTCTTTCAGCTTTGAAATTTGTTTATATAAACATTCTGGTAACAGGCTATTGACATATGGCCTATACTAATTCTTCATCTCTCTTTTTTTTTTTTAAAAAAAGAAAGAGCAATAATCAAAAGTCATTAATGGAAGTCAGAAGAGCTATTGGTCAGTAAAATTGTTTTTATTATATCCAGGTATTGCAGGCATCTGAATCCTTCCTGATCTGCAGTAGACTATCAGCAAATCTAAGTAATTTTTTCAGTTTCAAAACAGATTTTCTTTGGTCATTTATAGAAATGCAGTAAATATTTATCAGCTAGCAAAATGACATGCTTAAACATATCTAAGTAGCTTCTGTCATCCAAGTGATGTAGTTTAACAGGATTGATATCTTTCACAGGCTCGATTCTTGATATCGCTAAGGATGTATCCTGAAGAGAGGAGCTGTGATCTATTTTACAGAGCAATAGACTGAGAAAGGAAGATCTCAGTCTTCTCAAAGGAAGGTCTGTTTTGTCCATTGTGGTAGTAATTATAATGTTGGTGTCATTGAGTAAGTTGGTTCCTCTTTGCATTCCTCAAATCATCTTCAAAACAGAGAGATGAGGTGACTTGCCTGGTGATAAGTGGATCCCCTTTCTGCAGCCTCCAATCTAACCTCAGATATCTAAATTAGAAAAGTGCTTTCTCTGCAAAATATTGATCTATATACAGTGTACATGTAGACATTTCAGCTTGTCATTTACATTACTATATGGTCAGTAATGGAAAGGAACAAGAGCTTTGTATTATTCATCTTCATGCAGCCATTAATTATAGGTCAGGGGAACCATATTTTAGGAGAGCCAGTTTGTGTCTCTAAGAATTTTTGCCTCTAAGATGTAATTTAAACAAGCAACTCATAGATAGATGTCTACATCATCAACAGCTAAAGTTAGGTGAACATGTCCCTAAAATCCTTGGCTCACATTCCCTCAAGCCATTGTGATTACCAGGTGCTAATGAAAATGCCTCTATGCATTTTGCTGATTTCAACAGACTTTCCTTAAGGAGAAAGAAGGGTAGAGAAACAGGACATTTAAGAAACTTCTTGCTCATGCAATGTCAAGACAATAATAATCAGTATTTCTTGACAAATCTCTATGAATTTTCTTTTGAAGGAGGCACAGCAGCAAAGCAAAGGTTGCCTGAGTGATATCTTACAGTAATTTTAGAGAAGCAGAGTCGAATTAAATTGTCACAGAGGGAAAGTTTTCAAAAATACTTCTAGGGAAATTATTGTAATTAATGTTTCTTTAAATACAAGCCAGGAGAGCATTTTCCCTTTCGGTAACAACTCTTTTGTTCAGCCTGCAATCCAAACATTTGAGCAGTGTATTAATGCAAGACAATTTGAAAAATGAAACTGACTGCTTTCCATTTGACTGAAATGAGAGCAAGATCTAGCCTTAGGCAATGGTAGCATAACTAGCCAAAAACAAATGCCATTTTTAAATTTCATGAAGTGATTATTTGCTGTTAAAAAGTCAGTTTTTCCCCACACATATAAGACAGTAATAGAATCTGAGCTCTCAAATGACCTTATGCTTACAAAGGAAATAGCTGCAATATATCAGCTCATCTAGTGATTGCTGGAAATAAGGCTCTATCAAACTTATATGAATTAATATAGTGTATTTCGCTATATAATTCAGTATGTTTTTTGGTGAAATAAGAAGTAAAAAGACACCAATACAACAGGCAAGTTATGCCTAGATTTTATGAAAGAACAAAATGGTGAATATGTTGTTTGCTATTGTTAGCGTGTTTCTAAAAAACAAAACAGAACAAAATACTTTTTACATGTTTCTAGCAGTTGTGTTATCCTGCCGTGTCCTGCTGAGACACCATGCCAAAGATCTCACAGTTGTGCAGCATGCATTTTATTTATTTACTTTATGCAATACTCTAGTCTTCCTACAGGACTTAGTTCTAATAAGAAAAAAAAAAAGATAACAAGCACGATTTTATCATGTATTTATAATATAACAGTTACATTCCTCAGTTCTTTACATCTACATGATCCATCTATACGAGTGAATATTCATTCTTTGAAAGTTTCTGCTGCTTCAGAACTCTGCCATGGATAGTACTTTCTGTAAAGACATAGTACTTTCTGTAAAGACGTATCTTACAGTGTTAAAATATGTAAATGATTCTATTCCCTGAAAATTTAAGGGAATAATGATGTTCCTATGACTAGAGATGTAAGTAAGGATCTTTCTGAATCCATGCATTAGCTTACTGAACAATTTGCTATCTGGCTATGAGAAATAATTTACTAGGGTTTGACTTCATATTTTGTTATCTCCAGGAGAAAAGAAATGCAGTTGTGTAACCTACTTTATATTGTATGTTTCAGGTCTGCTCTGCCTAAACCAGTTGTGAAAGCTGGGGAGAAAATCTTTAGTCTTTCAGAGCAATGGTGATGAGATTCTACCCCAGAAGTGCAGGCCAAGAAAATTCCCTTTGATTTCAGTTCCTGAGGGGAATAGTGACACATTATTTTTCTAATAACCTGTTCTTTAAAGTGATGGAAGATGAAGACTAAATGTTTCTTCCACAAAAATGTCACCTCGCAGCTATGTAGTTTAAGGTTCACAAAAATATATTTAAAGCAGATATATGTATGAAAATAAAACTAAGTCACTTATTTAGTTAACTGCATGAGACAGAATGTACTTTCAAAGAAGTAATTGGGACAAGACAGTGGAATTAGCATTCTTTAAACTTTCCTAACAATAAATAGTTAAAGCACATGCAACTTAGTTGTAATATAGGAAGATCACTTTGCAAGGAGATTATTTTATATTTTTTACCCACTTATTTTTATTTTTTTCTAATAAAGAAGTTAAAAAAGTGGTATGAAAGAATGAAAGGGAAAAACAAATCTGAATTCTCACAGAATGGATCTTTGAATGTTCTCACCCCATGCCAGTCTCACAGGAAGGAACAATCATTTTCAAAGCACTTAGACCCACAAATATGCCTTGCACTCCAGCTATGCATGTGAGTTGTTCATACTTTCACTATTTTTACCTCAATGCCCGTTTTACGTAGATTAGAGACTTTGAGAAGATCAGATCTAAGAGTCTTCTTTAACACTTCAAGTTTAAAGTGGAGAGTCTAGACTTTTCTGTAGCTAGCAGAAAAAAAAAAGAAAAAGAGGAAGAAAAAAATCCTCTTATGTCTTCTCTTGCATCAATCACTGCTCTTCTTTACTAGCTATTCCCTTCAGAATACTTTGAAATGAGATCTGTCTTTGGATTGTCCTACCTGCCACAGTTCAAACACCTTTCTAAAGAGTGGCAATAAAAAGCTCTAAGTGCAAACCTGGCAGAACAAGGAGTCATTAGGCCCCTTAGATACTGTGAAGGTGGTGATTACATAAGAGCCTGTATAAAAAGATGAAAGGTTTGGAAAAACCTGGTATGCTGGCAGAGCTGTAGGAATTTTTCCTCTGCATGCAAATAACTTTAAATTTAGAAATCTTGTGTATACACAGGACTCAAGGTTAAGCAGGACTGCAGTCATATACAGTCAAGATTTGTCAGCGGACAAGAAATTGCATTTTTCTGTGTAAAACCTATGCATCTAGATGTGTTTTTCCCCTGTGTAACTACTGAAAATGTATGCAGAACTGTTGATTTCTGTGCGTCTATGGAGATGGCATCATACATTTCAATTAAACTATATATAATGAGCACTGATCCTGTGATAAATCTAAATTTTAGGTAGTAAATGACATACTGTCATGATTTGGGGCTAGAAGACACATATTTTTATTGTATTTTGTTTATGAGAGGTAAGAATCCTGAAGGCTCAGGCTTCACCTGAAGAATTTATAGATAATTGAACTATATCTTGTTCTTGTTAGACAGAAAGGACTTTTTTTAAAAACTATTGTCAGCATCAGACTATCTTTTTGAGTGTGTCCCCAATTTAGCAAATATCTCCCCGCTCAGGTGAGAGCTTTCCAGGGACTCAACGTGCTGCTGCCCCCTCTTGGCAATCTCTGCCTCGGGGCGCTTGGACAGTTCCCTAGGGTGCCCCAGGAATGGGCTGCTGCCTAGTGATGGTTTTGGAAGTCCTGTCCTTTCATGATCATGCTGTTTTAGCTGAATTCATTTCCCTGCTTTATTTTGCTGAAAGAAACAGTAAACTAGGAATATGTTTTCTAGGTAATACTTCAAAGTCCTAGAAGTTGCTGCTAGAAAAGCTTACCTTTCTAGGTTTGCTTTTATTTGTCATTACTAATTATTATAAACTGCATTTATAATTATTACATTACTATTAATTATTATAATAAAATTATAAAACATAGTTGTCAGAAACATAGACTTCCTTTTACTTTTTCCACCTACATACTACCCTTTTAACTGCTCTTTTAACTTCAACTTTCATTCCTATTTTATATCCAAGTAATCTAAAACCCCTGTCCTAACCTCCTTCTGTCTCATGTCTCAAATTTAGAAATGTGCTCAGGTGAATGTAGTCTGTGAAAGCAGCAAAGCCTGAGGAATCTGTAAACATAATATCAAATTCCTTTCTCGTTATAAACCAAAGTGGGTTGTTCTTACAACTTCCTTTTATGTTTATATGTCAGCTGCTGTTGAGTCCTTTTATTACTCTAAATCCATCAACTTGAAGGTCACATTTTATAGACCGTTGATGTCACTGCATTTTGCATTTGGTTTCATGTGTACTTGAAGATATAGTAAAGGCAAAAGGGCTTTTGGTTTCCTCGGGGAGCCCCTTGCCGTTATGACCATGACCAGTCAAACGAAGATTCACATAACATTTTCCAATAAAGTAAGGATTTAATCTGCAAAGTATTGATGTGGGTTGAGTTGCTCTCTGATCTAGCATGCTTCTTATTTTCAGTTATACTCAATTGTTCTGGCAATTTTTTTTTTTAAAACACAACTACTTAATTCGAAAGGAAGCTAATGCATGTGGGCGGACCTCAGAGGAATGTTTTTTCACAATCCAAATTAGTTTCCTATTTGCATACACTGTGATCTATCCTGCATTTTGACATACATACAATAGTGTATTATTTCTGTTCTAATGTGTCACTTTGGTGTTTAATTCTGAAAAAGGAGATAATTCTAGCATATACAAAGATAAAGAGAAATCTCTAAAATCCAAGTATGCATCGTTCTCTATTTGTTACCTATCATAGCTGTCAAGGTAAAAAGAGAAATTGGTACTTTCACGAGATACTTGTTTCTATTTTTAAACGTAAAAACTGTGAAATGAAATACTAAAAATGAAATACTAAAATTGAAATAACTAGCTCATGCTGGGATGTAACTGGAGGGAAACATGGATTTGGAGATGATAGTCTCTACAAGGGTTATACAGTAGGACAGAAGAGAAGAAAACAAATATACAAACAAAGAAAGCAAAAAAGCATTGCTGTTGAGAACTGAAAGACACCTGATCTCCTTGGTTGATTCCTTTTGCTCAGAATTTTCCTAGACGTTATACAACTATTAGGCAGAGAGGAATCTTATCTGGCTCAGCATAAAACATATTTTTTTTCCCTTTCAGTGGTTGCAAAGCCTGAATAAAAAGTCATGGAAGCCTCTATCAGCAGACTTCAGATCTTCCCAAATTTAATCCCTCTTTTAGACTGATCATTTTGCTTATTACTAAACACCAGCCTATTTATTGCATTAAACTGTCTTCCTGTCACATAGCATAGCTATATTCATGTGTGGTAGCACGAACCATACCTTTTATTTTGGGAAAGCCTCTCTCCGTTTTCCTCCCTCAGGGCAGAACTAAAAGTCTGTGTCCAGAAATGAAGGACTGTATAATATAAACACAACCCATAGCAGAAAGTTAGAAAGCAAGGTTCCTTTAATTTGAAGACAGAAAGAACTGGGTATCTACCTCACCATGGATGAAGCTCAGATGAGAAACTGAGGGTTCCTGATTTTTCACCATGCCTTGTCCTTGTCAGTTCAAAGATGAGATAGATCTGCATGAACACTCAGGCTGTGATTTAAAGTGCCTTATGAAAATGTAAGAATTATTGATCTTTACACATATTTGTTTAAGGTTTGAATTCCCTTTCACCTAAACTTTTACATATATATGCAGAATTTATAAACAACTTAACATGCTATCTGGAATTCAAATTTGATATGTTAATCTTGGTATTTTTAGTCAAACAACAATACTGTGGTTAATATTTTTCTGCAGCATGTAAACTTTACTTTTTCATTAAGTACATAGATTAAATTTTTGTTTTGTCACCAATTTTGCTTCCACAGGTGGAAAACTGGTCTTTATTTATACCTGCTGCTGTCTTGAATTAATATGATCAATGTTGCACTTTTCCAGGACAGTTTTAAAATGAAATTAAACTTATGCATCTTTTCGCCAAGTAAGAGCTATAGCAGAACAGTATCTTGTTATCTTTTCAAAAAATTAATGAAATAAAAGGTATACTTAACCTAATGCTGGAAATCTTTCTGTTATTAAGCCATTACTAAACATTACTTAATCGCCTTCTCAAACGTTAATTTCTTCCCAAAGCTGCTGGACCTGCAAGGTATTTATGTCACTTTGACCTTGTTTAATGATTGCAGTGTATTTTTTTCTTTAGAAAACTAAAAGCTATTATTCACTCTTCTAGTAGTTTTTGCTGTTGTTGTTCATTACTTTGAATTACCATAATGAATAATCACTTCATATTTAATAAACAAAGGTTGATTCGTCAGCTTGAGAATTGGCAGTGCTAGTGTTAAAAGCTGACTCTCACGCTCCAGCACCGAGGCCCAGAAAGCTTTCTCTCGTAAACTATCCTCCACCATAAAATATGGTGTTACATTTGCACTTCCATGAAAAATCCCTCTGGTCCTTCCTGAATCACTTGTATTCTCCCTTGAACATGCAGAAGCAGGAAAAAATGCTATTATGTGAGGATAAACATCCCAAATGACAAACGCTTATAAGTAGTGCTCTATTTAGCTGTTTTATTCAGTGATTAATGAATATTTAGGGAGATGGATAAAAATAATAATCTCTGACATTCTGCATGGAAAAAATAATCATTTAATATTACTAAAACAGTTCTGGTTTAGAAGTCTTTGTCCAGTTTAAATAAAATTTTAATTTCTATGAACAATATGCAGCAGCAATGTTAGAAATGATGACAAGATTTGGTGATTATATGCCTAGGGCATATAAAAGCCTCTACCAGTCACTAGAGAAGTGGAAGAAAAAAAAATAACTTAATTGAATTAACTTGATGAAGGGAAACAAATATCTTTGGGCAACCTCAGTGGAATAATCTCAACTAAAATTTTAACTGTGTGCATATGAGCAAACAAACAAAAAATTGCTATACTGTTTAGATTAACTTTACCTGTAGTTCACCAATCTTTTTCAGCAGTCAGTTATGGTTGCTTTAGAAGACACTAAATTAAAGTTAACAAAATGCTACTAAAATTCCCCATCTACAAAGAAAGTCTTTTTCATGCCCTCATTAATTAAAGAAGCACTGATCATTTATATCTGTTACAAATCTCTTTCTAGTTCTTACTTTTATTTATTCATTTTTCTTGTAACTAGATGCTGCAGATGAAATGGCAAAGGCAGAGATGACTGGTAAACTTTGCATAAAGCTCTAAGATAATTGCCACAACTAATCAGGGTTGCCAAGTCTTTCATCCCCATCATGGAGGTGTCTGCTTAATTTATTGTAGGTCATTTGTAAACCATAGTGATCTATGAAAACAAAGCTGCTCTTAAAAGTAGTTATTTTATATAAAGTGAATTGTTTCTCCTGTGCCATTAATGTCATAAGTAATTTCTTGTAGCCATCCCCCCCACCTTGAAAAGAGAAATACATTCTTCTCTTACATGACAGTGGGCAATGAACAGTCCATGTTGCAAGTAGTACTTCCAAATTCCTAGCCTCTGATCTAGACTCAAACATCATATTCAAATCTATAGAGACTGCAGTCACAAGTCCTAATTATCAATACAGTAGTCAAAATCTCCCAGCACGTGCAAGACAGTCACATCTAAAAACTGGAACAAATTGACCCAAATCCCCAAAAGACAGCTGATATTGTCTTTTGAAGACTTTGGATTATTTCTTAGGTAAAAGCCGGGATGAAATAAACCCTATCTATTATATAATTAAGAATTACAGCACATGACAGAACCACAAAACATTAACTCACAATGGCAATGTCCACCAGCAAAATCAAGAACTTCTTACCCTGAAAGTATAGTTATGCTATTGCTTCTAGACAGCAGCAGGAGATGAAGGTTGCCACAGCAAGGCTAATAATTTGGATTCTGTCCAGTAACATGTAAGGCTTTGCATAGATGTTAGTTAGCTTGCATATTTGCAATACAATAAAGAAAAAAGATTAAAAAAGAGAAAAATAGAAACAATTTTATTTCTACTTTACAGTATGAAAGGTTTTGCTCTTATTTTTTTCTTAGGGTATCAATAGAATTCTTTAGCAAAAGTAGGTAAATGCAGTGATTTATCACAGGAATACATTTCATGAAGCCAGTCTTAGCCCCGACATGTCTGAGCTTTAAGAATGCTATGTTAATGCTACATGTGAGAGTCCCCTTACATACAAAGTAGAGCTATTTTATAAAGGAGAAAAATGTTGAAATATTAAATCCATTCAATGTCCAAAATAGAGACCTTTTTAGATGTGTATCTATTTTCAGAAGATGATAGAAAGAGATGGAATTCAGCAGATGTTTAAATCCCGAAAAGACATCACAAATGGTACTTTTTCTTCAGCAATGCTCCAATGGTATATATCAGTTTGACAGTGAAAGGCCACTCTAATTCCCTCTGTAATAACCTAGGGAATGACACTTGCTCAGAATGTCAAGTTCTGGAAACTTGCTGTTAATTACAATCCCTGCCATGATATTTTCAATTTGATCAGCTCTGATAAGAGTTTTTGTCTGTTTTTCTGTAGAGTAAGTGCTGAAAACTGACCCTGTAGTTTATGCTCTGCCCCTGCACACACAATTCACACCTTTTAAAGTGACCTTTATGTTCAGTAGCAGGTGTAAGATTATATAAATTATGATTCCCAGTGTATTATCAATCAAAAAGCTACTTGTCAAGCTGCTTTTTTGCTAACAACAAAAAAATCAAATCTATCCTCAGAGGCTATAATACTGTATAGGCGAATAAAATACCACAGGGTCTGTTCTCCTCTCAGTGCACATACGTAAATCTCGTTCCTACTAACATTAATGGGGAGTTACATGCATGCATCAAGAGAAGAATAAATCTGCAACAGAGCACGCAGGAAACCATTCAGTGTGAAATGGTTTAAGGAGACAGATAGGGGATAACACTGCATAGAAAAAGCCAATAATGCATTCACTCTGTTTTACTTGCAACTTTTGATGAACTTTTTTTTTTTCAGTCTGAATGCTGCACATTTATGTCCTATGGGTTTAGAATGCTTGATAAATTATATTAACAGGTACATACTAACCGTAGCATGATTCAGATGGGATTGCTATCTCTAGGTCTTGCATTGCAGATTGATGGTGATACAATTCAAAAAACATTTAAGAAATTCATGCTAAATGTCCTCAGGTTTTAGCTTTGACATATTCAGTAGTATTTTAGAGCAATTAGGCAATTAATCTCTCCCAAACATTTTAAGTTTCAATTTAAAAGCAGGACAAGAAAGTACATACATTTGCAATCTCTAATGCATCTTAATTTAAACAGAAGAATCAACACAAAATAGAATTATTAGACACTGCACTTCTTAGCCTCAAGTGCATAGATTTTCTGCCTAAGCAAGTATAGTGTTGATGGACTTTGCATAGTCATGTTTCTTTAAGAATACTGTGAGAAGATTTGTTCTGGAATCATGTCAAATGTTAGGGTCTGGACTGGGAAGGAAAAGAAGCTGGACATCTAGGTGCCTATACAACATCCTTATGTCAGATTCAAAACCTGGAATTCCTCTTTGAAAAATAGGCAGAATGAAACTTCTAATCATCCTTGTTCTTTACAAGGAACTTAGCGGACATTGGGGAAATAATGTATACATGCATTTCTACATATGTCACAGAAGCACAGAACGTCTGAGCTTGGAAGGGATCATCTAGTCCAACCCCACTGCTCCAGTGTAGTCACCTAGACCACATTACGCAGGATCACATCAAGGCGGATTTTGAATACATCCGGAGAGGGAGACTCCACAACCTCCCTGGGCAGCCTGTTCCAGAGCTCTGTCACTCTCCCAGTCAAGATGTTCTTCCACATACTCAGGTGGACCTTCCTGTTTCTCAGTTTATACCTGTTGTGTCTTGTCTTGTGGCTGGTCACTACTGAAAATACATGTGTGTGTATGTACATATCTGTATGTACATATATGTTAACCATGTCAGAAACATTCCAGTATGCCATTTTCAACTCCCAAAGGTAAATAGAAAAACAAAAGGCAAAAATACTTTAATAATTTTAAGGACAATAAGCAAATGTCAAAAGACTCTGAATATTGGAGTGTACAGTTCAGTTCCTTCAACTCCCAATCTAGATCCCATATATATTTTTTCTTCCATTAAATTCATTTGGATTTTAGGGACTGTCAAGGACAAAGTGATTGAATAAAAAAGAATACAGTTGGAGACTTTAGATTCTTTCCTGTCTCCTTGTCTCCTTTTTTCTTTTGAAAATATAATATTTATTTCCCTCTTTTTTTTTTTTTTTTTTTTTTTTTTTACCAAAAAGAAATAAAAACTCAAGGAAAAAAATGTTTACAAACCTCAATTTAGAGGAGCTATTTTCACACACTGGCAGATGCATGAATGTAGAATTAAAAAAAAAATTCTCACTGAATTTTATAGCATAGATATAAAACATTTACTAAATCAGTTAGGACAGTATGATAATGAAACAGGCATGGTGGCACTCAAATAAGTAAACTACAGTAGCATCTGCTAAAGACCCCAAAGACCTTGAAGTGACCAAGTATGAAAAATTCCAGGACCAACTATCATGGAGCTCAAAATCTCAAGGCACTGTACTCATGGGAAACTTTAACTATGCTGCCATCTGGTCAGTGACAAATACATCTACACATGAATCACCAAAGAGATTCCTGTGTTAGGGTATGTGGAGGACAGTCTTGTGATTCATATAAAAGGATTATCTAGAAGATAGAACCTTTACCACTAAGGAAGCACTAACAGAAGAAAGGAATGGCAGTAGGTTTCACTGAGATGCTTGAATATAAAATATGACGACTATGAAATTGTTTATAAAAAACTGCAATATATGTACATTCAATTTTGATAATGGAGAATTAAGAACAAAGGAGAATTAGAAACTGTCAAATTCCCCAGTCCACTGAAATCTATTTGAGTTTGTCTGGTGATTTGACTGAGATCAGGCATTTATTTTTATACTAAGTTAATGGCAAAGAGAAGTAGTAGTGTAACATATCTCTGTGGAAAAGCAGAAACAAATTAAAAAGTACTGAGATTAAATTACAATAATAATAATAATAATAGTAATAATATATTATAAAAGGCCAATATATTTTTACAGTATAATCCTTAAAGGTCAAAGGAATGATCCAGAAGACAAAATAATAATAATAATAAAAATATATCATTTTTGTTCTACAGTCCCCCAAATTTTAGCGTGTCCTGCATCTATTTCAAGAATTAAATTACCGAGAGTAATTTGTTAAGGAAATTCCAACTGGACTGTGCTCTATCAGTCAAACCCCTTATTCTTTTGATTTCCTTCTTATGCCAAGTCCTATGAATCTATTGTTGCCATTATATTTTCCCTTGTCTGTGTTATCCCTATGCATTCATGGATCTGTGTATGAAAGAGAGAGAGAGGAGCAAATTCTAACACAGTTGCAGAGTATTGCAGTATAGCCAATAACACTAGTGGTAGAGACAGAAGTGCCCAATCCTCACCTTGGCAGCAGGAGGCAGCACAAACTGCCAAGGCACATGTTCAGTTGTCACGTTTCACAACATAGATAAGTACTTATGTATGTAGGCTGTTTGTAGTACCTGAAGTTCTGATTTAAAATATATATAAAAGAAAGAGCTTACTTTTAGCTTATTCTGATTCTTATCTGATGTAAGCTTACTATGTTTACTCTGATACTCAGTTGATGGCAAATTTTTAGTCAGGACCCACAGAGATCTTTACTTAGTCTAGTGCTTTTATTCTTTTTCTGGAAGGACATATATAACGGACAATTAAAATGCAAAGATCTGCAGAATTTGCAAATAAGTTAGGCTTTGATAACCACTTTTGATAAATAGAAGACTATTCCATGAGATACTTAAATATATTCCTCATTTTACATCAATAGAAACTAAAGCTTTGGAGTTTAAGTGAATTTTTTGAGAGATCAAATTCTCCTGCCACTTTAGATATTCTTAGAGCATGAATGTTGAATGAAGACTCTGAGGGGACCTCAGCTGAGGCACACCAATTGGCTGCACTCACTGGACAAGTGCTCAGATTATCACATGGCATCACAAGTTCTGGATGTGTCCCATTCTGTGCATGCACTTGGAGGATTTTGAGCTTAAGAAGGAAGTCACATAGGGAGTTTAACTCACTATATTGAGTTCCCATTTCAGACAATAGATGTTTTCCTCTTTACCATGTGTTCAGTGAGCAGCCCTGTTCTGAAATATGGTCCCAGGAGCCAGGAGCAACTTCCCTGACATATCAGTGAACTAGACTGCGTAATATACATTATCTTTTGTGTTTGTAAAATTGCACTTCTCTCAGAAATACGCTCTTCATTATGTACATAAGAGCAATTTTGCAGCGCGAGTATTGCATATGTCAAATGATACTTTCAGAGAATGCTAGAAATTACAAAGTATTCTACAGGCACATAACATACCTTGTTATTAGTGGTGAAATTTTCTTAAGCAATAAGATCATTTGTAAGTTCTTTCAAAAATCTGATAACTTCTCTTTGCTAAATTCGTGGTTGAGCAATTTGAAAAGTTATTCCTAAATGGCATTGGAAATCTTGTTTGATATTCAAAAATAAGCTTTGTTTGGGTTTGCAAATTTTCTCCCTCAGTTGACTTACTCAGAAAATACTTACACAGAAATGTTTTCTACTTACTGGAGTAAGTGATATTTACTTTATTGGGACTATCCACATGGCTAATACTACTCATGTGCGAAGATACTTAATCTCCTTATATGCTATATAGTATATGTTTCAAATTTAATACAATAAGCTAACCCAATTCCTGCATGAAGGTAAACCCTGAAAATCCCGGAGAATGTATTCTTTTAATTGAGCTTAGGCCACTTAAAATAGCATTTTTAATTTAGATTTAATAACTCTATAAAAAGATAAATCTAGTTGCCATGTAATAAACAGTAATTAATTAGTTAATATCAATTAAATACTAAAAATATTAATTTACATTTAACATCTAACTACTGTAATTTGCTATAGCTATCTTATTAAATGCTAATTAAATTCCTAAACATTCTTACAAGTTTAATGCATTAATAATAGGAACGTAAGTACACATTTACTGTATCTGCAGTTCTCAGTTCATTACAAGGCAACTAGATTTATCTCTTTTACACTAATTAAATATACTAAGCAAACCTCAGTAACTTTTCTTAACACATACCATAACTGTTTTATTAATTTCAAATTAAATGCCCATTTAGGGCTTCTAATCTACAGCTGCCCTAAACAGTTTTCTGCTAACAGAGCAAAGGTTACTGTGATGTTATAACTAACTCATGACATTTCTAGACATTGGTTATGAGACTTGTATGGAAAGCAAAGCTTTCCTTTCTGCTCTGCTTTAGTTTAAGTTTAATGACTGTTTATTAATCTGTTATTTTCCTTCCACTACTGTCTTGTCATTCCTTTCTCACTCTGCCTTGTGTCAATATAATCTAGCTTCTTCTTTCTAATCCACTTTGTTTTTGTGGTTATTTTTTTCTCCCCCCCCCGCCTCGCCCCTTTTTTTTTAGTTTTCCCCAGCCCTTGTTTCCAATCGTCTACCCAGGTTATTGTATCAAGAGTCTTGAAACAGAAGAAAAATGTTTTCTATCTGTTGGACTGTCAGTGTTTTATTTAAAGTATCCCTGATATATATAACACGACCTTAATTTTTAGTAAAGCCACTTGACATCAGGGAAGTTTTAAACAAATGATCATATATATATTTCTAAGTGAAGGAATCCCCGTTAGAGTGCCAGCTGCCAAAACGCTGCGAATGTGTCCGAGTAGCCTCCATGGTATGATTTCCTTGGGAGACTGAGGGAGACACTGAAGTGGCATGTAGCAGATGATGTAGAATCATGGGTCTTTTCACATATGATGGGGGCTGTCATAAAGACAGGAGGCTGCTGTGCAGCAAGAAAAGCACATTAGCTATTAACCTTCCCCCAGCCGATCAACTTTGTTTTGCAATCTTTCCTCAGAACCATTAGAATACCCTGAAGAAATAACTTTCCAATTAAAAAGGATCTCAGAGAACAAAGCCATTTTATCTCTGACTCCTGGTGTTCTTTATTCCAATAATTTAAATTGGAATTGATTTTTCAATTTAGCCGTTGACTTGCTATGGACACACAGCTGAAAAGGCCGAATGGAATTGCATGGCTGAAATATTTGTCTTTGTGATGCACTCCTCATAAATTCACAGAAGCTTGCTTTTTTTTTTTTAATGCATTTTCTTTCTGCTGCTACTGCTTTAGACAACAGCTTTTTAGCTCAGCATGAGCAAACTGAGAAAACACGTCCAGTGTGACCTCGAGGGCCTCATACACAGTTCTTCATAGATCCATTTAATTGTTACATCTCTGAGAAAAATGAATAGATCCAGCATAGCCAAAGTGATAGCTGTTTTTCAAAGCCTGAAAATGTGTTCTAGAATTTCTCTGTGTATGTGTGATTCCATTTCTTTAAAAGAAATAATGAAAGAAAGGAAAAACCCTGCAGCCTGTTCATTTAACTCCATCCAGTACAAATATTTTTTTACATAAATAATATTTTTTCATTGTTCCAATGTCAGACTCACATAACAGAGTAATTGATTTACCTGTGAAAGGGAACATTGTTGAATTAAGCACTCCAGTTATTAGAGAGCCTTTTAAAGGACCAAGGTCTAGTTCTGCCAGTAGTTGAGCTCAGTCTTAGTGCACCTTGACATTTCTGATACCTGGAAAGGGAGCTGCATCTCTTTGACTATGGACGAATTTGGACCCAAATGTTTAGAAGTTAACAAAAGTGACAATTAATTACTGCCTATTTTGTGGGTAATATTTTCCAGATGGAGGAAGCTGAATATCTGATGCTGAAGTGGAAAGTAGAGCTGGAGGAGGAAAGGTAAGAGAGAAAGAGCAAACTCCTAGTGCAGCATAACTAGTTATTTTCACCCACTGAGGGCTGAGAGTGTGTTCATAAAGCTGACCCTGACTGCTGCTCCTGTATTTTGCTGACCTTTTATCCTCACCTCTTTTCTTCTTTTCACCTTCATGTGGTGGATAACCATGTTTGGGGAGAAACTCCTCTAATTCCTCTGTCCCCTGGGTTGGTTCAAAGCAGCACTCTGTGCGTTCCCCCAAGGACAAGAGTGTTGTTGTTAAGAAAGACATTTCCATTCCTAAAAGCAACTAGTTGTCCAGTGCATCAGTTAAAATGTACTAGCAGATTCTAGAAATGGGAGAAAATCCTGGAAAGGTTAAACTAATGATTAGAAAAAGAAATGTCTTAATAAAACAGCTATTTCATTTAACCCCAAACTTTATGTTTACCCATGTTTAGAAGTAAGGATAAGTGTTCATAGTCTGATAAACACGGGGGATCCAATTCCCCTAACTTATAACGTCTTGACCATGAAGGACATGAGCTACTTTCTTCACCTATGAGCCTCAGATCTCTCCTTTGGAGTGACTGCATTAAGCAAAAGAGGTGTAGCCACATCCAAAATCACTGACTTTATTTATTTATTTATTTATTTATTTGCTCTCTGCTAATTCTGGATCTTGATCCATCCTAGTTACATGGTAGTTTTCTCATGAGCTGCCATCTAGAGAAAACCAGAGATTTTGTTAGTGAGGAAAACCAGTATGTAATAGATGATGGTGCAGTTAGAGTCTATACCACCACAACAAAAAAGTATAAATAAAGTTTTAGGCATCTAAATTTCACCTGAATTTTAGTTGTCCGTTGAAGCAGTCCTAAATTAAATTTACCTTACAAACAATAGAAATGGAAAGGTATTTTCAATATGCTATTCTATGTGTCTGTGTTTAAGCACATGTAGCAGACTCACATGGACTGCATTTCATTGATTTAGGTATAATTTAGCTGCATCTGACTGTGTGAATATGCTGTTTCAGTTAATGAAATGATTAGAAAAGATCACAGAAGACAAGAATATGTCTGAAGAGACAGTCTTTTAGGCAAATAACTTCAGTGTTTGTGGATATGAACAGTATTTAAGACTCTAACAGTATTTAAGATTTATGTGTCATCTGGCATAAAGAAGGATAACTCTATTCACGTCTATGGAGTTATGCCAGTTTATGCCATCTAGCTCATTATTATTTTAGCTAATTCACCAACTGTCAACAAAAATAATTAATCTTATCCTTGTAGAATAGCTGCTTCTACCACAGTACTAATTTTGCAGTATGAATATTCTCTCCAAAATGTTACAAAAAAAGCATCAACAAGTATCACTGTTTGAAAGCAGGTGTTTAAAATGATTTTCTCTGACACTTCTCTACTGGAATAATTGAAGTGCTCTTGCAAACGAACGAACAAAAATTAACTATGAAGCTTTAACTACTAGCTAATTTGCAGAAGAAAAAGTAGACAAGAAAAAAAGTACCATTTTATCTTCATTGTGGAGAAGGACAACGAAAAACTGTGGAAAAAAAAGTCATTTTGATGCTGCTCTAAATTTACAGTCCGTCTATGTAGACTTCTGTTCAATCAAATACTTAGAAAGTTACTTCTGTTAGTTCTAGGAATGCTACAGAAACACATGTGTGTCTCAATGACTTTGGTATATCTGTACTGCTAAGTAAAAGATCTTAGGTAATTCCCTGTATCTGTTCTGGGTTGCTCCAGTTGAATCTTCCTTAGATGTATCTGCTATAAAGAGGGTTAGATGAAAGCAGCGTGTATATGAGCTAATAAGTACTGTTACCCTCAGGGTCAGGGATTGGGCTCTGACCCTCTTTTACTTGACAGTATAGGAATAACCTGTATGTCCATGACAGGATGACTTTACCTGATATTGAAAAGAACTTGTTTAAAGCTGGCATGGCTGCTAGAATGTGAATGAACTGGTGAAGGGAATTGTGTTGAAAGTGAAATAACTTGACTAAGTTAGTCTATTAGAGTGAAGGTTAAAAGGGAATTAGATTACAAATACATGAAGCTGAGGAGCAAAATTGTCTAAGTGAATGGGCAAAGTTGTCTCAAGAGTCCATAATTATTAACTGTCAACAAATAGATTTAAGCTGAGAATTCAGTGACCCTTTTAATCATCAGAGATGACAGAAGATACTTTTTTTCCAGGAGCAATGATAAGGGTAAATTTTAAACTATTTTTAAGATAATTTTAATAATTTTATAAATGGAACTGTGTATCACATTTTTGCAATAATAGTACGCTGCACTTGATGATGCAAGAGGTTCATTCCAATTATGTCTTTCTACTTTAATATTTCAAGACATGGGTATGCATGGCTGTTTCTTGGATCCTTCCTCTGGCTGTATTCCAAATCCGTCTTGGGATAGGACTCATCTTAGATATTCCCCATCATCCTTATGTTTCTATTTACACGAAGAGGTTCCTGAGAATCTTAACCCGGACTCATAGCAAGAAGGCAGTTCTGTTTTTGGTGTGGATGATCAGCAAAATGACCAGGACTTCAAACACTGCATCCTGCATCATTTAGTAGATGTCGGTGGAAACTCATTAGTTTTTCAGAGGATAGCATGCACATTTTCTCCATAAACAGAAAAATTAAAAACAAACAGAATTCCATAACTATATATATGTATGTATAGGTATATTTGTGTGTATATATATGTATGTTTATACACACACACACAGAACATACATACACACACATATATATTAAATATAGTATATTTTTTGTGTATATATGTGTATTTTTTGTGCTTTTATGTTTTAAACTACTTCCATGTTATCTGATGAAGGTCATCTTTATAACACATTGAAATAACAGAGGACAAGAAGGTATTTTGGAGACATTGAATCAATAGCTAAGGGCAAAAGATTGTCATGGTGCCCAACTAGGCTATTGATAACATGTTCAACTACTGAATAACATTCCCTCTAAAGTGTATTTGAAACTGATTTTTAGCCTTTATATAAAGATGAGGGAACAGACTATTTCAAGAGAAGGAAATGCCTGCCTTTATGAAGAGAAAAGGAACAAAATGCTTAGCTGATCATTCTCCCAGAGATCTAAGTTCAGTTTTTTCTTCAAAAATGTAGATAAACATTTCCATTTATTATATGTTGTAATAAGACAGACAAAATATTCATTATTTCAATATAAAAACCATTATTTTGGAATTACTGTAGACTTTATATAAGTTTGAGGACAGATTAGATCCTTCAAATTTAGAGTCTTTTAAAACCTTTTGTAACATTTTACTGTTAATTTCTTTAATTTTATTAATTTATTACAAAGGAAAAAAAAATGAGCATACTAAGAAGAGTACTGAACTTATTCTTACCTCTTTTTCTCATGATAGCATCATCTGAAGGTCAGTCAGTTCCAAGAGCACATTTTCTTCCTTCTTCATTATTGCTGCTTCTGCAAATTTTATCTTCCTTTTACAAATGAAGTTAAGATTCTGAGATTCTGTAATGGAAATATTTGATCAGAAATATTTTCCCTTCTTTTCCCTTTTCCTCAATAGGAGCTGTTTTTTTTTTTTTTTCACAAAGACAGAAATATTTCACTTTTTAATATTAAATGAATCCAGGTTATATTACAGGATATTTTAAAATAAAATTGTATTCTTTTAGTATCTTTCAATTACCCGGAGCAACAATAACTGCAAAAAGTCCAGAACATAATTAAAATATCAGAAAAAAAAAAAGAAGAATTCTGTAAGAGTTTAACTGCGGTTGTGCAGCATGAAAAGTTTTTTTCTTTTATTAATGGAACAATATCCAAATTTTTTCTCCCTCAATATGCTTTTGTTAAATAAATTATTGGTATATCTAAGTGTTTATAAGCAGAGCAGTGTCACATACATCAGATTGTGCAACAACACATTATTTCAGAGAAATGAAATTCTTTGTTTGACAGAATGAGCTAAGCCTTTGACACTCTACATGCTTCTAAAAATTATATTTTCCAAATTAGTGCTTTTATGGACGTCAGATACTTGGCCACTTTCATTTCAAAGGGTGCCAGTAGAGGAAATGATGCAACAGGTTCCAGGTCTACAAAGCAGATTTTTTTTCCAGCATCAATGAAAAATATATTCTATATATACATGTATTTGCATTAATAGTATGTTTCAGTTATCAGATTGCTATTGAAAAATGAAAAAAAATTCTTTACATTAAAAGGACATTCTATAGTACAGTCAGGCACTCTACAATACTATATTAAGTAGAGCACTTAAAGAACATGAGACATGGAGAAACTTACTGAATTTCTTAGGCTATGTCTTGAGTTTGCCTGGATTTCTAGAACACTGTGTGGATTCAAGTGATGCTGATAACTCCTAACGAACAGCTTTAATTATGGACAAGGATTGAGCAGCAATGTAAAGAAGGAATTCAAAATTCAGTCTCCATGGCAGAGAATTCATGGTCTAAAAGCTGGAGCTAAATTCAAATGATAATCCGCATGTACTTTAGAAACTATGTGTCAGGAAAGTAATTCATGATATGTCACAACTCTTGTGTCAACAAACAGAGAGTAAAAGCATCTCTGGAAAAGCAGGTCAGAACTTTTTTGTCATTTTCTAGATTTTGTGTGATGTGTGAGTGTCTTTGAAAGACATAAGGGGCCACAGGGAAAGGTCCTGTACAACAGACAAGTAAAACAAAGCAATTTGTTAAAAACAGCACAAAACTTCATCTGATCTGTCTAAGCCTTTTTTGTCTGAGGTGTCCGGTTGAGGGCTTCAAATAGGCAATTCTGTTCAATCTCAGTTCCAAGCTGAAACAGCTCCTGAGGGAAAAAGTATGAGAAAATTCTGCATCTGTCAGGGATTTTTTTGTTTTACTATTTTTTTTTTTTTTTTTTTAATATCTCAGCCTAAGAAATGTTGAGATATCATTAGGTCATCTTCAGGTGCCATGTCACTAGGTGGGACATCTATCTTCTAGGACCTGCTCAGCTTGAAGAGTTTAGAAACAGTCAAGGAAGGTGAGTATCTACTACCAAAACTTAATTATCGAGAGCATCTTTAGATGATTTAGGGATCCTACTGTGATTCCAAAAGTCTACGGGTCTCGCTGTGTCATTCTGCACAAAGACCTTGTGTGCTTGTGCACCTCAGATGTCAGTTGTCACCCATTTTTAGGCAATTGATTTGAAGATGTCCAGCTTAAAGCATAGTCAGAACAAGTATCCCTCTCTCTGTACATTTCTTTTCACTCCTTTATGAGATGTAACCCTAAATAAAAGTGAGAGAACCGGATAGCTATAAAGAAATGAGTTTTAGGAGATACACAAGACAAATCTCACTAGAATGACAGGCAATAGTCTAAAGACACTAAGATCATAATTCTGACTTTTGTAGCATCTTTGTCTAACTGGAAGCTTTAGTCTCAGAATTTGTTCCATTTTTTTTTGAAACTTGACTGATTCAACAAGGGCCTAGTAGTTGCTATGGACAGTATTTTCTGCATAATTGGCACTTGGTATGTGAAATTTCACTGAATTTCACTTTCAAAGACACTCTTAGACATATTTTACATATACTATACACTAAAATCAGTGAAAGAAAGCTTATGTGCAGAACACTTTGTTCAGTATGAACTAGAATTAAAATGTTACACTGTTTATTAAATTAGTTCTTTCTTTACAGGAAGCCCCACAAAATGTGTACAAAATGTGTTATATTCTTTGTAAAGCATTATCTACTGTGTGCTTATAATACTTAATAAGAGCTTATAGTATGTAATGATGCTCATAATCAAGTTACTAGAAATTCTCGGAATTCTCCAGGTACACAGTGAATTATTTTTTTCCCCTTCCACTTTTTATAGTTACTGCATTATAGCCTAGGATATTTATTTAAAATATCTTCATGTGCTCTATATCACTTAGATATATTTATTTGTAAAATGTTTCTGTAGGTGAAAGTTAAAAATCTCATCTTCTAATACACTTGCAAATCATTTGATAGTCTATCATTATTTTAAAGGGTTACTTTTTACACTATATTTGTGTGACAAGGTTCTCTTGCAGTGCCTAGTCTCTTTCAATGCCTAGTAAGGATGTTTTAACGTATTTCCATTGCACAGCATTTTTTTAGTTTATCAAAGCTGTGTGTTGGGGGGCTGAGGACACATGCAGATGGGTTTCCAAATAGCATCATCCAAATAACTGTCTGTGGACAATATGGAATCTGTTTGTTACTTCTTATTAAAACAAAATTAATTGATTTGTATCATTATCTTGTGTCAAACAAGGAATAAAAATAGAAAATAAAAAAATGAAATGAAAGAGAGTTACCTCGACAAGTTTAAAATTTTAACTAACCTTCTAGTATAGAGGAGTATCTTGGATGACCTGATCTTAAAAGACCTGCGGCTTAGATTCTTTAAATTTATCTAATTTGCTGAAAAGAGTGCCGGGAGACAGTAGTTAAAACCTGATTAACTGCTTTGCTGCTCTCTTTATCACTCTTTTGGACACTCCAACTATTTCTCTAAAATGTATTACAGAGGGGAGTAGTTTTAAGCAGTGCAGATGCAAGTCAATCTGTGCCATGTGATCTTGTCTCACTGTTCACCCCCTTTATTTAGCAGAATTGATGAAATAAGCTCTTCTCTTTGTGAAAAGAGAAGGACTACCACTTTACTCACAGAATCAGAGAATGGCTAAGTTTGAAAGGGACCTCTAGAGATCACCTAGTCCAACCTCCCTGCTCCAGCAGGGACACCTAGAGCACGTGGCACAGGGTGGCATCCAGGCGGGTTTGGAAGATCTCCAGAGAAGGAGACTCCATAACCTCCCTGGGCAGCCTGTTCAAGGGTTCTGTCACCCTAAGAGTGAAGATAGGATAAAGGATTCATTCACAAAGGTAAATGTAGCTCATGGTAGCTCATGGTCCCAACATGGCTGGTACTTTTTGAGTCTGAGCACCGTCCATGGAGATGTAAAGATAACATTAAAAATACTAAGTAAGACTTGACAGAGATTATTCTGGCTTAGTTGACACACATGGAACATTATGGTCTATGTTCAGACACCTAAATGTTATTTATACCAAGGAACGGGAAATCTGAGTCCCAGCTAGGTGCAGTTTTAGCCTTTTGCGATTCCTTAAGCCATGTCTGAACATTTTAGAACATAGGTACTGAAATTGTGCCAGGGAAAATGGTAACAACAAAGCAGTATGAATGACTAGGGTCCAAAGTGGAAGATCATTTATTGTCTTTATTTTACTTACTGGTGTGTACATATCTAGATGAATTATGTAGGTTAAAGACCCTTCTTACCCTATGATTATTTCTCCTTTACTCTAAAGAGAGGTGGGAAGGCAGAGAAGAAAAGAAGATTGAAAGCTGGTGAAATGAAAACACATTTTCTGGAATGAAAGCATTGATAGAAATGAGTCACCTCCAAAAGAGAAAAAACTACTGAAAAAAAATCCATTTTCTAATTTCATGGAATTCAGAGATAGACATTTCAATTGAACTGAAAAGAAATAAGTTGTATAAAGGCTTTAATATTCATGCTGTATATAGGCTTTAATATGGAATACGGCATTAAGTAATACAAGGTATTTTTGTTTGTTTTTGTCATGGTCTGTTCAAAGTACTGTAGTAATCTTTAGTAAAGCAGCGTTGTTTAACAACATAGTATGTTAACAAGCAATGAGTTTTTAGAAAAGTTGAAGTAGCGGTCAGTTGGTGGCTGTGGCACTATATTGTTATATTTAGGTTAATGTAATATTTTTTCAACTGAGGTAGATATATCTATAAGAAAATCTGTCTACTGAATTCAGTTCAGCAGATTTTAAGGAGAACACCTGGACATAGATTCTATCAGATGTAGTTGTATAATTGTTTGCATGAGTCATGTCAGAGTTATGTCATTCTGCCGTACACAAAATGTGTCACAAAGTACATACCAGAACACGGTACCAGTAATATTTTTGTGCAAAACTGTTTTCATATGTGGTTTGAAGGGAAAAATATAATTTGTTTTCTGATGCTGAGAGTCAGAAAATGTAAGAAATATTGTACTTATGTCTGGCACATCTAAACTCATAACATCTATTTGCTTTGCTTTGTCAAAACATATGAAAAATCATTAAAGTGTTTTAATAAATGTCTGGTTTTCTTGCTCATTCATCTTATAAATATTAATTAGCCATGGATCAGGCAATTAAAGTTTAATCAATTTGCACTAATTAGCACCACATACTTGCATAAAAAGATAAAACCAGCTCCTGCATCTGGCTGTTATTTGCAGTTTTTGTCAAGTGCTGATGAGTTTCATCTTGAAGAGAAGATTAAGAAGAAAAGAGAAAAATAAGAAAGTAGTGTTAATTTTATTAAATCTTCAATCAAATCCTCTTTTCATAAGCTTCATAGGATGATATCGGGTAACATTTCACTTTACATAGAAATAGACATGAGTAGGCAAAAATTTAACACTTTTCCATGACCACACCCTTCTTTATTATAATTTGCAGGAAAATATAGCTCTAATGTGCAAAACTGCTGGCTCTGTCATATAAAAAAACATTAAACTACACACTTGGAGCTGGATGACTGCAAGCATTAAAGAATATAAGGCAGATATTTTTTCCAAAATATTTTCCATAGATCAACATATCTTAATGGAAATTGGACTTCAAAATATTGAGAAATTCACCTAGAATTCTGGTGCTTTTATAAGTATTAAAATTTATCCTTCTTTCCAAATACATAACCACACAGTGTTCTGCTTGAGGTTGGACTAGAGGATGGGGAAGTTTACCTTAATTCCAACAGGACAGAAATTAGTTGATTGAGATGTTACAGGATATCGGTCTGATTACTGCGATGAAAAAAATGTTTATCTAAGAACTTCCTGCCTGCAAGGAAGGCTAAGTTTGGTGATGCTTCCCTCAGTTATTCATTTTCTCTTTTCTGGGCTGCAATGTTTATCACTGGGTATGTTACAGGAGAGATTTTACCTGTTCAGCAAAACTGGCTTCTGTTCAAACAAACAAACAAGCCAGCAAAAACAAAAACACGCACACACAACTTATATCATTCAGGAGATCTAGTCTTATCAAGTTTCACCTTTACTGGAAAACGTTAGAATCTCAATTTAAATAGCACTTATGTAGACTAGAGAATTATACAAGTATTCGTCCAGGTTAAGAAAATTATGGTGACTCTTAGCACTACACTTTTACTTAAAGAAACAAACAGAAAAAACCACCCTGGCTGTGCAAGTCAAATCTCTTGCATGATGAAGCATGAGTAGAGAGGAGTTCACCCTTCCCTGTGTCTAGTTGTTGCAAGCAATGAAATCCAGAGCAGAAATGTTTACCTGAATGGATGGCTGGAGGACTGGTACCTAAGTGCTGTTAAATAAAATTGCACACGGTGCATTTAACTTTCATAGAATTGCTTGAGCCACTGCTCTGTGGCCCTGTTGGTCATGGTTTAACATCATTAGTTATTTGTCTACTAAGAGGACATCAGTTCCCTGAAAATCCACATCCTAAGTCTCTGTATATGTTCTTTGCATAATTAAATGTCCCCAAATGACAGTTAAGACTTTCATAATACAGTTCTGTTCTTGAATTCTGAATTTGGTTGAATGAATTAGACTGCCAATCTACCAAACAAATATCGTTCAATGCATCTGTATGTCTATTTTCAGATTTAGTAATGAGAGAAAATAAACTGTTCTATCCAGCCTTTTTGTGCAATTAGCAAAGATTATAGAGAAAGAAACATGTATTTAACCATTGATGAAAATTTACCTTAAGCTTGGCAGGTAAAGCCACACTTTTTAAAATGATTTAATGCTGCAACAAAAAAACAGAGCATGAATAATAAAGAGGTTATGCACCATTTGCATAGGGATTTTCATGTAGTTTATGCAAGAAGAGTTGTGTGAATGGTTATTGATATTTTTCAAATAAAGTATGTATGATTCATTAAACTCCTCATTCCCTAATGTACAAGCCATTGCTCTGTTAAACACACTTTTATTCAGTAGGCTATAAAACGAGCCTAGCATTTACAAAGGTGTTTGCTTTCATTGTTTGTTTAAAAGTTTGATAAATTTGGCTTAAAATCCTCTGTTATTTGAAACTTCAGATTGCTAATTGTTGTTACAGAATATTTATTGCATGGTGCTACGCAGAAGATTGAGTTTTCTATTGTCTTTCTACTGAGGACTTTCATATCATGTCTGTGACTGAGGAAAATACCCCTACTTAGCAAATGATATCTACAATTAATTAAATATGAGTAAATGTAAGCATTTTCCTAATTTGAGGACTTTTGTAGGAAATCTTTACCTTGCAGATGAAGTATTTTACTGGAGATATTCCACCTGTTTGCTGTGTATATGTGTATATATACTTTGAACTGCACCTTACACTGAAACTCTAAATCCCAGCTCAGATGAATGGAGTACAACAGGTTGGGCTTGGAATTAAGCCAAAATCTGTTGTATATGTGCAAATACTCCATCCACTTATGAGCAGTATATATTTCATAAGATATCAGAGAACTCAACTGTATATTAGAGTACATATTTAAGGAGTTAACTTCAGTCCCCAATTAAGAGCAGGGAGCTAAACATATATAGGTCTGTTTTTTTGTTGCCTTATCACAAAAGGGACTCAGGGATTTGTGAGCAAATCTGCAGAGGCTCTCAGATAGATAACCAAAACCATCCCCAGTTTGTGCTATCTGATACTGTTACATTCTTAAAAGCTCTTCTCTAGTGACGGCCTAAGTTGTCCGTTACGTGGTATTGTTTGATCCTTTGATTGCCTGGTTTGACAGAACTTGGGAGGGACCGACTCTCAGCTCATCAACAGACACTTCAAACTTGACTCATCATAAACAACTGGAACTTTACATAAAAAATCCAAAATATGTAAGACCTGATAGAAACCTTACATAAGTTCTTTTTTTTTTTTTGCTTCATGGGCTATAGCTATGCAATGCCAAGTCCTTTGTTTGAATTATACACAGATCTGAATTATTATATACACAGATCCAAATTATACACTCATGCATACACACGCATATATATAAAAGAAAAAAAAAAAGTGGATTCCTAGAGTTCGGAAGACCTTTTATATCCTAACTTTCTGCTTGTCTAAAGCAATCCTATCAGTATAGGTTCTCAGGCTTTCTATCCCTATAGATACAGATTGGTGGAAAGCATTGTTTCCGTAAGGTGTATTTCTGTCTCCTTCAGGTGATTTAGGCACAAAACATTCCTCAGAACATTCCTTAAATGTCTATTGCTCTCATGCCTTCTGCAACACAAAGACTTACTCTGACTTCTTGAAATTTGTTCCTATTCTTGGATCTGTGACTAAACTAAACTAAACTAAAATAAAATAAAATAAAATAAAAAATACAGTACTACTACAATTTTTTTACATATCTCTGACTGGAAGAATGTTGAGTTCTGACCACAGGAAAATAGGAATACAAGAAAAAGCACTGAATTAGAGTGTTAAGGTATCTGCCATTAAGTGGCTTGAGTTGGGAACATAGGATTTCAAGGTAGGAATATGAATGAGTGGTCATTTATATAATTTACATAGCTCTATACAGATAGTCCTGTTGCCCAAGGCAAGGAAATTGGTATCCCTAACATTTATCAGGCCACATTTTTAAATACCATTGCTGTGTTGTGTCCATTGACCATAGCACTGGAAATCTGCTGTGAAGCTTTTGCTCTTTCCCAGACACCCTGGAAACATAAATTTGTATAACATTCACTAAGGAAGAGAAATGTTTTTATTTTCTGCATTGGTATTTTTTGGGTTGGTTTCTATTGAAACTTCAGACTGTTTGAGATAATAAAGGAGTGTGTACCTAGAATTCTTGATTCTTGTCTGTTGAAGCCTTATTTTTCTCTAATTTGAATCTGTTTGACTTGATAGCATATTGATAAGATTCACAAGCATTGATAAGATTCTCTATTTTATGGAGAAGATCTTACGAGACGAACAGCATCTGTGCAAAGTGTTTATGGTTGGCAAGCTATTAGTGGCAGAATTCTCTTCCTTTGAGAAACAGCGTCATTTTCAGAAATGTTTTATGGAATAATTCAATTAAGATAAAAATAAAAGAGTGTTTTAACTCAAAGTAAAAAGATTAAGGAGAAATTTGAGAATGTCTTTCTTCCTTTCAGGGTGTTATAAACCAGAACTGGGCAATTCATGAACTGTATGTGTGTTTTGCTTGAACTATACAGTTCATTTATTTCACACCTAACAGTTTTGATCAAGTCCTCTTGGACTATATTGTCACAGCAATTTAAAATCTGTTCCAACAGATTTTCACTCTGTGATCTTCTTTATACAGACCCTAAGAAATAGATTATAATTATAACATGTTATAGACACAGTCCTCACATACATGCAGGGAATTCTCCTTTTAGCTTTCAGGCTTTTTTTCTGTATTGTGCCCAAATAACCTTTACTTGAGATAATGAAGTATATAAGAACTTGATTAAGTCAGGGTTACAAACAACTTGCATTGAGAAGTATGTTAGTAGATATTCACTAAATGTCAGATTGCAAATCCCTTTCTGTTATTAGTGATGTTACTCAAATGAGTAATTTCATGTGAGTTCAACGTGACTAAATGCTACTCAACATTGCAATTACAATCTGATCCTATAGAAGAAACACTATAGAAGGTGTGGAGATAGGTACCCATACAATTTCTCTACCTTTGATTAAGATTAAAGCATGCTTTTTGAGGTTGGTGCTGTATGTTAGATTATGCCTCCTACTTTACTATTCCAATTTGCTATTCTGTTTTGCTTCTGAGTGTATAAAAATTGAGTAGCTTTTGTATTGACAGGCATTGTACTGAGAATATCAATTTGGAATTTTGTTGTCATTTTAAGTCTGTGTTCATTCTTCGTAAAAGCACATAAAGATACAGTGATTTCCCACTTAATCTTGATATGTACCTGGAGAAAGTGAAATGAGCACTCAGACAAATGAGTTCCCCTCTTGGAAGCCTTACTTCACTATCTGGGAGACGACTGAAAATTGTGTTGCCTATTTTGAGTTTATGCACAGTAGGCAGTAAATATCCTAAGTCTTATCCGCTTTGTAACAACAATGGATGTTTGAAAGGGAAAGAAGGGAAAGTGGTGTGCAGCGACTTTCTGCCACTCTCAGGAATGTTACTTCCAGAATCAATAATAGCCTTTGTCTGATCATATATTGTGGGATGAAATACTTTGTACTGTAGAAATAGAAGACAGAGATGGGGGATTCATTCAAACTGTCTGTGATAACAGACACAATCATCATGCATATCATCAATTCTGTAGATATTACGTGAATTTATTTATGAAGTTCTTTTCTAACTTCTATAAACTCTAAACCTAACAATACCCATAGTGCTTTAGGTGTAAACTTTACTCAGAAATCAGAGATGAATAACTAAAAACTGCTCTTGTCCAAAGGACTCAGACACTCAGCATAAAACAAAGAAAGAGGACTGTGCAGAAACAGCTAGTAGGTGCTCATTGTAGTTGGAGTGTATTTGTCCATCCTGGAATTGTGGGAGCGAAGTTTGTGTGAAGGAAAGATGAAGGAGGCTGCTAAGAGTGGTGCTGGATTAAACAGATGGAGAAGAATAAAGTGTAGAGAGAGAGTCTGGAGCCAAAGACTTATCCTTATGACTGAATGAGAGTCATAGTCAACTTTAGTCTAATAATCAGAGGAGCTAAAATTGATTTTTCTCAAGTATTTCATCTGAGCTTGCCTAAATATCATAACACTTTCATCTTTTGACTTTCATATTGTCCCCCCCTCTAATTACTTCCTCCTGCCACTTATGCACCACAAAAGTATTCTACTAGACACAAATGTGTTTCATTGGCAAAATCCAGGTATCCTCCTGTGAGGTGACATTCAGCAAATAACTTGCTCAAAATTCCGAATGTCAAAAGAAAAAAAAAAGCAAATTAGTTTTGTTTTGTGGTAGAGTTGCGTACAGCTTAAATAAACTCATCACTAAATACAGAATGCAACACAAAGTTCGCTTCTTGGGCAAAACTCTAATCCTGCAGGTATTCAGATTAATTACATTTATTAGTTAACCCTGTGATATGCCTGCCTCCTAACAGAAGCTATTGCAAGAATACAATATTGCAAGAATGGCTATCTTTTCACACGACAAGACTCACAAGATATATATCTTTCTGATAAAAGATGCATACATCTTTCTGAACTACTATACTACGTATTTTCACATGGATTTAAAACAGAGCTTAAACATAGTTTAACCCTGAGCATGTGCTAACCTGCTTAAACTCTTCTGAATGCTGAGCTTCTGTATTACAATAAAGAGGACACTGATATATCACAAGTAAAAAATATTCTTATAGATTAAATATGATTAATTAATAGGATTCCATTTTCCTACTGACATAACTTTCTTTTTTTTCCCCCACTTTTAAAGATATACAACTAGGGAGCACCCCACACGTGGAGTTAATGTGTAACCTGGAGGTTACCCAGAGCACTGTGCGCACGCCAACAGATTGCCTAGAGAAGATTGTTTCTAGAAGATCTGCATAGCGTTATTGCAAAATGACATCTGAGGAAAACAGATGGCCCTGCCTCTTCAATCTAGTATTTCTATATACGGATTTATAAGAGTAAGCACTATAGACAAATTAATTATATGTTTCCTCTTTTATCCTGACCAGTGGATAAAATAAAGCCTAGAGAGTAAATTTCATAACCTAAGATTCCCTACATGCAGCTGAATGTGCTAATGAGTAGACAGTTCTTTCTGTCATTCTTTTCTTCCCCTTTCCCCTTTCCCTCCCCCATGGTATCTCAAAATCTTTTCTGCTTAGTGACACCGCTTCAACAAGAGGGGTGGAATACATTTCCTTCCTCCCATCTGCCCTCTCTCCCAAATGATTAGAGCACTTTTCAACAAAGTGGGAGATGTGGGTGTCCCTCCCTACCTTATATACTCTGAGAAATACATTAAGTATGAAATTGCCTCCCAGGGGAAGTGATGGAAATGCCACTTGTTCATTTTTAAACTGGATTTGGAAAAAAAAAAAAAAGCTTTATAGGAAAAAGTATTGTAGGGAGATATTACATGACCTTCCTGAGTGAGATTTTATTTTCTCATTTCTAATATCTCTGATACTGAGGTTTACTCCCTTCCACTCTGGCAGTTCTTCCTTAGCATTGTGTTTTAAAAGATTTATTCAAAATGTGTGTGAGAAAACTAACTCAAGATCTTCAAAGCAGACAGAATATAGCTTGGTTTCATCGGCTGTTTGAACCTGAATTACTGTAATGACTGTAGTGGAATTATTTTCTTTTAAATGAGCAAATCTGACACGAACATCAAAGGGGAAGTAAATACATGTAATAAAGAGACCGTTTTTCTTTTTCTTTCCTAAATGATTTATTTTATCCCTAGAAACACCAACAAATGTTCAAAGTTCTAGATATTTAAATAGGTACCAAGATGTCTGAAGCTGTAATCCTCGCTTTGCCAGTTCATTGAAAAATTGCTGACCTTATAAAAGCCTATGTTCCTTTTCACTTTGATAACAGCTTTTGCTTCATCAGTCCACAATATGTATTATAGCAGCAAATCCATGAAGGATCAACTAATTGCTAGTACATGCATTTAAACATAAGCACTCTTACCACATAAGCATATATACACATTTTTTATTTTAAGCAGGAATTAAAAAGTTTTTGTTCTCTTAAATTATTTTGTGTTATGGTCCTTGTTCTAACAATTACATTCTACCAGTTAGTGCTTTATGAAGCATGATGGAATCTAACCAGCAACTAATATAAGAGCTCTAGTTTGCCCTCGGTACACAATCTTAAAGCCCATTAACATTTGGGGGAATTATATGTGCAACGTGCGGGGAGAATAACCTCAAGCAAGTGAGAACTGACGATACTGTATGTGCTTGATCCATGTAAGGCAGTTTAGATTTTTTCACAGCAGTGTGTTATATCAACTGAAGTTTGTTAGACAGCAGGGAGACTAATAAAAAGACTGATAGCATAAATAAGCTGAAACAAAGAAATGAACAAAGGCCTTCTACATTAACTAGGGCATAATCTACAGATGTTCCTCAGTTGGTAGAAAACAGATTTCCACACAGCAGTCGCATGCAATACAAATGTTTGCACAGAATCCAGCTGGACTAATATATAAAGCTTTCTCAAGATTAGAAGCTTTATAAAAAGAGTCAGTAAGTGACTGAGAAGAAGATGCGTGACTGAAGTTGCCGTTCAAATCTACTAAGCACTAGATCAATCTAAATTGTCAGTTTTAGGCGGGATAGAAGCAGAAATTCTTTTCAGATGTGCCATCCCTGTCTACTTCCAACTTTCTGTGCAGAAATTAGGAAAGCTGGCAATCTAATGAAAGGACCCAGGTGGTTGTGAAGTTCCAAGCTGGATTTTCGTAGAGAAAAGTTCTTGTGTGCATATTAAACTTTAAATATGCTGTCTCTCAGCTTCCTAGCTGTGTCTTCCATCTTCCGATTGCTCGGTACTTCATAAACATAATTTTAATTTTAACAACATAAGCAATCGGATGAAACACAGTAATCAGCAAAGGAACTATGATTCATAAAATAAATCTGTTTTATGTGAGTCAGTGTGAGTTAAAATGAAAGATTGGAGGCCAAAACTTTTGTCAGTTTTATCCTTCCCTTAGTGATTTTTGACAAGTTTCTTCATCTGCAAAATTATTTTGTAATAATATCCTTCTAAAATGTTTTTCATTGCTAGTTTTGAATACTAAGCAAATGCACTTAGAATAAAGTAGATTTTCTAACCTGTTTTTCTGTTACATTCTCCTACACAATAGTTATGCTAAAAGATAGAGCTTTTTGTTTTGAAAACATGTCCACATTTAATGGTAATAAAAAGACGTTGAATAGTATAGATATAATTCTAGATCTTTGAACATGTGGTATCCTGCTTTTATGTAGGCATACTAGGTATAGCAGAAATAGAGCAAAAAAAAATAATTTCAATGAAGTTAAATATAAAGACACATAAAATATGTGTCTTGTCTAACCTGGTTGTCTAGTCTTCCATTACGGTCACTTGGGAACAACCTCTAGAAAGTAATTAATCTTATCTAGTTTAAATGCCATCTTCAGGGAGGCTGAATTATCATCAGATGGTGCCTGTCCTTTTACTTTTTATGGGAAAGGGAGCCTGCATAACTTTCTTAGCATTGACCCTTAAAGTTTTGATATAGCCAGATAAAAAGAATCCTTTGCAGCATTCTGCACTACCTTGAATAAGGGCTTAGCACGATGTCAATGGGAAGAGAGTTAATTCACCTTGGAGCACTTCTGAAATTTCACATTTCTTCTGCAACTTTAAAAAAATATGCTATAATAATTCAGTGGTCAATTGTACTGTACTGAGCTGCTTTCAGGAAACTGTTTTTATCTGATGACAGTTATGAAGTTTGAAAGAAGATGAGGTCAGTGAAATGTATGTCATAACAAAACACTTCCTGACTACATATTCCTATTTTGGAATAATAGGTGTTCTCTTATCATAACCATAAAAAAAATCAACTCTTTTTCTTTCTTTCTTTCTCTCTTTCTCTTTCTCTCTTTCTCTCTTTCTCTCTTTCTCTCTTTCTCTCTTTCTCTCTTTCTCTCTTTCTCTCTTTCTTTTTCTCTCTTTATCCTTCTTTCTTTCTCTTTCTCTTTCTTTCTTTCTTTCTTTCTTTCTTTCTTTCTTTCTTTCTTTCTTTCTTTCTTTCTTTCTTTCTTT
>JAWLRI010000839.1:920270-979533 GCA_034781795.1 Crypturellus tataupa | reverse complement strand
TTTCTTTCTTTCTTTCTTTCTTTCTTTCTTTCTTTCTTTCTTTCTTTCTTTCTTTCTTTCTCTTTCTTTCTTTCTCTCTCTCTCTCTCTCTCTCTTTTTTCTTCCTATCTTTCTTTCTCCCTTTCTCTCTCTCTCTCTCTTTCTTTCTCTCTCTGTTTCTCTCTTTCTTCTATTCTTCTTCTTCATCATTAACAAAAATATTGCAAGATGAAAGACAGGGATCTAATTTTGTCCTTGTAAGAGCTGATTGCCTTCACTATCTCTACTAAAATTTCTGAGGTTGGTCTGAGGTTAAATATTTTTTTTTATTAATGATTTGTTTTGTGTAATTAAACCCTGATTTCTGTGTATCTTCTTTTCCAAATTACATTTCTACCTGCTTAATGGCTCAGTTGGGCTTGAACATTTTGTAACTTGCCCACATTATTTTCCAATCTTGTGCAATGTTCAAAATTCCTTGATGGCACAATCACAATCATTCAGTTCCTGCATTGTGACCTGTGTGAGTTTCCTTGTCTTGCTTTTAAGACTTTGTTCATTCTCTAGCACTTAAATTGACTTTACTGTAGTGTTGTTTACAATTAGCCTCTTTTTCTTATCTGCTTATCCACTAGGAAAATCTCTTAGGTATTTCTTGATTTATGCAATTCATTCCTGTCTTCCTGTAAAAGTTTTTCCTTTGATTTCCTTCTTTCTGCTGGTTTCTTATTTCATTTAAAGGAGAGGGGGCAATTATTATTACTACCTTTAAAAATCCTGCCTGTACAATCATTTAACTTCTTTAAACTTCCTTGAAATTCCTTATTTTTAATGTGCTTTTGCCAAGCATATTTTAAAAGATCTGACCATAAGGTACCTGGAGGCCAGCATTTTAATGCTAATTGCACTACAGGTACTAGTATGTGATTGCCTTTTTGCGTGTGTGAATGGGTGCAACTGCATATCCCTCTGAGTGCCGGGTAGCAGGAATGCCTGTACCAATGAACAGCATCTGCTATTAATATTATATTATTATATTATATATTAATATAGCAGATGCTGCATTATTTTTTCCACTACAGAGATATTGTCTTCATACTGCCAAGTGACAATATATATGCAGGCTAATGTTTCTAATGGGGAATGCTTGATTTTGTTGCCCTGTGCCCTTACCATGCCTTGAATATCCAGCTAATCAGCAGTTACTCTATAACTCAAGTGTCGTAAGAGTGTTGCTTAATGTATGCAGATGGTAAAACTTCCGTAATTTGTATACTGTCAACATATATCATAGTGAATAATGTGTGTGATATGTTAATCAACATGTTTTATATTGCAGGAAAAATCTTTCAAGTTTTACATAAGTAAAAATGGTCTCTGCAGTCGTTGTTGAAGGGTAATAAATCTGGCATAGTGGCCCAACTGGTAGGATCACATATGATTCCTGTTTTAAAATCCAGATGCTTTTTGCTAACTATTATTTTAGTTAACTACTGTTACAGAAGTGTCATATGAAAACAGAATGGAAGGCAATGGCTTTACAGGTTTGCCTGGGAGCGCTCCAGACTCCCTTGTTTTGGCTCTTTTCCGATGAGTGACGCCATGTACCAGTCATGCCTAATCAAGGGGTTGCAGGTCCTATAGGAACCGCAACGCTCCCTGTGCAAATGCTCCTGCGTTGCTGCAGAAGGTCAGACTGCTCAAGGTGAATGGGTCTGCAGTTTTGCTGCGTGTAAATTAGCTATATCCTCTGGTTTGATTTGATGCTTTGTGCTGCAGACAGTCCTCAAGAGGAAGTGTTCCTCTTAAGCAGTGTAGAAAAAGTGCAACAAACCTGGGAAAAATCCAGACAGGAGGCACACAGAGATGTGCTCAGAAGAGCTTCTAGTTCAAAGTGTAAAGAGACCCCACCATGGAGTCCCTCTGATTACAGGAATTCTGGTTTTCTTCTCTATTATAAGGGACTTCTTGGCAGTAAAGAAAGTTATAGAGTCCTAGAAGAGCAATTTAGTGTATGAAACACATGATATTAGGGAAAATAACAACAACAACAAAGAAAATTCAGCTTTCTGAAAGACAAAAGTTTCTTAGATGCAGTTCTCTGAGATGGATTTCTCATTCCTGATATTTTACATATTGAAAGAGCCTATTTTTTGGCACATTAGCCTGGATTATGATTCTGACATTCTGGCAAGAAAATGATCCTTTATAATAAAAAAAAAATATCACCAATTACTCAGTAGTATCAAATACATCATTTTTAAGGGGCAGAGCTGTTCAATGCTGACAGCTTTTGACTGTCCTCAGTTTCGTTGATGCAATATCTTCCCAAATTGTTGCTACAATCCGCCAGGAAGGTTTCATTTATAACTGGGGTTCAGAAAACAAAATAGAATTAAATCATTAACAATGATACATCTTCCAGATCATGATCTGTTTCATCTGATTTGCTTTAGGGATCTATTCTCAGGAGAATAATATGGAAAATACAGCAAACCGTTATGAACATCTCACTTCATGCAAATTGAAAAACTGCTGCTTTCCACATAGGTTACTTTGCAGTTTCAACATTGGAAGGATAAAAATATAGATTCCCTAAAAATAAACTTGTGTCACATTCTGCAGACCAGTTCCTTTATTCAAGAGTGCTAATATTTTTTGCAGGCACCCTGAAATACTCTTGTTCAACACCATAGTATTACCAGCTCAGTTCCTCCTTAAATATAATACAAGCTTTTATAAGGTTCGTTTGACTGTATCCACTTTCCTTGTCATTCTACAGGAAACATAGAGCTAACATCTGAAATATGCGAGAAAGAAAGAAATTCTAAGAAAATCTAGGCAAGATAAACATACACTCCTGACCTCAGCTTATCCAAGCAAGGATGCCAGTGCTAAGGAGATTAATGTCCCATATACACTAAAAACTCACACAGTCAAGAAATATTAGTCTGACAGTGCTGCGTACAGAGTGGGAGGACAATACTAAAAGGAACTCATGTATAGTATATGTCTAGGAAAACAGAAGCCATTTACATTTAGCAATCCTAAACTGCACTGAATCAGTGGAAGAAGGAATGTACTGAAGGAATGAATATTACTTGCCATAAATTCTAAGCAACTGTTGAACCCCCAAAATGACATCCTTTTGATCCATGTAGTAGAGATTCAGCACTGAGATGCTTTTTTTTTGGCAAAAGTAGGATAAACAATAGATAAATCCTGTGCAGCAACAGAGTTACATTTTAAAAGAATGAACAGTAAATACTGCTTTATTCTGTTTTATTTGATCTCTAGTTAGAGGAGAGACATGAACACAATGATAGCGGAATAGGTTATGTATATGACTGTACAGGAGGCGTTCTACTCCATGCTAACCCTTGGATAGCAAGTTGATACTAGTCACACTGCAGAAGAAAAATGTTTTAATAATAAAACTCATATTTATCAAGAAACTAATGATGTCTAATCCTTAAACAACCCGATGAGTAACTTGATTATCAGCAGAACAAACAATCTGTAATTCATTGCCCCCAGCCAGATAACAAAAGCTAACAAAAGCAACTTTCTGCGAATTTACCCTTAGACAATTAGCAGATAAATGCACTATCTTATTATGATCTCTTTTCAAAACATTTTGTCTTTGATTAACCTTTAATTGTTTAAATTTCAGATGGTGTTAAAAAACAGTGACAAGGAACTGTGCTGAACAAAGTTGGTTTTAGAATATGCATTACAATCACTTTTTGTAAAAATAATCACTACACAAAGAAATTTAGCGATAAAGTGTTTTTCCTCCTCAACTTTTTCAGGAAAAAAAATCTTTTCTATAAAGTTGAAATAATTTCTTTAATATTGGTACCAAAATAGCAAAATGCAGTAATTACATTATTATTTTGTCAGTCTCTGTCAATCCAGTGTAAGAAAATATTCACTTTCTCACCCCTTTCTTATATTCCTTTATCCAGGTCTTAACACCCTCATAATGTTATCTCTATTGTCTTAGACTGCATGCATTTCAAGACAGGAATATATCTTTTGGTTGTCTGTAAAAGAACTTTGTATTTACTAGGTTTTATTAGTAAAACAATAAGAAAGTCTTAATTGCATGTCTATGTTTCGTAGTTCTTAGTGCCCATAATAATACACTTACTTTGGTCAAGTAGCCTACACAGTTAATATATATTTTTTATAGCTCCTCCAGAGAGAGAATATTTTTATTGACCCTTATTAAATACAAAGCACATCATTGACCTTCCTATCAAAAGAGTTCTATCCTATGCAGCAGAAATGCTAGACAGCAATCTGTCTAGTCTCTATTTATTGGACTTTTGGGCTGTACTTATATAAGTAAATTAAACAGGGCCAGACAACTTACTTTCAGATTGGAATGCAGCTGTCTATAGTGTTAGGTTATGTTCTTCGACAGTGTGGTTGCATCTTCTGGTTTGGGAGTTGTCAGTAGCAGGATACCATACAAATAGTGCATGCCAAAGAATAGTCCTATTATTTAGTTTAGTAGTACAGACACAGCCTTAAGTGTTAATCAAAGTGCCAGCTAATTTCCATGAATTAAAATCTAAGGTGGGGCTCTGTCTTTATTCTAAAATCTTGGAACTGGCAAAGATCTTGCAGTCTTCTTCCGGGTTCCCATTATCTTAACCATGTGATGGTGTTTTCTCACAAAAATTCACTTCCCCCACTTCAGAAAAAAATGCTGCAAGGTAAAAAATACTCCAATCAATATTATTTTTAAATAATCTGTGCAAACATTTCTTCTTTTTGCATTAATAACTATAATAAAAATGAAATTTATGTATAAAATTGTATTCTGTGTGACTCAACAAAAATTTTCAGAGAAAAGAATGACTGTGTTCTACTGTACACCTAAATACACTTTCTGTGGTCTCCATATACAGTGGAAAACTGCAGGGAAGTTAGTGTGTTACCAAGTAATCCAAGGTGCATAGCTAAGTCAGTATTGCAGTTTAAATGTTCACAGCTCTTCAGAGTCAAAGTTCATCGCAATGAGTTAGTCAGATCATGCCTCTTTGCATCTTGTTTCATTCTGTCAGCACATTTAAAAAGCCTGACTTATGTTCACAAGCAGTTGTCACACTGTTTCACTTGTTTGTTTGTTTTTAAGAAAATCAATTGAAGAATTATGAGGAAAAAAAAATGTAGAAATATTAAAAAGTCTCCAGAAAGGACCTAATACCTTTCTGGGGACAAACACTTCTCCTACCATAGATTTCAAGCATCTGTACTTACTGCAGAAAAACTGTTTGTATGCAGTATTAAGTAGTGAATAGGGAAGATGTGAGCAGTTTAACTAACTGAATTAATTTCTTTATTTTGCATTAGTATGAGGCTCTGGATATCGAAATACCTGTACAAACTACATACCAAATAGAAACATGGTCAGATTTAAGTAGAATAATAATGGTAAGATATTTAAAATTATTCAGCCCTGACAGATAATTTTTCAGAATTTTTTTTTTAACACTGCATTTTTGCATAACTGTACCTGGAGGTATTTTGCAACAAAAGTATATTAAGGTAAATGAGGAAATTCAGATACATTATATCTGGAGCTCTAAGAGTCCCACTGCAGAAATCTCCATAATTATAGAGATTATAGAGATTACACACTAATACTAATTCTCCACTAAAACTGATGCAATTAAAAGATAGTGGTAGTTCTAAATTAAAACCTCAAATTTGCATTTGAAAGATAACAATTAGATTAGTCAATAAAACTTTGTGAAGTAAAAATGTAATCTTTATTTTTCTCATGGAAAAACAAAGGAAAGAAAGAAAAGAAACAAAAAGAAATGAAAGAAGACCTGAAGAACAGTATAATTTACTTCACAGCTTTGTTCTCTGAAGCCACTGGAACATTTCACTCATGGATTTTGGGAACATCTGCTCACACATGTAATATGTATATCTACACTGCCATAAAAGATAGATGATAAGTTAGACTTCCAAACTGCTGCTGCTCATACTGTAGAGTTTGTCAGTTTATAGCATCTTCTGGGTATGTGTCAGGCAATAGTGGGACACAAAGGAGGGAGAGGGAGGAATAGGAGAGGCAACCTTTTAGCACTGTGAAATACCAGGAGCAAAGTTCACTTTGAATTCTCTATGCAGGTGCCAAATGCTGATTTTCTGAAATGCTGGAGAGCAAAGCAAGGAAAGCTTGTGTGAGAAAGAATGCAACATTAAAACAGACTTAAACCATCACTAGGTTTGCAGAGTATGTTATAGAAAAACTTGCAGAAGCACCTTTGGCACAGTTCATAGGCTGTAAATGCTAGAACTGCCTTGTGGAAAATGAAGCATGGAGGGTTAGGAATGTGCTGCATGTGTTTGTTCTCTAAGCAACAGAGACATTTTAACATTTGTGGCCTAATGTCTAATCCAAGAAAATGTATTACAATTTTATTTAGTTATCACCTGCTGTGAAGAGACCTCATTACAAATGCAAGCATCATAGCGGGTGTTGTGGGTATATGTATTTTTTTCCCCTCGTTGCTTCAAACAGAGGAAATAGCTCTCTTCTTAAATCTTAATGAGTCAAGGTGAATTCAAACCAGATGTTTTCTGGTTTTATTCTCACTTACGAATGACAGCTACACTTGCTGCATAGAATGCCCTAGCTATAATGACCATCTAGTGCTCCTCCTTTTAGGAGCGAGCATTTATGGGTCAGACTCCAAGCTAAATGTTTATTTTTCTAACTGTTTTATAGTAGAGTTTGGTTAAAAGGCTTGGCACAGTGCACTTCAGTTTAATTTTAAGCTTGACAGCAGTGCTGGCCTCAGTGTGTGTATGTGTGTAATTTAGTTGCTGTGCTACTGGAAGTCTATGGAAGATTAATGAATGGTAAAGCTCTGTGGCAGTTGTGAAGAGATGCAGGATAGAGCAAACCAGTTACCATCTGTTCAAAATGTCTCATACAGCTCTTTTAAGGAAAACCATTATCAGCAGGAGATAAAGGCATACAATGGTTTTAAATATTAATATTTTTTCTGGTGTCAGTGGGAAATTCTACTTCTGTACTTACCTTGCTGGGGCAAAAAGTGTCTCATATACATGTATATAAATATATATGTCTGTGTGTACAAAATTGTGTGATATATATGTTTAACTCTCCATTGAAAATGTTATTCTAAATGCACAGAAAAACAAACAAACAAAAAAAACCCACAACACCAAACAAAGCACTTTATAGAGAAAAGCTACTATAAATATTTTTTCCAAAGTAAAAAAATATAAAAAGAGGGATGCTTTCTAACATATAAACTGTTACATGCATATTACATATTGATTGAAATAAAAGGTGGGTAATGTTTGTCTATATACCACAAACCACAAAATGTTTATAATTTTATAAATCCAAGTTGCTGGCTGCAACACTCATAAACATTTCCCTGTAACCCAGTTTCTAGAGAAAGAGTATGATGGGTAGGAGACTCCAATCAATATTATTTTAAAATAATCTATGCAAACATATCTAGTATCTTCTATATCATATCTAGTATATTGTGACATATCTAGTATCATTTCTATGTCATGAGGCTATCTACCTAACATTCTACTACCAGGTAGGAGGGTTCAAGTCTCTCCCCAGTCTTGCCACCTGTCAAACAAACACCATCATTTTTATCTCAGAGATTTTGGGGCATCTCAGACACCACTAGCTGCCTATGAATCCCAGTCTAGGTTTCCACCGCATTCAATAAGATTAGACCACTCAGCTCACAAGTGGCTGCTTGTGCTGGAAAACCTCTAAATATAGGTAAGTTTACCCCCATCAAAATCAGTGAATAAAACTAGGCTAGACATCTCAAGCTTTGCTTGTAGGAACGTTTTGTACTACTTAGATGTTCAGGGATATCTGCCTAAGCTATCAGCTACATCACAGGACTCACGGGAGATCAGACCTCCGGAGCACTTGATGGAAGGTTAAAGTGCAGGATATCCCCAAAGGAGCATGTTGACAGCGAACTGAATTGTTTGGCTCCTTCTATGGTCAATGGATGAAAAATCCAAATTTTTGTTAGATGATGGCTTGGTGATAGTTTGGGATAAGTATTAAAGAAATTGAATAACAAAGCCAGAGAATGAAAGACAGAGTCTGGATTTATCTTTTTAACCTTTATACTGCATGCATTTCAATAGGCTTCAAGAAGATGTAATGAAATAAGAATATCATCTCATTCCATCCCACATAGGTTTAAGACTGTAAAATACACCAATATTAGCTCTTTCAAAGGCAAAACCCTCCCCAGACTTATTTTCTGAGACGTGTAGAATTTCATGTATTTTCATGCTTCCTGATATGTCCTCTGTCCTCACCAGGAGTTTCCCAAGGCCTACTCCAGCTGCAACCTTTCCTCTCTACAGCATCTCACATTTGCCCACTGGGAGCTTCTCCCTACAGTGCCTAACTAGCTATTATGAGGCAAGGAGAGCCCCAGACCAGCAGGTCCTGTTCACACTCCATCTAAGCAAAGGATACTATTCATAAATATTTTTACTTTTGACTGCAAGAGTCGCCATGTCAGATGAGATCCAGGTTACTTATTCTCAGAGCCTATTTAAGTGTTTTAACACTTAACAGAAAGCACCAAGTATGTCATAAACATATTCAGATGTTATAAATTGATTGTGTTCTCTATGCAATCCTTGGAGAGAAAAAAAGTATTTCTAAGACTGAGTAAGATGTAGCCAATAACAATAGAAACAATAGAAAATGAAACATACAGAGATCTATTTGACTTTCTGCCCTTCTCTGCAGTTTAGCAATCTGATATGCTTATGTAGCAATGCAATTAAGTTCCTGATTCTGAGTTTAATCAGAGCAGGCCTGCTTACACATCAAATTAATGCCTATGTTTGATATGTTAACACACACTAAGCCTGTCTACACAGTGGCAGATACAGAGTCTAAGCTGGGAGCTGAAATCCTATAACTGAAAAGCACAAAGGAGCAACTTCTTAAAAAAGGATAGCCTAACCCACAACAAATTGCTTGGCTTGATATGAGCTGGAAGTTTCACGCCATCATCTTCAGTGCATTAGCTGACAGTGTCTTAGCTAAGAGTAGCTTCCTAAAGACCACTCAGCTGTGATTTTCTAACCTGCAGGCCTATTACTACACTTCTGTATCCCTGAAGCAAGGAGGGTAGATTTAGTTTCTGATCCTAAGCACTGCCGGTTAACCTGAAGTGCCGTGCTTAGCTCTCAGAGAAGCCCTGAATTACCCCATGTTCTCAAAAAGAAGACTTAGTGTCTTACTGAAATGACTACACAAACAAGACTTTGGAGCTGTTCCCTCCCTGTGGGGATCCAGACCGTGGAGATCTCATTGGCAGACGTGTGATTAAGTGAGCAGACCTTTTCTGTGTCAGAAGACAGGAGGATAACATATCAGTGTTCATCTTTTGTACAGCTACCATAGGTGCTGGACTCACATTTCCCACTACCGAAGGGAGGAGGCTAAGTACACCCTTCCACCTCTGCTCGTGAAGCTGTCTTACTGAGCAGGCAGCACGGCAAGCAAAGAGAAGAGAAAGCAACTGGAAACCAGTCACAGCTACTGAGTGCAGCAGGAGTAGTTAGTGTACTGCTTTTCGGAAGGATAGGTAAATTTGAACTCTGTTAAATTCTTAGTTATTCAGTAGCTTTCTAATACTGCAAGGATATGTATTTCAGAGAAATGTGTTTTCTAAATGTAGTCTATTCCAAATTTAAATATATATATATATATGAATATGAATATATGCGTGTGTGTGTATGCAGTGTTTCAGATTGTGTAGAATGTGACTGTGATCTGGGAAATGATTCATCCCTCCTAATATTGAAAGCTGAATATTTATAAGTAATCAACTCATGCAATGCAGTTGTCAGATTTTAGGGTTTGCAATGTAAACTGCTTTGTGGATTTTCAGGCTTTGAATCACCAGCTTCAGTCAACCTGTATCGCATGGCTAAATGCAGGTACCGAAGCGACTCTGGTGGTAAGAACACTATAAAGGAATATGAAGAGATCAGTCTTACCCAGGATCCTCTTCCTAGGGAAAGAGGGAAGGAACAAGGAAACTACTGCCATCATTTCCTGGTTTCCTTTCCCAAATTATATCGATGAGTGGTTTGGAGAGTTCTCAGACTGAAAGAGGAAGACAGGCACTTTATGTTTAATAGTTCCCAACTTCCACGAACTTGTCAAGCTCCTTTTTGAACTCAGTTAGTGATCTGGCCTTCAGACATCCTGTGGCAATCAGTTCCCTAGCTTAATTACACATTGTTTGAAAAGCACTTCTTCTGAGAAATCTCACTTCTTATCCTGGCCTAAAACCCTTCTAAAAGAGGATGTTTCATAGGAAATGTAACATCTTTCATTAAATCAATGACCTAGTTAGGGAAAAAAAAAATATGTATAAAGTCTTTTTGCTTGTTTGTTTACTTTCTGCCAAATATTTAGATATTTAGTCTGGTTTAATTACATTTTCCTCAAAAATTGTCCAGTGTGTTTCCTTAGACCATCACATTTAAGATCAATGCTACTGTGATTCTTAGAAAAAAACATAACAGAAAACATTTAAATCCCAAAGTTCATGTCCTAAACAGAATTTGTATTCCCATCTTTGGAGACTCTCAACTCACTTAATATTAGCCATTTTTAAATAGGCTTAATTAATTGCCTTTTTTGTAACCAGAAATCAAATAAAATAGATGTTTCAAATAGCATTTTTTTCTTAATAAAATGCCTATGGTTTTTATTCTTCTTTGCAATTTTATAAATCAGGACCTACTGCTTGCTCCTAATCTCCAAACTTAAAACACAGTTTCTGTCTCTTCCCCAATGTTATTTTATTGGCAAAGTCTGTATGATGTTTCGTAACCAACCTCAGTCCTTATAACAAGGCTGGATTTAGCCCTGAGCCTTGAAAAGGCATCAGAATTGTAATCACACTTTCTAAATATCAGATGTTTAATCCAGTTCTATATATTCTAGCAGGAAGATTTTGCTAATAAGGAAACCTTGTTCAGTGACTAAAATTGAAAAGCACAGATGAGAAAACCAGCAGCAACATAGACATAGACATAGAGTCTATTATCTACTAAAGGAAAGGGTTTTTAATGAGATTTCCTTGACACTGGTGTTCTTCTATTGCAGCCAGGACTGCTAATGTACCAATCAGAATGAAGCAATGTTGCTGCCAGCATTCTTGTTTAAAGAATGCATTTTTTTGTTATGCCCTGTTAAGTATTTAACAGGTTTGCATTGTACACATCCTTACAACACAGTTTTGTTTTTCATATGAAATAAATCAGCCTTCGGATATATCAAACGAGGTTCATCTCAATGAGCAGGTGTTTTTGCCTCTGAATGTCAATATTAATGGGAATAGAGGTGAATGGGTAGCTCTAATAGTTCTCCTTTGTTGCCCTTTAGGAAAAAGCTCTTAGAGATTGAGGAGTGCAGCAAAACACCTTACTTTTTCCAAGTTATATTCTTCTCAGTCTAGGCAATTAGGGTGACTAGCACAGTTGAATGTAGCACTTACAATACTGCTTATACAAACCTAATTTTAGTTGTTGTGTGGGCAATTAGGGGTTGTGGCATGTTTAATTTATTTAGTTATCTGCAGAATTTAAGCTTTTCCTTTGTTACTTGCTGGTTCTGAAATTGAACACAGAGAATATTGTGCTAGGCATGTAACAATGAGAACTCATGCAGAACTGTCTTGAAGAAAAGAAATATTTTAATTTTGTGTAATGATGTAACTCTAGCTGTGGCATAAATTCTATTCTGAAGTCTGTTTTAACACAATTTATGATATATTTCCACTTAATTAGGTGAGTTCAGTTTAATCTGAAGAATATTACAGAAGTAGCAAGGTCTGACAGGTAAAGAATTAAGCTCATACAGGCTCATACCAAATTCTCTTCTACCAGATCTTCATGCCAGGTTTTTTGGCAATTTTGAGATTCTTTAAAGGATTTGTAATGACAAGCAAACTTTAATATATTTAATAGGTAAATGTAGAGTTTAGAAACTTCATTTACTTTAAACAAATGGCAGGAAAAATGTGCTTCTAGGAACAATAATACAGGGTTTCTCTTCCCAACTTAGGTACTCCAGATTGGAGCGTCAAAAACCATCTATCTATAACCTCTTCTAGTAACTTAACCTCTTTTCTGTGCAACATTTCTACCTTGGTGGAAGAAATGGAAATTCTTCCATCTGACATAGCATAGTCTTTCTCACAGACGCAAGACCTGACTTTGAATGCTATAAGATGACAAGGACATTAAAGCCACAGCTTATCAGGAAGGTGCTGATTTCATACTATTTATAGGTTTGTAGGCCCTTAAAGCATACGCTGAAGATGGTATCAACAAAGGGGAATAAAGAATTTGCTTCTCACGTGTGCAATTAATCACATATATAGTGAAATACAGAGAAGATAGCATATAAGTACGAAAGTTTGTCACATTTTCTACCAATATGGTAAGAGAAGAGTGAGTTTTAAAGTGTATCTCTCAGTTGAAGATACTGTGCTTGATGAGCATCATTACTCTTCCCTACCCTTTGATAGAGAAAGAGTACAGCTCTTTCAATTGCCATTAGTTACATTTTACTGCCACAGATTAAGCAACCATATTGAAAACATCACATTTTCCTTTATCACTTGATTGAGTCTATTAGAGGGTGCTGGTCTGGTTGTGATTTGGCTTGAAGCGTTGTCTATGCTATATCTGAATTTTGGTTTATGTTTCTTCAATACAGGAACAGATGAGATATATCTTTAGATACGTTCCACCTGAGCCCTGACTTGGGCATTGCTTACGGAGACATATACATACAAGATACAGAGAGATATACATACAAGAGACCATTCTCTAAACCTAAGGCTGAATGGTATAACAAGACTTGCATCCACATGGCATATTCTTCCTCCCTGGAAGGCTACATTTAAGCTGCGTGTTGGGAAATGTCAGTGTTACTCAGACCATACCTAGGCACTACCTAGAGAGGGCTGACTAGGACTAGACAGAACTTTTGCAGAAAGACTAAACAGCATGGATGATCATGTTCCCATGCTCAAATATATCATGTTCTAAATGCTTTTACCTTATTTTATTTACTGGTAGCCTGTTTTTTTACTGTCTGTATCTAATATTAGTAGTAAATATTTCTCTCACAGAGGAGAAAAAAAAGGACTATTACTAGATTCATAAATACTGTTTAGGTTTTTGAAGTACCTTCTAGACAACCTGTAGTTTATTGAAATCCTCAGCTACCAAATTATTAATACCTGATTATACAATTTTCCATCCTGGAATTACATTTGAAAAAAGCAGTCTGAATAATGTTAATGTTTAAATAAGGTCCCCCTTAAATTCCTCACTCTGAGAAGCAGATAGCTTTCCTCTCTTGAAGGGTGCATTGAATTTTTATAGGTATAACCACTGAATCTCTTTCTTTGAGATGAAGGAGTTTTAGATTTCTTAAAAAAAAAATAGACAGCAATGCCTTCCTTCGCTTTTTTTTTTTTTTTCCTAGTAACCAGTGGTTAGGACATTTACTTGGAAAGATTGAATTCTTTGCTTCAGTGAGTCTTACTTTATGCATAGCAGAGCAAATTACACAACAGGGAATGAGAAATGCCTGCCCCAGAAATACCTACTGCCTTTTTTTTTATTGTGGTCTTTTGCAACATATTCTTACATTACATCTTGCTGAGGAGAGACCTGGTCCTAGGTCACCATCTCAGGAAATTGTAGCAAACTCTAAGCATCAGCAAGCAAATTCTGTGCTATTGGAAAGAAGGATATTTGGATGTAACCTTCTCTTAATGTTTATTTTAGGAAAAAAAGGTATGATTCTGAGCATGCTTAACAGCTCACATTTGGCATTTGAATTTAGGAAAAATGCTGAAATACAAAGCTTAAATTTGAGCATTTAGGCTTATGAAAACCAAGCTGACGGTGTAAAGGTCTAGAAAAAGAAATGTAGGCACTTAGGGGATTATATCAATCAATATCAATACGTTTAAACTGGGAGACCATGACCAGTCCTTGAATTTAAGAACAAAAGGCATTTACTGCCTTGTGCCCACCATACTTGGAGCTAGCTGTCTCTATGACAGATTTGTCTTGAAGAAATCCTCTTGAAATAGTCCAAAAGAGGCACAAGGAGTGATCAAAGAATTAAGCAGTGTGGGTAAACAGAGTTCAGTGTGCAAGTGTGTTTCCTGTGTCTCTTTTAATAACATAAATGCAGACATACATGCTGACCTTAGTGTGTTATGGGTTTTTATGGAGGCCATGTGTTTGATTTAGATATCTATACTCCTTTGGTGATTTTATCTTATTAAAGATGGCCAGATACCCAGATACTCTTGTGATAGTAATTCAGAAGAATTGTAATGCTTTTGCAGTTGCAATAGGTGAATGCTGCCACAGTGGGCAAACCGTCTCTTATGTTATGGGCAAATTTCTAGGCGTTTACAGGCATTTACTGACAGGCCATTTTTAAATTTTATTGACAGCAGTTTTGATCTCTAAAATGCTTATTACCTCCCAACTTTGGGAGACTCTCTTTGATTCACCTCCTCTAATTTAAGATGTCTAATTTCTTGTCAGTCATACTAGCCTGCTAGACAAAAGCACACTTAGATGTCTAAGTTTTAGAGGTCTAACCTGAAGTAAATGCAATCTACTCCATTAAATCCTGAGTGCTCTGACAATCAGGTCCATGGGATCTCCATCTGGGCATTCAAAATAAACAAATCTCTTGGCCTTAATCTTTGTCTGCTAGACTTCGTCACTTGTAAAATGAGGAAAATAACACCCCTTCATCCCATAGGGGAAGGTTGAAAAGCAGTTCTGGCATCTGTCAACTTTTAAGTGCCTTCCTGTGCAACCTTAGCATTCCTCCAACATGGTGTTGTGTGTAATAACAGGGATAAAATGTAGCTTTTCTTTCTGTAACAAGGACCTTGGAGTCAAAATTCTGCTGCTTGATGTCTGTCTCCTAGAGATTTGTTTGTAATTTCCAACTGCCTACAGTTCATCTCATAAGCTCAAAGTAAAAAACAGGAGAGTAAAAAAGAAAAAAAGTGCAGAGACTTATCACAGACTTGAATCTTTGCTCTGTGTACATATGTCCCCAGAGAATATTTTCTGGATTTTTGAACCTGTCTTGAGCTGCTATAAGCTTCTGCTCATTATGACATTAAAAAATGTATTTTTTTTTTCTGAGCTTAGAGATAAAGCTTCAGTTGTTCTTTTTGTTTTAGAGATTTGTTTCTGCATTTTGACTTAACATTGTTTTAATTACCTAAAGGAATAACCTTGCTCTGACATAGTACCTACTCCATATGGTTTTGATCTATTTATGTGTGTGCCTAAATCTTCTCTTTTTGTGGCAATCTATGGTGAAATGCACTACTGACATTGTTAGGGGGAATCCATTATCTGAAGTTGTATCTTTCTCATACTTAGAGATCGCTGGGAAAATTAAGAGGCTACATATTCAATGTAACAGCAATAAAGGCCCTACTGAATATGATAATATTTTGTGATTGTTACATGTTAGACAGGTACTTGAACACACACGACCTATTCATACCCTAAAGCCCCCATATCTACTATAATGCTACAGCTTTTCGTACTCCCCCTGCTGAGTTTCTAATGCAAACTATCACAGTGTGTGGTCCCCACTACTGTAAACATGAATTCCTTTCTCATTGTGACTTTATATCTTCAACACTGATTAAAATGATTCTCTGTCAGCTCAGAGCTGTCAACATGCTCCTGAAAGGACTGCTTGTGGCAGCAAGAAGGGAAAAAAGAGAGAGAGAGAGAAAGGAAAAAAATACTCTAAAAAAACTAAAGGGTGGAGCAGAATCTACAAAAGTTCAGGTGCCTTTTACTGCTTAGTTTCATCAAAACTAGTATATATATTTATATATTCCGCTTCCTTTTTCTGTCTGTCTCTTCTCTCTCTTTTTTTCTTTTTTTTTCTTTTTTTTTTCTTTAACTAAGCTGAATAATTTAGAAAAAGGAATAGTCTTTTCCTTTCCATTTCATAGAATTTTGAGATGGAAAGATGCATCCATCACACAGTCCATCTATTTTATCAGTCTTCATCCTTGCCAACATTAGTTTGCATCCATTATATTCACCCAACCCCATGTATATGTCAGAAGTGAAGGAGATCTGATTCCCCCTTTAGGAAAACATCCACAGTTAGCATTGCTTAATAGTACACACCATTTAGCAGTGTCAGGATACTGGAAAGAATCCATATTCTTGCTGAATAGAAGAGGACAAGGAAGAAAATAACAATGTCACAAAGTTGCTTTGCATCTTCTTCATCAGCCACAGCAGGAAACAATACTGCACGTGGTAGTTCAAAGCTTCTTCAGTGATTTGACAGCTTCCAACTGAGTAAAGAGACCACATTTTTAGAAGAACTTATTGAATCTGGAGCAGTCTTCAGCTTCAAGAACTAGGTATTTTGGCACAAATATATGATCTCATCTGTCTTCTCTTCCAGAATGTTTTTCACACAAAATGCACTCTTTATACTTCCTTCGGGGATGTGCTCATTCCCTAAATCCATGAAGAGGGGTAAAGGGGTTTGTGTCAGAACCCCTTTACCAAAAAAAAAAAAAAATCCTTTTTTTTTGGTTTTGTTTTTAAGCCACAGTCAGTGGTGTCTATATTTAAACTATGAGAAGTTTCATGGTATCCAAATGTGGACAATGTTTTTTTTTTTTTTTTTTTTTTTTTTTCCACAAAAGTTCTACAAAATCTCTACAAAAGTTCACAAAATCTCTACAAAAGTTAAGAATATATAAGCACTATAGTTCTTCTGCTTTGAATCTGTGTCATTCACCTATTATAAATTCTTAATCTATTGAGCCCATTGGGATTAGATTGGGATTTTCCAGCATATCCCATTTTTTTTTGATTGAGTGCAGGAGATAAATATTTATGCTGGTCTCATAACAGTTAATGTCTACTTTCATTAATTATAGCAGGGAAGGAAAAAAAGAGCTTATCTACCATTAACTGAAATAAGTAACTGATCAATATGACTGTTAATTGCACAAGTAGCAACAAATGCATTGGTTACTCTCCCATACGGTACCAGCTGAAGGAATATTTGTATTGCAGATTTCTTCAAATCAACCATGGTCATGGGCAGGCAAAGCAAACCCAGGACAAGCTCAATACACTAAATTTGATGCTACTCAGTGATGATAAGGACATTCAGATACAATACTAATAGGAGTGTCAGTCACTATTATATTTTCAGATTTATATAAAACAATTGAAATGCTATTTGCTATCATTTTTGTACAAGATTCATCTAGTTGTTTATGCAGTATGTCGATATTGATTCTACATATTAAAGTGTTTATAGCAGGGGCCCAATGACTAGTACATCTAACATCTCCAGTGCCAGCAGCAAGTGAGTTATGCCAAGCGTTAGTGGCAACAGGCCAAGTCATCAAGGACACAGTTGCTTAGTAGTTCCTTTTTGTGTGTATGTGTAATCACTTATATATGTCCTGAATATTTTCCCTCTTCTGTATAACACACTATGCAGGAAAAACAAAGGCAGCTAAAAGTATTTTTGAAGGCTCTTTCTCAACAAGGAAAAGATACATCTAGTAAAGATATCATTCTAGAGTCGTTAGATGTTGTTAGATGTGATTGGTGCTGTGTCATTTAGCAAAGTGTTGCTCAGCGGGTGCAGCAACTGCTATATATGATTTTCTATACCACCTGCAAAAACATCCCATACCATGTAATCAACCACCTGGCTAAAAAAAAAAAAGATGTAGCAAAATGCAGTTTATTATGTAGCAGCACCCATATTTTCCCTAAACTTGTGAGTGCATAAACAGACTTAGATCGTACAAACATGCGTAGAGGATAAGGTTTGTTAAAGCTTTTCTGTTAAATAAAGCATATACTGCCTGCTGTTCAGATAGTATTGAACAGATTTGCTTTATTTCTAATGAAGGTGTTTGGGCAATTTTCTGGCACAAATGAAGTAAAATTATGTACTTAAAATGTTCATTAAAAAAAGACAAAAAAAAAAAAAAAAAAAAAAAAAACAGTAAAGCAGCCACCACCATTCTCCTGTAACAGATTGGAAACTACAGAACGTACAAATGAAAGCTCAGTGATAAATTGATATCATTAGTACTGTCGGGATTACTCATTTGCTTAGAAAGATCTTGTCCAGTAGCAACATTTCAAACAACCATTCTAACAACTTCTGATTAACAAGTTGCCCTCTAATGTGCACAACAGACATCTTGGATAATCACTGCTCAGCCAGCCCCCTTCTCTGTCCTCACTGCGGTTTCACTCCTCGTGGTCACTGTCATTCACTCAGTGAAGCCACAGCAGTTTAAATCTGTTGAGAGGCTGGCACTTGGTTCTCATATTGAACACCATCATGTTCAACAGACCTCTGCATGGTCTAAGTAAGTGCCATGCCCTCTTCCTTCTTCCTTTGAAGAAGGCCCTCTTCCTGTGAGCTTCTGCCTCTTCAATCTACTGTGTCAGGATTTGATGGACGCACAAAAAGATGTAGAAAGTGGAGCCTTTTGTCATTTCTTTTTCAGTCATTTCTATTCTATGTCATTTCTATTTCTATTTTATTCTATGTCATTTCTATTTCAGCAGATTCTTATTAGAGGATAGCATAGAGGACATCTAAAACTTCATTTAAGAGCTATTGACATGAGTAAAGCTTGCAATCCGAGAGCTGAACAGAATAACCAGCCAGAACAGAGAAGGAATATCTGAAAGACTATGATTTAGCTCTGATTCTGTTTTATTGTGGCATTGTGCTTAGGACCCTAAGCTAATTCCTACAAGTAGAACTGGGGTTAGACCTGCATTAATCAGATCTTCAGATGCAGCCTAACTGACCACACCACAAATATGTAATGTCAGTTATCTGTTGCAAACATTTGCAGAGGTACTACTGCTCTCTTTATATCACTGGCCTAATTTTTTCGGTCACTTTTACTGCTGTGACATCTGTATTTACTTTCATTTGTCACTATTGCATTAATAATTTAATTTGAATAGAATTTAAATAGAATGGCAAATGGCAAAGAGAAAGAACAAAAGGGTATGGAGTCTTTTACCTTGCCGTCATTAATTCATATAGAATCACAGAATTGTTAAGATTAGACAGGACCTTTATAGATCATCTAGTCCAATTCCCCTAGAGTACACCGCACAGGGTGGCATCCAGGCAGGTTTTGAAGATCTGCAGAGAAGGAGACTCCACAATCTCTCCTGGCAACCTGTTCCAGGGCCCTGTCACTATCACTGTCAAAAAAAAATTTCCTTAAGTTCCTGTGGAACTTCAGTTTGTGGCTGTTTCCTCTTATACTAGCCACCACTGAAAAAGAGGCTGGCGCTATCCTCCTCATTCCCTCCTTTAAGGTATTTATAGATGCTGGTCAGATTCACACTCAGCCTTCTCTTTTTTAGACTGAATGGGCCCAGCTCTATCAGCCTTTTGTCATAGGGCAGGTATTTCAGACCTCTGATCATCCTCGTGGCCCTGCACTGGACTCTCTCCAGCAGCTCCACATCTCTCTTGCAGTTGGGAGTCCAGAACTGGATACAGTACTCCAGATATGGCCTCACCAGAGCTGAGTAGAGGGTCAGGATCACCTCCCTTGACCTGCTGGAGACGCTCTTCTTAATGTACCTCAGGATCCCATTGGCCTTCTTGGCCACAAAGGCACACTACTGCCTCATGATTAATTTGTCATCCACCATGACATCCAGGTCCTTTTCTACAGAGCTGCTCTCCGGAAGGTCAGTCCCCAGCTTGTACTGGTGTATGAGGTTATTCCTCCCCAGATGCAAGACCTTACACTTGCCCTTGTTGAACTTCATGTGTTTCTCACTGCCCAGTTGTCCAGTCTGTCCAGGTCCCTCTGGATGGCAGCGCAGTCCTCTGGGGTATCAGCTCCTCCTCCCAGTTTTGTATCATCAGCAAACTTGCTGAGGGAGCACTCTGTGCCTTCATCCAGGTCATTGATGAACAAATTGAACAGGACTGGACCAAGGACTGACCCATGGGGGACACCACTAACCACAGGCCTCCAACTCTGCACTGCTGATCACCACCCTCTGACCTCTGCCATCCAGCCAGTTCTCAGTACACTTCACCATACACTCATCTAACCCAAACTTCTGGAGCTTGTCCGAGAGGATGCTGTGAGGGACGGTGTCAAAAGTCTTGCTGAAGTCAAGATAGATGACATCCACCAGCCTCCCCTTATCTAGAATAACCTGGATTTTTTTACTCTCTGATGGTTGGTTTAGTCTCATGTGAGATGATCTGATGATCTCAGTCAAAGTTTTGGAGGATCAGATGTGACAACAGCTGGCAGCGAGGTCTGAAAGACAAAGATTCTGTAGAAAAAGAGCAAAGACCTTTTAATTTTCCAAGATCAGGATGGCTGGAAGAGAAAAAACAAACCAATGGGAAATAAAGGAATACAAAAACATAAAGGATTAAGTTTTTGATAGTGATAAACAATATTTTCCAGACTATCCACTTACTAGTATTCGTGTAGAACTGTATACTGGTTTGGGTGACAAATCTACATTAATCTAAAACAAGGGATAGCTCTAAATATATGAGATATGAGATATTTCCTCTATCGTGGGGAGGAAAAGCATAACAATATTTATTGCCATCTTAGATAATAGTCTATTCCTTCAAAGCTATAAGGATTTTGTGTATCTGACTGGGGATAGCTTTAAAGTTATGCTTTTCTGAAAGTTCTTGCTTAGCGATCACTGTACCATTAGGCCCCATGGAGATGCTGAAAGCCAGATATTCACAGATTTAGGAACTTAAAATGAGTAGTTATTGTCATATCAGATCAGCAAATAGAAAAAAATAGATCCTAAACACTAAACCTAACTTCTTACATCTCTTACATATCTTTACTGTATAGCTGCAGGGAAAGGTTGATTTTTCAAGATAGTCAGCTTTGTACCTCACCCCAGTAAAAGAATGACTTTAGGATTTGCAAAAAAAAAAAAAAAATCTCAAAACTAACAAAATGAATAGTGCTAAGACACTAATTAAGTCTGTTTTCCAATTATGCTAATCAAAGTACAAAGAAAATGCAAATCTAGAAGTCTCCAGAAATTCTAACAGTTGTGGTGCAGCACCATGGTTGGTAGTCCCACAGTAGTACTTCCACAGTCTCCCAGGAGAATACCATATTAGTGGTTCACAAATGTGCATTAAATTAATCTGTTTGATCAGTAAGTGTTTGCTGTCTTTTGGTGAAAGGGGATTTATTTTGAATGAGGTGACATGGGATTCAAAAATTGCAAAGTAATGCTGCCATTTGAGTCATGGAAGTGAGTAAAAACCTGTCACTATTTGTAACGCTAATACCATTCTTCAAGCCTCATGCCATCAGTCAGCAAGCTTCTCTTCATTTTAAGTTAGATATAAGTACACTTACAAGTAGTGCTATTTCAACCCACTAGAAGTCTAAGAGGTCCCACTACAGCAGTATAACAGTCACAAGACTAGTGATGCAGCACTTTAGGAGTGCTTTGCCTGCCTAATCATATTATAAACATATTCATAGTAGTCCCATGGAAGTCCAGGACTGCTTTTGTAGTAGGGTACTTAAGCAGTACAAATGAAGCTCACTTTGTCACTAAGGAGAGGCTTTTTAACATTTTCTTCAGCACATGGGAATCCCACTACTACAAGTTTTCCATTATGTTTTTCCATACACAAACACCAACCATGTACTTTGTCAGATTGACCTTTGCTTGATATTAACAGAACAACAATAATACAAGAAGGCACAAAGGCAAGCATCCACAGGAAAGCATGCAAGTGTGAATATCTTTGTACTCTACTAAATGCAAGCAGAGGCAAAACGGCACTAATCTCTCCGTAGAAAAACGACATTCTTTTCATGTAAAAGCAAAGATGGAAAAATAGGTTATTTCTTAGTCACATTTTAAACACCTCGCTGAACCCCACTTACATCCCTTTTAATGGATATATAGTTTTAATGGTTTTAATGGTTTAGCAACTATGCTAAATCTGACTTATACTTTTTTCATTTACAGTCTCAAGAGCTTAAGTTCTCTTAAGAAATCTTGTTTGGAGCAGAAAGAGAGAGTCTATGGTCTATGTACCAAGGCCCAAACTCCTTTTCTCTTCATTTTACTTCATCCCATTTATCCTTTTATGGAATATGAAACTTGAGTTTAAAGGGACTCGGCTGCTAAGGACAGAGCAGAGCCTCACTGAGTTGTTCAAAAGTGTATCAGAAAATGAAATGCTGAAATTCTGTTCATACAGATCTCCTTTAGACAGCCAGGGTCTTATACATTTTAAAGAAATGCTGTTAATTATTTTGTTGGTTACTTGGATGAAAATAGGGTCCTTCTTAGTTTTAAAGTTTTTAGGGTCTTTAGTTTTAAAGTGAGCTTGTTAAAACTTGAAATCCTGCCACTATAGGGTGATTTAAGTTTCCTTAATAACTTTCAGTAGTAGTGGTTAGCCCCTAGATGCTCCAGATGTCTATTATAGGGTACAACCTGTCCGTTGGTTACTACCAACTGTTGTATTTGCATTTCAGGACATAGTCTATAACCTATATTTGTATTTCTTTAGATTTCATATATTTTTCTATATCTGTAGAAAGTTGTTCTAAGTATACATTACATATGTGAATATTATGAAAAGTGACAGAGAACTTACATACCTGTGTGTAAATTGAGTCAGAATAACTATCTAATGTAAAAAAAATATATATACTAGTAACATAAGGAACATAAAAGGGTTATGTAATTCAAAGGTGGGGAACAAATCATGCCTAAAATTAAGATTTTTGAAATTTCTTGAGTAAGGAATATCCTTGAAGTCTTTTCTTTTTCCTTTAATTCTTTTTGGCAAGCCTTTTGCCTAATTGTTGAACTCTGTGAAAGCAGGCATTTACTCTTTGCATTACATTGTTAAGAAATGCCTTTCAGTGATGCTTTTCAACTTTATTCTCTGATACTGCTTTTAATTCAAATAACCAGACCTGGACCATTGTTTTTTTAGCACCTACTCTGGCATGAAAACTGCTATAAAGTTTAAATTCAATAATCAAAGTGGGAAAATGGACCTCTCTTCCATGCGAGTAATTGTAGATACTTCACAGTCACTCCTACATTGGAGATACAAAAATCAACACAATTTTTTTTTTCCAAATGAGCATGTAATGAATCCTTTTGTATCTACTACAGCCTTCTTTGCTAGAAGAACGATGATTTCTTCTTAGTGGTTGGAAATCTTAAGAGAGACTAGGAACAATTTAGTTTTATGAGTGCTTTTTCAGCAGCTTCCCTTATACACATATATCACAGCAGAATGTTTTTGGAATGCTTATTCCTTGTTGTCATATAATGATTCTTTTAAATATGCAGTAATATGAAGTTATCCTACTGTGACTCCTTTTAGTGCTTGGAAGTATCCTTGGGGGAGTGTCACTGGATAAAGGTTGAAAGAATTGTAGAAGTTACAAATGGAAAAGGCACCTTCTCTCCTTTTTTTCCTTCTCTCACAGACTTTATGTAGATAGTCCATCTGGATTTTCTCTCTCTCCCACCTAGATGATACTCTGTATTAATATTTTTCCACTCCCAAAAATGGAGCAATGAAGTCTCTTATTTTTCCAATATTTCCAAATCTTGTCTCTGAATTACAGGTCATAAAAACATAACTGATATAATGCATCAGAACTAATGTCCATGTAAGCAGTATCATGTTTCTGAAAGTGACCTCTGCTGCTAAGGGAACAGTGTGGGAAAGAAGCTATCTCTTCAAAGATTTTTCCTCTGTGTACTATCACAGCTTTTTGCAGTCATCAGTCCGGGGTCCCCTGAAATGGAAATAACTTTTTCATAACCACCAATGGACTAATGCTTTTTTTTTTTTTTTTTTTTTTTCCCAGTCTCTTCCTGAACAAGGTCTGCTTTCTGCTTCATATTTATCCAGTGGCCCATCTTAAACTTGTTAACTCATTCATTGACTACGCTATGACAATAACCAAAATCTAACTGGTCAGGAAGATGGTTTGATACCAACTTCTATCTTTGTGCTATCTTTAAAAGTCATGATCTGAAGGACTTTTTCAGATACTGGAAGCCAATTCCTTTATGGTTTTGGACACACTGTATATAGTAGTACCTGCAGTGCTCTCGGAACCTCACTCACATTTGCTTAGGAAGGGACTACTTGGTGCATAACAAAGAGACCCCAATAATAAATTAATATTCCTACAGTGTAAAAGTTTAGGGGTTCTGGATGCTGTAATGAAAAAGAAATCTAAACTGTTTAACTACATAAATGTATCATAGTTCTGTGTATTACCATGTCCTTCTCAACGTGGGATAGTAAGAAAGTCATGCATTTACTCAAGAGGAATCTGTACCACACACATAGAGTAACATGGTATTTTCTATTTCAATCTGTGTTCTTTCAATCAGGATTCTTAAAATTCTGTTTTCCTGTTTGATGATCACTGACTATGGTACAAATGGAGCAACAATATCTGTTCATGGTGCTGCTAAAATCTCTTCCATGAGTGCAGTGATACTTAGGCAGTCCTATGCTTTATCAGTTTTTTTTAAGTCAGGATTCCATTGCACTTATCAATGTTGTTTTTCACCTGCCATGTTGTTACTCATTTGCTTGGGACTGCTTTAGAGTAGATGATAGTTCTGAATTATTCTGTTTATTTTACAGATTTATAACTTTACTGTTCACATAATCCTCCAGCCTTTGTGAAAACCAAACATCTATTTCTTTTTTCCTGTCTTTTCATCTTGTATTGATAGAAGAGATGATTACTCCGCTTATCCCAAGATATTTTAGTTTCTTCAAGAGGGTTTTTGTGAGAGGACCTTTCAAAAACTTTTGGAAATCCAAGTGCATTAAAATAACTGAACTATCCTTAGACATATGATCATTCATTGGCTCTCTGCTTGAAGAGTCAAATGGGTGTTTACAGCTTTCCAGTGAACAAAAAGAAAAGTAGAAAGAGACAAAAAAAATTCATTTTGACCACTGCAAACTAATTAAATTACTATCACTTCAAGTTTGCAGAATTGTTATCTTCTTTGCATAATCACTAATGACTACTTAAAGTGCAACAGAAATATATTTGAACATAACCTTGAACAAATGCATAATGCAATTTCATTTCGATAAAGAGGGTGAATTTCTGTACCCACTCTTTGAACTGCAGTTGAATTAATCTTCCTAGCTTGGTGCAGCGTCTGTAATAATATTTAAAGACCGAGTATTCTGGTAGAGTACTCTGATTCAAAGTTCTTCACTTGACACATGGGACAATATTCCGTGCCCATTGTGCTCTACATACTAGATAGACTAACCGGTAGATCACTGAGCGTAAGCTCTTCCCTTCACTGTCTGGGGGGTTGCCTATGATAAATGTTAAACTCACAAAACATTTCTCTAATACAGTAAGGGACTAGCTCTCATGTCCTGACTAGCCATCTTCTTTCTCATTAAAATAATTATTGCGTCCAGTGTTGAATGTGAACTATTGTGTATTATGACTGTGCATTTGCCTACAAAGTCATTGTAGACTCTTGGAAGCTATTGTAGCTCATTTCTATAGGAAACCTTTTTATTATCTTGTCTGTGAAGGAGAGTAGGGAAGGAGGGAATTCTGCCTTTCCCATATTCTGCATTTATTAAACATCATCTGAAAGAAAGCATTTTAAACATATAAAAGCTTTTACATGCACTCTGCATCCAAGGGAACACATTTATCTTTTCTGCTACTTTAGCAGTATGTATGTGGTGGTAGTACTTTAAAAATAGGTCAAGACCATTTGCAACACTAACAAAGCCAGAACTGTTTCAGTGTGCAGGGGAAAAGCATCTTCCTTGTGCTTTCTTGCATTTTTTTTGCTTACAAACAGTTCTCTATGTATTGAGAAATCTCCAAACTACATTTCTTCCTATAGATGTTAGAACTTTTTATTTTGCAAATAATTATGAAAAATAATAATAATTTTAATTTTATGGGGTTGAACCAATTTTTTAAGGGTAAACATATTTTCTTATCCTCCAATTCTCAGTAAAGCTGGTTCCGTGTATGTAAGAATGAAGTCTTCAACTTCCCATTTCTGCAAACCCCTCCTCAAAATTCCAGATAATTTTTTTTGGCTTATCTCCACATATTTTAGTCATTTCCTGGGATTGTATCTCAGTGATACAAGGCTTACATTCTTGCCATACATTTAAACCAATGAAGTCATTAAAATGGGTTGATGCTCTAGGGTCTGCAACAGTGCAGTGTTTATGAAAATAAAACAGGATATTTTAGAGCCAGACAAGCTGAAAAAGAACTTCTCAGGCTATCCTAGGGTGCAAATGCAAATATTCAGTTTGGGATTGAGTTTAACTGTAATGATATGATTATGACAGAGAAACATTACTGACTAACAATATTTGCATGAATGTCAGAAGGCCACAGGACACCCACTGCCTAATTAACAGGGATAGAGGTTATGATGACCTGGTCTAGGTTTTACTGCCCAATACAATGGTATTGTCTTTGCAAGCTCAGCCATTAACTATTAAAAGGATCAAAGACAAGTTAAGATGAAAACTGAGGAACACTATTTGTACACTTACAAATGGTACTAAAACTTAGTTCCTGTGGGAATGGAAGACCATAAAGGGATTAAAAAATATAGCCATGAATGTGTTGTAATAACTTTTACAACGCAAGGTAAGTATGTATTACAATGCAAGCTTGTAATGACTCCTGGAATCTACATTTTTCTAAAATTATTTTCTCTTTGAGGTACTAGCCTTTCTTGCCAGCTTAACTTTTGTCACAGGAAGGTCAAACACTGGATGAAAAATCAGTGATAAAATCAGTGATTAAAATATTTTTTATAATTATTTCCTTGGTAATTTAAATAAACGCACAAGTATTTAAAATAAATAATGTAGATATTATATGCAGCATGTATGTGCAATTCATATGTAATTCTGCAAATACAGTCCAAATTATTCTTTAAATTGAATCACAGGAAGATTTTTTAAAAATTGAATCATACAAATGTATGATTGAAATAAGCTTCAAAGATTAGTGGGTTGAGATTCTTGCATTGAGGCAGGCTTAAATATATCTCTAATGATTTTCATGTATATTATGAAAAAAATCCATACAAATCCATTTCAAATTAAATCAGAAATTATGACAGCAACTATTTTATTGCCTGACTGAGCTGCCCCTATTCTGCTAAAATGATGGAAAATACCATCTAAGTACTTAGAAACAGTGTGTAGGAGTATATAACTAAGTTTTAAGAGCAGTGTCTTTTCCTAAAGTACAGAAAATATTTTTTCCATTTTCTTGAGCAAATGATTAGGAATTAAAGAGGTAGGAATGTTTTTTTTTTTTCTTCTTCTGCTTTATGAGAAAAATAACTTCTAAGAATATTTAAGAGTTTAAATTAATTAGTAATGAAAATTCCAAAAATGACATTTTAAAATTTTTCAATTTATTTTTATTTTCATTCAAATTCAACATAAGTAAAATAAAGTATAAGAATGAATTAAACTTTATGGGATATTGATTAAGTAAACCCTCATAGTTGGATAACCATAACAAATTTTTTGCAGGGCAATCATTAAGACATAATAGGGTAGGATTTATTTTATTCAAAGCATATTTAAATGCTCATATTTCAAAGTTGTTGTATCCCATGAAGTCAGTAATAAGAAACAAGTGCTTCCAGGCGATAGTTAAAATCTGATCTGTATGAGACATCCTTTTGAATCTCATGTTGAGTCCTATGTTGAGTTTACAGGACCAACTTGTATTTAAGTAGCTTATTTTTTGAATGTTGTCATTAACCGAGATGAAGCCCACCTAACAGACGGTTATTGATATCCAAGGTTCTGAGGTCTGCCATTTTAGAACTCATCTGACCTCACAGGTTAGCGTGGTTCTCTGGTGAAAACTGAGAACAGCAGCAAAGTTGCCTTGTATCTGCCCTTTCAGCTATTGAAAAGTAATTTTCAGAGCTCTTCCCTCCTCTTGTGGTGGGATAATAAAATGGAATCATGGATTCTCTTCCTCTCCATCTGTAATTTAGCTCATCCTCAGCTCTGTTTGTGGAAAGATATTTTATTTTATTTTATTTTTTTTATTTAAATATTATTATCTGTTGTGTTAAGGATAAATGTCACTACATAACAACTGAAAGGAACTTTTCTTACCACCCTTCAGTGTAACTGATTAACCACAGCCATGGAAAGGTAAGATAGATTTACCTCTACTTAAAACTGCGACTTATGACACCTGTGGCAAAACTTGACTCTTGAGCCAAGCAAGCTTCCTGAGCCAAGTGGGCTTTAAAATGTATTGGGCACAGGGGAAAAAACTGACACTAGCAAGAGTTAATTCCTGAAACCCATGCGAACACATATAGCACATTTGCACACTTGAATGGACACTTTCTGGTGGCTGACAGAATCTAACACCCTTTTTACTTTGTCTGATTCATTGTTATTAGACTTGTTAGTTCATGTGTGTGTATGCACTTCCACTAAATCTCTCTTTTTTGCCTCCTTTGTGGAAAATTCTTATTCATTTGATAAAACATACACTATAAGTCTTCATAAAATACTAAGTCTAATGAAATAAAGGTAACTAGTTCCCACTGTTACTTAGTCACAGTTAAAAGGGCAAAAACAAACAGTATTTTATAGAAAGACTGAGGGTCTTTTTCAGAATCTCAGTTTCTGTGATCCATATTTGTGTTACTACTGGATCACTGTTGAGCAGATTCAACAGAACATTACATATATTCCAGTTATGTACAACATTGGGAATCTAGCCAACTGCTCCTATAAATATTTGTTCAATACAGCGAGTGAATCTCTGTTTGGGTAAAAACCAAGGAATATGCTCAGCAATTGGTTACAGAATTGTGGAAAAGAAGACTGGGAAGAGTCCTCCTCACACAAAATAAAATATATTTTTAATGTGTCCTTGTGACAAGAAGTGTAATAAGCAAAAATTTACAAAAGAAATGCAGACTTTTAGAGAGAAAAACGTTCCTACTTTAGCTTTTGTTTTTTATTAGTCCGTAGAATTCAATGGGAAATTAAATTCTCATTATGAATTTGTCTACTAATCAAATGGAAAAGGTATAGCTTTTTCACTCAAGTCCACAGTCATTCTATAACAGAGATTTTATTCTTAATTTTACCTCTGATTTTTCTTACGTATATAGAACTGAAAATAATTATCAATTTTACTCTTTTTTTATGACAAATATTTTTACTCATTGCCATAACACTGTTTCTAAGGTTTGGGTAGAAAATGACTTGCATGTGAAGGGATCCTGTCTCTAAGAATGCTAGTAATTGTTTCTAATTCATTTCAGATTTTTATTATTCTATTTTTAAAAACGATAAAAAGTAGTCCTTGTTACTGAAAGGAAAATGTTGACATCATTGCCATTAGTCAGAAGTGTAACTTCATTAAAGCAGAAGGCTGTATAATCCCTACAGGAGCTCTCTGCAGGAAATACTTTATTCTTACTTAACATATCTGTGAATTCTATCAGCATTAGTGTCTTTCACAATGTTTGTTTCTTCTGAATATTTATGAAGGACTGTCCAGTGACCTGCTTAGCATCTCCAGGTTTGTTCTGCCTTAACAGTCTTTCAAGTAGAGCACAATCAGAAGACTCATTCTCCATCAACAGCAACAATCAATATGGCAGAGGCCAAGGAAATGTCTGCAGAAAGAGATTTCTATCAATAAAATGGAAGAAACAAAATAAAGCATAAGACTGGGCTACTACTCTCAAAAAAAGCACAAACACCTAAGAGATAACAAGGTCTTTATTAATCTTTGTGTAACCAGATCATTACTTCGTAACACTACACCACAAAAATTCTCAAAAGCTAAAAATTATTGTACTTGTTATAATGAATTTGGAGAGCTTCTGAGATCAGAGAAAGAGTGTTCTCATGGCTTATTGATGCAACAATTAATTATTTAAAAGTTTGTATTAATTTAACTAGGATCAGAAGGTTTGATTTTTATAGCTTTTTTTTTTTGTCTTATCTAATTTTAATGTGTTTTTGCAGTCATTTATGAAACTTATTGAAATCAAGTACTAGGTCACTGTTAGATTACTGTCTTGTCTTCCTAAACTTCTGTTACAAATTTCCAGGTATTTAGATGTGGTAGACATTGACTGAAAATTTTGATATAATAGGAAGGTAGGTCTTTATAACGTTTCACTACCAACAGATTGAATTTCTAATGCTTGACCACATTGTCACCTACTCTGCCAGATTTTATAATCTTCTTATGCTGGTGGGAATAGTGGAAATTCTGGTAGAAAGTATTTCATCCACTTGTTTTTTATGTTTTTTGTTGTTATTTGTTTTTAACTTTCAGTGTGAACAGTAGTCCTCATCATAATATACACTTATCCTTAGAAAATTTCACATAAAAATACAGATTGAGCAAAATTCAGGTGTAATGTTTTTAAAGATAATTGCTATATGTCATCTACCATTTGAATGGAATTTATCATATTGATTAACACCATATTCTCCAGTGCAGTGTGCACTCCATACATATTTCCGCAGGAAATATATATAATATTCCTGTGGATTCATATATATTTCCTTCAATTTCACAGACTAACTCATACAAAAATAGAAATAACATCTTTTGAGAAATATTTTAATATGCATGTAGTGGCTTCTTGCCACTACATTTATATTAAAAGGCATAAATTTACTCCATAGTTAAGTCTTTGTCTGTTTTTTAAACTCCTACTGTCTTATGACCTTGTATAGATAAACTACAAGCCTTATATATTTTGCATGGGAGAAACATCCTTGTTTTCAGTAATAAAATATCATTTTCTTCTTCCCAAATTCTGATTTTGCAATTTGACTATTCATGACTAGACTATGGAAGGTCTAGATTAATTATGTTAGATGTAAATTAAAGAATTCAAGTTCTTTTTTTTTCTTGTCTAAGAATGCAACTAAAAAGTTGCATTTTTTTACAGTACTAATTAATTTAATTTATTTTTTATATAATGATGTATTCAATATACTTTAATATAATAAAGTTGAGATTTCATTGCATTAATAGAGCCAGTCACATACACACAAAAAATATTTAGGACAACCATAATCACATACTGCTTTAAAAAACCCACATTTGTGGGACCTTTGTTTTCTGCAACAACCCAGCTGCACTTTTCCAATTGGCTTAATCTGTTAGTCCCTGCTACTGCCAAAAAAAAAAAAAAAAATAGTGTTTGCTAGGGAAAAGCTCTGCTATTCTTTCCACCTGCTCCACTTTCTGTTTATCAGCTCCAGCTATCAGTTATTTGAATCAGTCCAATTTGCTAATCCAGCAAAATGTTAGATATAGTAACACAGAATATTTTTGTAACATGTTCACCTGACTCATTACACAACTGCTGAATTTATAGAAGATGCATAAGGGGAAGAGGGCTGCACAAGAAGGTGGTTGGGGTGAAAGAAGACAGGAGGCATTTTCACTACCATCCTGTACCTACAAAGGTTTAAGCTAAATGGAAAAAACAATCTAAACAAGCTTAAACACCAGGATGTTTATAAGCAGAAATATAAAATTAGTATCTTACTTATGATTAAAACCTATAACAGAAAAACTAGTCACTCTAATTTACCCTCCTAAATGACTCATAGACATTTTGAAAATGGCCCATTTTACCTGCCTCACTGTGAAGCTGAAAGATGAAAGTTAAGATCCAATTCTTAATGCTGCCTAAACCTTTGACAATACCTCTAATACCCGCTATCTCGACACAAAGTTGGAATGCTAGTTAAGTGCCGACGCTCGGGGAGCTGATACCCGTAGGATGATCAACAGTGCTTCCTATGGTAATCTTCATTTTTTTTCCTGGAAGTCTGCCAGCCAGGTATTGACCAGCTTTCATGCTGTATAGTTTGTAAAAGCTGACAAGATCACAGCCCAAGGTTGTGTGGCTGCACTTTATATAAATCCTGCAGACTTGAGGTGATGCTACAGAGGAGCCAACAAGTCGCTCCAGCAGAAGCCCGTAACGCTCTTTACACCTCTGAGAAGCAGCATGCTGACTGCAACACAACTATCAAAGTTTATGAGGAAGGATAATGTGACATGGTTGAGTGAATCCAAAATAGCAATAATAGTTCTTCCACATTAACAATTACATTTATGTATGTCTAGGACTTAATACTTGCCGTACATGTACTGTTTACAAGTAGTGATGAGAAATCATCATTTGGAGTGGCTAAAATCAAGTTTAGTATATTGCTTGTTTGCAAGGATACACAAAGGTATTTTTAGATATGAAAGAAAATAAAAAAAAATCCCACTTTATGCCTAGTTCTGTTTAGCAAAATATGCATCCTTAAGCTGCATTAATAATCCTTAAATTTTTATTTTTTTATAACTCACAAGAAGAGTTATGTGCTCAAAAAAATTGAAAAGAATATTGAGAAGCTGGCATATTGAGTAACACCCTTAATATTTTTGCTAAAGAATAAAAAAATGGGGGGAGAAAGTGTCTACAGATGAAATAGAGGAAAAAGATGACATAGTGAAGAAAAAAAAAAGACTGCTCAGCTTATTCTGGTTATACCTAGTCTGAAGTGGTTTAATATTTTTCAAGTAAATATGAAAAACTGGGTAAGACAATTGCAAAAGTACAAACAAGCAGTGCTGGATAATTAGTGTAAATAACGGAGAAAGGTTTAGAATATAGCTACTGATTACTAAAAAAATTGTAAAAAATGCATACATTTTTTACCCCAGAGGATTGGACTTATATACATTTGTGAACATTTTCAGTAGAGGGGCTGTTTTAATAAGATATAACAATAAAAGATAACAGACTGCTTGGAAAGACTGGAAACTGAGACAGAGGTGATTACTACTGCAATATGAAATGTGATTTATGCAATGCTTTAAGCATGCTAAGGTTGTTTACTGGACTGAATATTCCAGGTGCCTCAGATAGGCGCTATATGGGGTTATAATAAAGAGTAGACTGCGAACTATCTAGAATCAGGAATTTAGGGATACAGAAAATATTTGATGTCAAAATATTTAGGCATCTACTCCACAATGTGTTGAAGAACTAGGAGGAAAATCTCTACAGTTATGTTAGTATGTGGAAAAATCCCATTCGATTATTAGAAATAAGAAAGTCTGTATTTTAGAGTTATTGGATTCCAAACTATAAACAAGTCAAGGGAAAATAACACTGTGTATTTACTTTACAAGTGACTATTATGATGCATATATAAATATTCTTCATCATACAAGTCATACTTTGTGCTGCAGCAGGGAAAGCTGCTGAAGTACAAAAGAATAAATAATAACATGGGGGATAGATAGTATGAGAGAATGTTGTATAGATTAAATGTAAAATAATGCTCCAAATTGTGCATTATACCTGATCTGGGCCTTGCTACTTCAGACATTTTGCATCTGAAATAGATTCTTCTTTCAGAATTTCTCATCAGCTGTGTACTAAGGCATGAAGTGTTCCACTTAATACCACAGCCTACACAAATAAACATGTTTGATTTTGATGAATTCTGTTCTTGTTTTTTGATGAATACTATTGAGACAGCTCATTAAAAACTAGTTCTTTTTTCACTTTGGTCACATTACTATCTAGAACAAAGTCAGTCTGCTTTGCAAAAGAAAGTTATATAATGACTTGGATTTCACCTCTGCTTATTAAAACAACATCACAGCTACATGCTGCTTTTTGTAAGAAGAGGATTGATATAGCCACGACAGCCAGTACTGACTAAAAGATATTGTCAGAAGTTCCGCTACATACTTTCTGTCAACTTTAGGCAATCAGAGATCTAGAGAGTTTTAGACAGTCAGTATGTCTCTAAGGCTACATACGTATGCACAAATCCATGGCAAGGAGGCTAAATCCAGTGGCACAACGTGTGAAGCTGCTGCTGCTCCATGCCCAGGTCCAACCAACAGTGAGGCTGAGCACGTGTATTCCCAGGAGGTGCCTGCACAAAGGCATCTATACAACACATTTACACGTAGCTGTCTACAGAGTTCAGTGTGGACAGACATCTACAGTACTCGCACAAACGAGCAGCACCAGAGGTCTCATCTGTAGTTGATCATGAGGAAGACTGGTTAGCGGGACATACACCTATGTATATGTAATGTGGTACTGTCTCAGCCCAGCAGCCAGGCTGAGATGCTCAGTCCAGTGGATGCGCCTGCAACCCTCATCCCCCCGGCTGTTTTTGGCACCTGGGTATATGAGCCCCCGAGTACCATAGCCCCATAGCCCACACACACACGTACTCACACACACCCCAAATGCAGATATACAGACAGGTATCAGGCAATGTCGAAGCTCTACATTGTTGGCCAGGACCACCCTAGTCACTCCACTAGCCATCCCCATCCTGCTCTTGCCCTTACAGACACACACACTCCTGCCTCCCAGATGACTTCACCTACTCATGGACTAGTCCAGCTTGCAGTTACATACTTTCTAGTAAACCTTCACTCACTCCAGTGTTTGCACTTCAAATTCTTTAAACATAATTTTCTATTTGAAAATTCACAATCACTGATTCATCTGAACTGAATATTCTGTTTTGTCTAAAGGACTGAATGCAGTCACTACAGCTAAATTGTTTCGCGGTTTCGATGTGTGACATGACATGAATGGCAGAAAGTTAAAATGTGAAGTAGTAAAATATCGCTGTCCAGATTCTGATTTCATACTAGTAGAAAATCTTTCCCTCAACGAAATCATCTTCCAAAGATATTGCTGAAAGTGTGATCTTATATTAAATCAGTGTTTAACGTACTTGATCATCAAACATTTAGCATCTGCAAGCTATCCTCAATTGATTACTATGTGTTTTAACAATCTAACTTAACAGAGACATGTAGGTACGGAAGTGCCCAACCCACTTAACGGAGAATTATAAGTGTATTTAGGGTGTAAGGATAAGAAGGTGAGAGTAAAACAGGTGGTGGTCTGTGCTTCAACTCCAAACATCCATCAAGCAAGAATGTTTTTGAGAAAGTTAAATATCAAATATTTGAAAATCAATTTATAAATATTATAATCTGCTTTTACAACTTCTGCTTTCAGGCAAAAATAGAAATGGAAATACTGCCAGCAGTTATCTCCTCACAATAGTGCAAAGCCTGTGAAAAGGTAGCGTAATCAGGATCTCAGAAGCACGCCTGTTTTTCCATGATTAGGGATAATTTTGCAAATGATTTAGAGAATTGTAGTTTCTTTTACCTTTCTACTGAAATGGAATACATCAAAGCTTGTCAATATCTGTATTAAATACTTGTGTGACAGTAGTTGTTTCTCCTTTCCAGCCTAGGAAGGAACTAGTTAACTGTGTTGACAGGATTTCTTGTCTGTTTGTTCATTTATTTGTTTAGGTATAGCTGAGGATGGATAGGCTTTGAATTGGCCTGTAATAAGGAAGAGAATGAACAGGTAGGTTTAACATTGACTTTGCCTTTGCTGAAAGGTCCCTAGCGTCAAGATTTCCTTTGTAATATACTATTTTATCATTCCAGCGTAAAGCAAACTAACAGGACATTATGGGCCAGGAGAAGACATAATATCTTAAATAGGTCAGTCACAGAGGAATTTGTATTGTTCTCTATAATTATTTAAGAGCAAGTGAGGGCTTTGTGGTGACTTACAGAGCTAAGAGATTTCTGGTATTTATTTGTAAGTAGTTTGTAAGCAATTCAATTGGAGTCTTGGTTTTTAGATGGAAGCTAAAATGATTAAGGCTAGATGCTATGGCTAGATCTTTATAAAAACTCACAAACTACAATAATCTCTTAAGAATGTAAGGGGTAGATACACTATACTTGTATTTTTATTACAGTCATTCGTGCAACATCTTGCAGCATTAAAGAAATGAAAAAAGACTACAAGGCTGTAAAAGAACTTAATATTGCCCTCAGCAGTAGGCATTATCATAGAAAAAAAGGTGTCTCAATTATTTTTCTTACATGCATTTATCGCTACTATAGTTACTGACTATCCTGCTGATCTGAGATAGTGGCTCTCCATATTTGAAATGAAGGAGCACAGTGTTTGTGTCATATCTTCACTTCTCACAAGCTTTCCCTGTCAGTGTTCTGTTGAGTGATAAGAAGGGTTTTGATACTTTAAAGAACAATTGTCCCTACCAAATCATATTTAATATTGAGGAAGAAAAAAAGCCACAGAATTTCAAATCTCTTTTTACAGTTAGCTGGGGGAATCATAGAAACATTTGGTGGTGAATAATATTTCACTTCTTAGTGCAATATTATTACGCAAGCATTACTGCCTTTATCCCTTGCTCATGGACAAAAGTAATCACCTACTAAAGATCATGTAGATCTCTATTTCTCTCATATTATCACTCCATATAAGTCTACTCATCCAAGATTTTGGTAACTGATCTCTTATTTTTGATAGTTTCTCAGGTATCTCCTATTAGTAAAGGAAGACCAGATACCAATATCACATAACATTAAAGAATGACTCCACCATCAAAGAAGAGTCAAAATTAAGGGCCATTCCTTGGAATTCTTTCACCATAAGGGACATCATTGAAAATTTTCATTTGATTTCTAATGTTGTCTCAGATAAGTTGCTATTAAATATACTATATTATAAATCATGCTTTTGTCAAAGGAGAGTGTACCGTTCATCAGAAAGTATGAGCTAGCCCATTTTATTTTTCACACCAGTAGCTTTTTCCTTTTTAAGTGAAAATGTCAAGTTAACCTTCCACTGAAGACGGTATTTCAGGCTATAAATATTGAGGAATTTATATATATTATATATAATTTCATAATAATATGAATTTACATATATGCACATGAAAATATAGATAATCAATAGAAGTAGCAGTTCCAAGTAACTGAAACATGTAACCTTCATCTCAGTTTGGTCAATCTTTAAATATACAGCCCAGAAATTTGAGTCAGTAGGACTATATCATTCAACCTTAAATGAATTGAAGTCTGTATTAGGATATAATTTTTATTGTAAGTTTTAAAGAAGATCAAATAGGATTGCTATATAGAGATTCATAAAATATTTTATTTGAAATGAAACTTTGTTGGAAGCTATAATAATGGTGAATGGATTCCAAATTGAGTGTTCTAGAGAATTTGACACAAACTATGTCAAGATTTGTGATAATTTTGCAGATGGGTAGTAATTATTTATCCATTCACTTGATAATTTCATTTAATATTGTTATGTTTTCTGTCCTTTAAAAGGGTAAAGCAAATAGTAATTAGGAGGGTTTAATAATTATATAAAACTTGATAACCTTAAATATAAAAAGTGTTATTCTTCAAAATTCAAAAGTTAATATTATATTTATACTTTTTTAAACTTTGCTCCCCAGTAATGAGTTGCATTCAATAAAATCTGTATATGATTTCTGTTTTTTTTTCTTATCATTCTAATTAAAAAAAAAAGAAGGAAAATACGACAATTCACTGCATGTTTGTTCATTCAGCTCTTGAATGGAGACTATTGTTTGTAATGTGTCAGTCTTTTGAGGATTCCAGAGCTGTTTGGCACAGTCCGAATAAGTGACCCTTACATTATCTCCACACTATTGATGTTCTTCATGGAATCGTAGGCTTTGTGAAGAAACTAAGCAATGTTTAAGTGTGCACTGAAGTTTCTTGAAGAATTGTTTTAAACTATAAAATCTTTATCACAAATGATTTTTATGCAGTCTTCCATTCTAGTTAGATCTGCAGAAGGTCAAGTATCTTGGACCCATGTTTTATGAAGAGAGTCACAATCATATTAACTTGTTCTTGAAAGTTTTTTTTTTTTTCTTTGACATTGAAGTCCAGCTTTAGCTAACAAACCTTGGCTTGGACCACTCATTGGGACTAAAAAACTGAATAATGGTGTTAATACAAAAAGCAATAGCTTCTAATAACTATAGACAGATCCAATTGTTTATTAATGGAAGATACACTGAGTGAATTTCATCCATTTCAATAAAAAAAAAGTAAAAATAATATGAAATAAGGTAAAAGATACCTTTTGTTGCTGCTGAAAAATATACGGACTTTATAAATATTTTATTTTTTTATTATTGATTTTAATTTATGATATAAAATCAAAAATCCTTCACATAATTGTCAGTGTCTGTGTAGACATAAACCTTGCGCCACACTATACGTAACATATACAGAAAGTAAATTTTGGAAGGAGAAAGAGGAAGAGAATGGAAGTCAATATTCAGTTTTACTGATGGATTGAGTTGCACCATTTGAATTGTGTTTTGGATCTAAGGGGCCCTTCCATGGCACTCATGAAACTTCCATGGTTCAACACTTTCAAGCGTTTCTTTAACGCTGAAAGGAGTCCTTAAGCTTTACAATCCTGTTAAAGCCTTCATTTTCCACTCAGATTAACCTTTATACTTCGAATCTTAGGGGTATTCAATCTCACTTGAAAGCAAGCTGTGGAAGCTAAGGAAAGTTAGAGACAGGAGTTCATCGTTTTGAGGTTTGGCTATTTTTTTAACATGCCGGGGAGAAATAAACCTCTCTCTCGGAGCTCTACAAATAAAAATGCCTCATTCTAAGGAAGAGACATAAACTATCAAATGTAATGAAATGTTTTTGTTAAATAATAAGCAACAGAAGCATAAAGAAATAAATATTTTTCATAGAGGTAAAATATATACAACTATAAAATCATAAATATACTGGAGAATTATTATATGAATTTGTAAATTGTATGCAAATAGCTTGAAACCAGATCTACAAAGACATAAATAAAGCAACAAGACTGAAAGGTTTATATGTTGGCTTGTTTATAGAGTAGCACAAACATTTTTCTTTTTTAATTGGCAATTAATTTTCGGCAGCCATCTAGGTACTTTCATGTCAAATTACTTTCCCTATACTAAACAAGATTAGGCATCCAAGCAGCAAAGCACTTATGTGAAAAGTGAGAAACTGACTGTCAAGTAGATATTTTCCACATATAACCAATTAAAATGTTTCTTTTGTGATGAATGGATGTTGTAATTCGACATCTTGTGTTTTCACTTTGGTCTGCACACCTGCATAACTTCCTAGTTCTTAGGATGAATATAGAAAAAGGTAATACTGAATTCTGTTGTTGTTCTTCTTGCTCTTTAACTCCAGGACAAATGTACTCTATAAGCAAGTATTACTGAGATCTGAATTATAAATAATATATCTAATCAGTAACACTGCCCATACATATTTTAGCTCAGATGAATACCCATAATACAGTGGATGAATGTAAGCTTTTTAGCAGGTCATTGCTTTGATGACTTTTTTCTTTAGCTTCATTTTCATTTTTTCTTCAAGATACCTCTACATTTAGAGGCAAGACCACTGACACATAAGGTACAAAGTAATGTATTATTGATACTCTTCAAATGAATGACATAAAAAGGAAAATATTGATTTTAAAAAGATGTCTCATTTTTCTTATTTCACAGAAGACTGATGCAGGTTCATGTGGCTATCAATATTATTTGAATTAATGCATATTCCTTACTATTGATTGTTTTAACAATGATTGTCATAACTGATTTATGGGCACTTACGCATGTTAAATTTTTAAAAAGGCAAATATCAGATTTGTATATATAGATGGATTGACTTGAATAAACAAGCTTGCTAAATGTTAATAACACAGTGTTTGATAGAATTTGCATTATAATACATTATGTTCAATGCTTTGTTTTTAAAGTGCTAGTGAAAAACCCAAAAGATTTCTTGGAGATATTTTATTGAAGGATAGATTCTGCCACTTTTATTTTTGTATTTTATTCAGTGATTTCCTCCTTTGATCTGAACAGGGCTAATTGCAAGAGAAAAAAAAAGCCAAACACCCTAAAATCAATTAAAACATCTGCATTGCCTTCAGTAGGCTTTAGATCAGTCCCAACGATAGTCACTACTCAAGGAAAATGGGGGTGGTGAAAGGGAGGAAATCAAAACTCAAGGGATGTGACTGTCTCTAATAGGGAGATAAACTTAGATCAAAATAAATTATTGGAACAAAGTGGCTGAGATGTGCACAGGGAAAATATGAGGCAGAGAAAGGAAATTCTTTGTTTCAGAATAAATATCTTGAATTATAGAAAGGAATTCTGGACACCATAGGACACTGACTTAAACTAAACACACGGTTTGATATAGTGAAGAAAATTGTAGAAAAATCCAGAGGGTCTCTCCTTCTCTTATTATGTGTACATCTAAAGGATTACTATTGGCTGAAGTAGATAGTTTGCAGAACCTCTACCACCAGGCAACAATGCTAGAGAGAAGAGCAGGGATTCATCTCATGTTAAGTTCAATATCTAGCAGTTAGTTGCTCGTTTCCTAAGTCAGTCTAATCTAGTTATCCAGATAAAATAAGTGGGGACAAACTTCCAAAGGACAATTCATCTGGGTGCTCCCCACTAGCGGAATGGAAACAAAGGTGTTTAGCCTTATTGGGCTCTGTGTATTTTATATTAAATGAATTCCACACAAAGTAGGCTTCTGAGAGGGTGGATTAACAGCCTGGTAAGTGAAACTGTCTGAAATCTGTTCTCAAAGAAATTAGAGAAGACCAGAGTCTTGGTTAGAAGTTAGCAAAGGAGCCTGCTGTGTGTCCAGCTAAGCAGGTTTGCCAGGACCTTAATCATATTCACATAACACAAGTTACAAATTCTATTTCAGAAAACCCTTGCGTTCAAGCACAGGCAGATTTGGAGAATATTCCATAACCCTTAAACCCTTAAACTTTATGGTCTATTTTACTAAAATCACAAGTGACCTTATTGTAAATATTTTAATTGAAGATATTATCACACAAAATGTCCAAACTCCTTCTTTATGTGAAAAATATTTGGATTTCTCTATTTGCTACTTTCACTATTAATAACAATTACAGTATATCCAGCATGTAAAGATTTTGCATAGAAAGCTTGCTTCCTTTATTGCAGTTATTATAAAGTAGCTGACATCTGATATTCCTTGCAGTGCTTTGAGCTCTGTCATTCTTTAGTGTCTCAGATGTAGACTGGATAAATTGCAAACAGCTACATAGTTATTTTCAATTCACAACTTATTTGCTATGTAATTGCTCAGTAAATACAATATAATTACAAGAAAATCACATTCTTATTTATCTTTTCAAAAATCAAGTCATTCTGCAGCTATGACTGTTAGAATCATACTAGTTACACTATAAAAACTAAAACATTTATTATATAATAAAAAAAAAAAAAGTTATGTTTCTTATAAAAGCACACTCCCAAAAAGCACACTGTCACCTCTGGAGCTTTCACAGCATGTTATGCTACGTTTAAGAATACTACATTTTCCATCTTATGCACACACAGGTACTTCTGCATACAAGAGAGAAGAAATACACTCTGACTGCATCCTATCTCTGTATCCTAACACTATATTGAGCGAGACCCAAGCGCATTTTCCTTGTGCTTCGTTGTTTGTTTGGCCCATGTTTTTAACCAGATTCCGTAAAAAAGTAACTGCTGAGGTACTGATAGGATTACATCCACAGCCTGCTCTGTGCCGTTGTGGCCAAGAAGGCCAAAAGGCCTGTTGAGGGAGGTGATCCTCCCCATCTAGCCCACTCTGGTGAGGCCATACTCAGTACTGGGTGCAGTTCTGGGCTCCCCGATGCAAGAAGTACCTGGAACTTCTAGAGAGGGTTCAGCGTAGAGCAGCAAAGAAGATTAAGGGACTATCGTATGAGGAAAGACTAAGTGAGCTGGGCCTGTTTAGCCTAGAGAAGAGAAGACTGAGACGAGATCTGATCAATATGTATTAAAGTACCTGAAGGGAGAATGTAGGGAGGATGGAGCCAAACTCTTCTCGGTAGTGGCCAGCAATAGGACAAAAGGTAACAGGTACAAATTGAAACACAGCAAGTTCCATCTGCATGTGAGGAAGAATTTCTTTCCTGTGAGGGTGACAGAGCCCTGGCACAGGCTGCCCAGAGAGGTTGTGGAGTCTCCGTCTCTGGAGATCTTCCAAACCTGCCTGGATGCCACTCTGTGCCACGAGCTCTAGGTGTCCCTGCTTGAGCAGGAAGTTGGACTAGGTGATCTCTAGAGGTTCCTTCCAAACTTAACCATTCTGTGATTCTGTGATTCAGTCTGGACAGATAAGGGAATGGGAAGCAAGGGTGTAGAAAAAAGTTTACAATACAGCTTAACTATCGGTCTGTAAAACAGATGCGAAGATACTTTGCCCTCTTCACAATGAAAAGTCAAGTCACAAGAGGAAGATTGCTGTTATCCTATCAGCTCTACCTACCAACAATTTAGATGTATTCAAAGGCTTTTTGTTTTTATGTGCTATTGCTCCAGCAGGGTCCTGAATGGCTACAGTAATGGAAAACAGGCAAGTCTCAGCAAGGGGACTTCGGTATACCAACTGAGGCAATCTAATTCTTACACATTGCATACTTTTATTGCTATCATGTAAAATTTCATACAAAAATTACAAATCCATTACTGCCAGAATTACTATCATGACACAAAATATGCTGCAGATTAAGCTGGTTTATACCTTCTCTCTGGAGCACATTTTCTCCCATTAGTCACAGGAACTGAGAATTTGAAAAATTTCCATGATAAAGGAAGACCATAAAATCTCATGGGAAATGTAGTTTTATCACAGATAATGACTAGTAAGGAAGCGTGGGTATGTTAGCCCTTCAAATGCAACCCTTCACGACAGTATAGGGAAATGGAATTTAAGATTGTTGTTAAATAGAGCAAATGTAAAGTAAATGTGATTGGTGACCTTTCCCTGAAACTTCTCTGCTGTAAAATTTCCTAAAAATGACTGTACCAAAATCATATCTTTACAAATGTATTTAAAATATCCTTTTTTTTTTTTTTTTTTTTTTTTTGAGATGTATCAGGAAAACCTTCATACCTTCAATTATCAGAGGAGCTCAGGGTAGAAACAGGGATTCGTTAAGCTTCTTCAGTCACTCCCACAGAGGTATACTATGGTCATACATACTGTGGTCTTAGTTCTGGTGGTAATTGAATCTACTGTTTTTGGCTAAAAAGGTCATAAGATATAAAAAGCAGTTTCTGAGCACAAGTTCAGCCACTGGGTCATCAACATTATGCATATTAAGCCTACAATACATACCCATTCTGATTAATATGTGTCCTTTATAAGGGATAACAGAAAAACAGAAAAAAAAAAAAGAAAAAAACAGAGTCTATAGCATGAGCTGAATAAGAGCATAAGAATATCTTGAATTATGACTTTAATTCTTTTCTGTTCCTACTGGCATTTTGGCTGGCACGCCCTAGAATCTACTCTATTTGACTTTTTTTTTCCCCTCAGCCACATTAGGCTGATGACTCATAGTTATGCCTATAGTTCTGCTATCATTCTAAAAACATAGTTTTCACTGCATAAACACTCAGTTATTTTTGTTTTGGGCAGGAGTCCATAATTATTTCCAAACCTGCAAACACATTACGCTTTGCCAATCCAACTGAATCTTTCTCAGCCATCCTCTACCAAATAATGCATGACCTCCTCGTTTCACAACATAAGGATTTAACATATGTTGTTTACAGTTATATGTTACCTTCACCATTATAACACTCAAGGGAGTGAGGATTTTCCTAGTATATGTTTTAGAAACACTGAGGTTTTCTGCAATTTCACCTTCTTAAGTAGCCTCTGATAAACCTGCTGTGAAATTACAGAAGCAGTGGACCCTGGATCAAACTCCAATTTAAATTGTATTGCTTTCACTTGCAAAGGAACTCAAATAATAACTTCTAAATTAAACAGCTGTAGAGATGTTACAGTATTCTCTACGGACTCTATGCTGTCGTCTGCAAGCTGATGACTCTGGAAGTCTCAGGTATTGTCCCCATGAGGAGCTTTTTGCACTGACCTGTACATCTTTTCTGTGTATGTCCCAGTTTCTTTGCACAGTGTTTGTCCTTGAACCAACTGTAATTGGCACTGTGAGACTGTGCTTCATAATAAAAATGTACAGTCTGTAAGTGTTCCCCATACTGTGCTTCCTTCTCTGCTCCTGGTATATTTGTTGATAAACAGATTTTCTGATGCTATTGCAACTTCTTAACATCTTTGATAGTCATTCACATAAAAATAGGAACATCTAACATTTATTTTATGGTCAAAGCAACCTCATTTGATAGCTTATTTGATTTTTCTTAATTTTGCATATTATGGCTCTTCCAAATTCTGATTTTTCCTTTAACTCTTCATTCAAATCCTCTGCCACTGGCAATGGTCCACTAACTTGCTTAATTCAACTACTCATGTTTGCTTTGTTGGTGATGGTGGTTTTGTTTTCTTTATCCACTTGGTAAACATTCTGCAATCAACAGTGACTTTTGAAGTAAGCTAAATGTCTAGACTTTCCACAAATGTCAGCATTTTTTTATTAGTCTGGTTTTCTGAAGCTAGATGTGCAACAAGTTATACATTTTAGCCCATACTGCACTCAATAAAGCTGCCAGCTTTTTCTCATGATCAGTCTCATTAGTGACTATATACTGCTCCAACCTGCCAGTGTAGGCACTACAGTCCTCTATCAAGGAAGTTCTTTATCCCCAGGCAGGCAATTTAAGCTCCTTTTCCATTTCGATTAAACTCCACAGCACCAGGACTATAGAACTTTACTTTCTATCTCCAGATACTTTGTCTTTTACTGTACCTATGGATAAAAGTCTTTCATTTGTCACCAGTTAAAGGCTCTTGCTACTTGCTTGCAGACACAGAATCTCCATTAATCTCATGTGCTAATGTGGAAAGCCTGTTGCTATTTCAGGGTTATGCCCTTTAAAGCGGGTAACTCCATGGCTCCTGAAGCAAGGCTAGTGCTTTCACTAGAATATATTATGCCTATGTTCATGTATAAAGGGAACTTCTAGCATGGAGAGGAGGATACAGAGGTGTGCACCAGATGTTACACATTAACAAATATCCAGCGCTCTTATTGCATTTACTTACCGAAGAGAGCACACACTTCACTTTGTCTCGGTTATATACAACCCAACAGGTGTTTCATCTGTAAATAGCAAGATTCCAGGCATTCTGGAGTTATAAGAATAAACTCATTTGCTCAACAGCAAAATAAGCATCTACATTCTGACAGTTGTATTACATATTGGCAGCAGAGGATCTAATGGTTTATATTGGTGTTAATTATCAATACTCAGAGAATCTTTATGAAGTTTCATACTTACTGGCTTATCAGCTTCTGTTCCTGTGTGTGAAAGGGATGTTTGTTTTTAGACAGCAGTCTTCCTTTGCATTTTCACTAGCAATTTGGTCTTCTGGAGTTACTACTCCATAATAGAAAAGATGTGTTAGCGTGCCAGATTTCAGAAAGAGGGGAATCTGGGGATACTCCCTCGTGCTTTTCAGCATTTAGTAACTAATCATTAGAGGGGAAACCCATTCTTCATTTTACACAAAGTCAGATTCTTTAAGAGCAGCACTTAGGTAGCAAACCTAAGAGGACATTGCTGTAAACTAACACCTTTCCTATCTGTGCACAAGAAACAAAACAAAACAAACAAAAAAAAAACTTTAAAAACAGGAAAAATACCGAACAAATTTGATGGATGAGATCTACTTTTTAACAGTAAACTTAACAGAGAGAAGAAATGGTAGAGGAACTTCTCATATTTTTATATGGATCTGAACATAACCTGGATACAGTAGTGATGTTTGTATGTTTATTGGAGAGGGGAAGGGGCTGCAGGTGCCCCTATCCATATATACATATCCAGTATGTATCCTAAGTGCCTAAACTTCCTTATTTAGTTTCAGTAGGTATCAACCCAAACCTTGTTCAAGGATTTGTAGAATAATTTATAATGTTTTAGCTAAGCTGAACAATAATCTCAAACTTCCCACTTTAAAAGACTGTTGTGACACTAACTTGTTCAATCTTAGTCTCTAATACTATGGGATAAAGTAAATGGAAAACTTGAAAAGAAATTTTGCAAGCTAATTTGTTTTAATAGCAGCTGTTGCAGCCATCCAGGAAATCCTTATTTAGCCATTCAAGGTTTCACAATTTTAGACCAGACTAAGGCACAAGTAGTTAAAGAAAAAATCAATAATACCTATTCAAATATCCCATTGCATTCTTAGTTTAAATTAACATAGACACCAGTCTCATTCAACCGTATTCTTATTATTTCTAATCGTTGCTAGAGGGTTCTTAGCTATAGCAAAACAGCAGTAATCATAGTGGCTACTTCAGATCTTTGTTTTTTAAAAACTTATGTACAAATTCCACCTATCAGTGCTACATATATTTTGCGATTGTTATGTAATAGCAGACATTGAAATCTTCAGTTTACCTCTGAGACCACTTTTTCTTGTGGAGTGTCTAAAAATTCCTCTTCTCTCTTGTCATGTATTTCTTTTCAGTATCTGCATCTTAGTGTTATATGCTGTATCTGAGGTCTAATGTGTCTCTTGAAAGTCTTCTGAAGGTGTCTGTAAGACAAGTGGTCCCATATGTCCCTCCTTTAACTGTGACAATTGTCTTTGTTTCCTTCAAAGAAGAGACAATTTGTCATTGTGTAATTTCATTAAATAAGTCTGTTTCCTCAGGAGTTGAAGCTTGTTTCATTTATAGCCTTGTAAAAGTTGACTTCAAAAACTTTTGGCATACTGTTTTACATTTCTAAGAAAACTATCTACTTTTTCCCTTGTAATGAAGCAACGGAAGAACTTCTCTTCCTCTACCAAAGGAAGTAAAAATTTAAAATAAGAAACCTTCAAAAATTTTGTTTTCTTCCTTTTTCTTTTATCTATATCATTATCTTTATCTAAATCTTCATCTTTTATCTTCTATCTATAAAATTATCAGAAATGTCTGTTCTTCTGAATTAGTTAACAATTTCACCCAATTTCACCTTTTCTTCACTAACTAATGGGTTTGCTATAACATTTGTTTCTCAATACTGTGAATATATCTGATATTCTGTCTTTTTTAATACAAAACCAAAAGATCAGATCACCCTCTAAGCGTAGTGAACACCTTGATTTACTATAGACAATATTATTTATAGTATGTATAACATTGGACACAGAATACTGAGGTCTAAATTAATACTAAGGCCTAAGTGAAAGGCTTATTATCCTCCAGATTCCCATCACATACTTTTGTCATCTATTCCAAAAGTTTGTATATGGAGCTTTGTGCAGTTCCATGTGCTTTTAAATGCACCAGTTAAAATGACAGTATTAGTGCGATACAGCCTACAGGAGGAAAACTGAACACCGACATTCATATTCAACAACTACAGAGCGTAGATTCTTAGCCATGTCTTTTTCTGAATTCTAGCATTTATCTTCTGAGCCTTTTGCTTATCTTATATGCTTTTTGTTGTTCTCATGATTAATTGTTCTCATGATTAATTATATTGCGGAACCGTAAAAACACTAAATGACTGAAATACTCCACATAGTATCATAAAGTAAAGGAAATGAAAAATTATATTACTGAAAAATATATAGGTACATTTCTATCTGTATCTATATAGAGATTTTCTTCTTTTTCTTCATGGTATATTCTTTTTTATTACAACTAGAGCACATTATGCCTTGTGTTGTGCCCTTTTTATTCTAAAGAGATCACATTAATCCTTTCTTTATGCTCTTTCTTTATACTGCCCTCATTTGAGTAGATCTTCTCCTTGATAAATATTTTCACTGTGGTATGATGTATCTGACAGAACTAGAAACTTGAAAGAAAGTAGTCCTTCATCTTGTGCCACTCCAAACTTGGTGACAGAAGGATGAACAGTCTGGACATGTGTGTTTCTATTCCGATTCTTCCAGAAAAGGGCATGGGCATTCAGTACGTTCCCTGACCTTTACTCTCGCTAAAGTTAATCAGAATCAATCCTCTAGAATCTCTCTATAATCATGTAGGAAAAAAAAAACATCTTCTACAGCTCAATCTGCTTTTAAGATAGTGGCTTGTTATTTTTCAGACAGGGAACCAAGGCAACCAGTTTAGACTATTTAAGCTTTAGATGACCTAGTTCAGGTGAGATGAATCTTTTTCCATTAGAAAGAAATTTATTTATGACTTTTAAAATAGGAAAATAAAGTCCTTCTATGCCAGCAATATTATTAGGCCAAATTAATAACATTCAAAGTATTTGCATCTTACTGTCAGGAGAGTGTCGTCAAACTACAGACTCCATCTGCAGTGTGCAGTCACACTAGGGCAATATTAGTATGTTGGGCAAACAACTAAGATTAACATTAACATGCATATTAAGTCATTAAAATGTATATAATCAAAAAAGTGTGTTGTAAGGTTTATTCTATCTCAAGAGAAGGCTAAATAGTTAATAATGAATTGCAAAGCTTAACAGCACCCTATATCTATGTCAACATGTTTATGAGTGGATTTATTTATCCTCTTCTCTTGTTTTAAAATCTGAAATGAAACATGTTAATTAGAGTCTTAAACCACTGTGAGGCCGGCATACATGACACTGTGATGCAATGCCTGAAGATGACCTTCCAAAATGGTAGCTAAAGACCAAGTAGGACATCTATAGATCTAGGACTCATTCTGATGTTTAGTCAAAGGAATCATGCTTTCATGAACTGTTACTTGATTAAACTTATAGAAAATAAGAGTGAGTCGAAATCTTAATATCAAATGATTTATCTGATTAGCCACAATGAAACTTGAAACAACATGAATGGGCTATCAAATAAAACCAAAATGATTTGTAAATAGCTGTACAAGGTTTACCATAAAGGAAAATCCTCCCTTAAAATATTTGGCTACGTTTTTTTTTTTACATTCAATTCTCATTTATTTTTAAAGTTATATGATAGATACAGAACCATATACCATGATGTCCCCCATTACCTAGATTCATCTTGTGATGGTGGTAGTGCTGTTAAATTGCCAATAGCTGCAAACAAGACAAAATTTCATGTCCAGCTATGGGGATGGCTTCAACTGCAGTTATGACTACTAGGTGACACTGTGCTTATAACAAAATATGTCACCAAGCTGGCTCTGTTTTTGTCCTGCATCCCTGAAATCTGAAGAGACAAACAGCAACAGGAAAAAGCAATAAAGACAGAACTAAATGGGACATAACATGCCCCACATTCTCCCAACTTCAATCACCTACTAAGTCTTTCCTTAAAAGGTCATTGTTTCTCAGCTCCCAAGTTTTCTACAGGAGAACTCTTTAGGTTGTTCTCATCTTTCAGCTAGTCCTAACTCCCTTTGAATGCCACCTCACAAATATAGATATTTGCAGCTTCACTCTAAGGTGAAATAAAGTTACCTTCAAAATGTAGCTGACTTCCTGTTTTTCCAAACTTCCATCAGGTATTCTAATCCTTCATCATTCTATCATCCAGATTCTATCATTTGTATCTATAATCAGATTTTCCATCATCTGGTCTAGTTTCCCTTACAATTTCCTCATTAATCCAGGTTTTCTATCTACCCTCTTAAAATAAAGTAAGTTCATGTAATTATTTTTAGTATTGCTTCTAATTCAGGGATGAAAAACTTTTAAAATTGAAAGGCCATGATTTCTTTTAATGCAGAATCTCACCTGAGCTGCACTAATTTGTATAACCTACTTTTGACATGACGGAAAAGAAATAGTTTTTAGAAGAATAAATAAATTTCTTACATAATACTGAGATATTTATGACCATGAGGGCATTCACTGTCGATGAGCAGACTCAGATGGAAAAAGAAGTGAAAGATCCTAAATATAGCCCTAAGGAAGAGATTATAGAATGTATCAGTTGCTCCTCTGTCCTTCTTCTTCAATAGAGAAAGTGTATGAGAGAGATCCACAGAGCTGCAAGTGTTAGGAAGTGTAAAGAGATGGTAGGGGAAAGAGAATGAGAGTAACCTGAGGAGATAGATAAATAGAGCTGGTACTGCTTATAATTGCTTAATGGGCCAATTTTCATTGCAAAATTCAAAATATAATATTTATGGTGCAGTTTCATAAGTGTTCTCAGATTGTATTCTACCTTGTTTACAATATTATGCTGGGAAAATGATTTTATATACTGGCATTTATAATAAAATATGTAGCAACATGCTCTAACCATTAGACAGGAGCTATAGTCAATCTTCTTATAAACTCTTATATTATATGTTGAAACACTAGCACAGTCGACATGTTGCTTAATTGCTGTCTAAGTCCTAATAACCTCAAAGAGAATAAGAGCAGCTACATGCAATTTAACAGCACTAACATCACAAGATGAATCTAGGTAATGGATATAACATGTGAGGGACCAGTGGGCTAATTTACTTAAAACAAAATGTGATTAAATGATCTGAATACAAAATACTTTGAGCAGGTCAGGTACATCTATACCATGTGATGAAATATTGGATGCATGCCCAAACCAGCTCTGGAAAGCTAGCATTTCTACACTGTCAGCTCAGATATCAAATGTATTATAGCCTATAGCAAACTTTGCATTTTCTGAGGCAAAGGTGAGTTGTGTGTACTGCATTAAAAAAAATGCTGCTATGAAGCACTGTGGAATGTGATTAAAAACAAGTTCTAAGTGGAAAGAAATAGGCAATAGTGAAGTACAATTTATCTGACCTATTTAGATGTCTACTTGAGTAAAGATGAATTGTGCCTTAGAGTGCCTATTTATTTCTTTGGTGTATAGAGGAACTCGTATGAAGGCATCTCTGGTTTGATTCATTTGCATGCAGTTAGGAGTCCTATGCCTTTGAGGTACTCTAGGGTAGCTAGGACATCAATGTGGAGCTGGCGGAGGTGAAACGCAGCCTAGAAAAGACCAGTGCATTCTGCTGTGGCAGCCAGAGATCAAACATTAAGATTTAAAATATCTCCACTGACACCATAGGCCTAAGTTGTAAATACAGATTGCACTCCACAGAGTAAGGGTGAGCCAGCGAGAGCCTAGCACTGCAGGTACCCACATGCACATGTCTGAATGTGAATGTCTAACTGCAAGAAATATTTTTGAGCCCTCATTATAGCCTACAACCCTTCAAGAATTCTGTGTTGTTCCCTAAGCTGCTTCTGTCCTGGGTGGTTTCCTTTGCTGCTCCAAAAAGTTTGTGTGTCCTATCTGCCAACTCCTGTTTCAAGCTGTGTATAGGAAATACACAGTGGCACAGTATATCAATACTTATGCACCTGTATTATGCCCCTCATCATTTTGGTCAGTTGATTCCTGAGGGGTAGGGTGGTTTTATACTGAATTCTACAGACCTCTGTAACCACTTGTAGTTGCTTAAAATCTGAAAAGTCCTTCCCTATAGTCTGAAGTTGTCAGACAAACCCAGTGTCTTGTGCTGAATCCCTGGCAGCTCCTCCATCTTCCCTGCTAACTAGATCCAATGTTCTGCTTTCTGGAGATTATCGTCGGCACTGTTTAACACACGGAGCTAGCCAAACTTGGAAGTATATGAACACTAACACACTTTCTGGTAGCACAGAAAAGGTGCAGAGAAGATCTAGAATCTAATTGTGTGGAATGAGTTTAGGCTTAGCTTACATGTGGCCTATTCAGAACTGGTTAATCTTGTAGTGTCTGTGTAGAATTCTGGATATCTTCTTCACTAAATTGTTCTTTCCAGAAACTTGATGCAGAAGCTGTCACGCACAACAAGGAGGTCACCTGCAACAACAGCATAATAGTCACTGGATACTTTTTGATATCCTTTTCTGTATCAAGCCTACTTTTGTGGCTCTCTCATGTCATGTTGTAGAACAGGATGAATATCTGTGCCCATTGTGAATCTATCTGGTAGTTCTTGAGTTAGCTAGACATAGAATTAAATGCAGTCAAATTCGATTGCTCTGTTTCTGAAAGTCTGAGAACTCAGGACATCAAATTCTCCACTCAGCTAACTGCCTAGAGGGTGATCACAAAACTCTGAAATCTGACCGTGTGTTTCATTCTTTCTGATAAACCACTTGCTTAATTTGCACCATGTAGAACAGTGATTTGTCTTCTGTGATTTTTGACAGAAGATTTTTTTCACAACAGATAAAACATTGTGGTTCAAAGAAATGCATTTGTATTCCTGGTGACCATTTTTTTTACATAACCACTCTAGGGAATATAAGAGTGTGCCAGATGCTGAGTAACAGAAGGTGCTAGAAAGTAATGCCAATAAAACACTTGTTAAAGGACATATCCTTAAAAAAAAAAGCCTTGCCTTCCTTGCCTTTAGAGATGTACTTACTTCTATATACTATCACAGGCGTTCTCTTTAATATCAGACCCTGCAAGATTTCTCATGTTTTCACATGCTCATTTTATTAACTATGGACTTCTTTGAAATACTCAGTTATTTACTACAGATTAGAGGTAGTATATGATACTTTGTAACTTAGACTGGTTTATAGGACTGGCATTTGGCTGTATTTGAATATAGCTCAGGGAAAGTATAAGTGAGCAATATGGATCCTCAGAAAGAATGTATCTTCTGGGTTCAAGGATACAACAGGTAATCAAAACCCGTTACTTTTTGGGGGAACTGGGGGGAGAAAGAAAGAAAAAAAAATTAAATGCAACCTTTGTGTAAAATTCTTCATTTTATCAACAAAATTAGAAACTTCAATAAGGAATTTCAAAGTAGATTCCTCCAAAAATAACTATTTTGATTTGTGATTTTGATTTGATTTTGATTTGTGCATGAATCCTGATGATTGTATGTGTCCTGTATGATCCTGGTGTCTAATTTGGAAAAAAAAAGAAAATCCCAGAGCCTATTTTATTAAATAACTAACAACTATACATACAGAGACTTTATTTCTTCAAAGGGTTACACATATTCAGTTTTCATTCCCCGTTATAACTAGCAAAGGAAAACAAGGTTGTTATGAATGAACAATTCCCACTCACTTTTTTTTTTTTAAGTGTTGTATTGTACTTTTTAATAAATTTTTATGAAGATTGGTGGGGGAGAGTTAAAAAATGAGAGGTGAAATGACAATTTTGTTAGTAATTTTTAGAGGAATATCCTCTTTTACAGTAGAAGAAATGAAAGAAGAACAGGTCTGACTGACCTGTCTGAGAAAGGCAAAGGCAGAAAATAATATTTTCTCTAATAGTTTCTTAATTTATCCAAAGAATGAAGAATAAATGCCATAATGAAACCCCAGGATAGGCAGGTTCCTGAATGCAGTGAGGAGCAGAACTGGCCCCTTTCAGTCCCTCTGCTATGAATGTATTGAATGGTTTAGAGAAGCGCTTTCTAGGACAACAGAATGTTTGAGCCTGCAGTTCATTTCAGAAGGACAAGAGAGGAATTTAGTTTGGGATCATGGATACAAACCATCTTCATTTGCGTTTAAAATAATAGTAATAATAATAATCATCCTCCTCAATAAAAAGGGGGAAAAGACATCATGAGACTGTAAATCTAACTTGTGTGCCAGTGCCAAAAGATGAGCAACATCTTTCTCAACTTATCTGTTTGCGCCATAGTTGTTAAAATTCACTGGAGTAATGTCCATTATATGATGACATCAAAAGCAACAATAAAACGATAAGTCAAAATTTGGAATAGTAGGACACACCACAACGTCGTTCCTTCCCAGTCTACTTAACTAAACAAACAAAATCTTAAAATACCATCCCAGAAAACAAAGGAGGTGCCCAAAGTATTTGTTTGGTTTGTTTCCTTGGTTTTCTTTTTCTGATGCAAGATATGGTGGATGCTTTAAGAGTTTCCAAATATTCTGTGCTTATATGAGGAAAAAAATTATACAAGGTAGAAATTCACTTTCTAATTCACTGTGTATTATAATGGTTATTAGATGACATAACACCCAGTGGGTCCAGAGCAAAACCAGACCAGCACTGATGCTTGTTTTCTACTTTTACTCTGGTATTTGTAAGAAACAGCAAAATTGCTTCAGTTTTAGAGAGTATTTAAAGAAATCAATAATAACGTTCAATAGGTAAGACCTAGTACTCCTGACTATGCAAAATATGGTTTATGTTTAATACATATTATGAAGCTACTATACAAATGCATGACATTTTGTTAACAAAGATTTTGCCACTATTTTACCATATTCTTAGTGGGGCTTTGTAGTATGTGGATAGAAGAGCTGCCTTCCTAGTTAGATTTCTGTAATTAGACTCAGTAATTAAATGAGCAATTAACTGGCTGTCATCGATACCAAGCATCTTCTAACCCATAGCGAGCTTATGCTTGTTGTAAGAAGACAGTTAGCATATTCTGAACAAAATAAGCAATACGATTCTCTTTAATGTTTTGAATCATGTGAGGACAGAGACTTGGGATGCTTTAAATTGGACTTGGCATACTTCACAACTAGAGGATCTGAGAATGGAGTTAGGCCTGTAGAAAGCACAAGATGAACATCAGGGTGTGGTGGGATTCTAACCTAGACTATAGAGCACAGGGAGGATCCAATCACACAATTCCTGTGCAACACACCAGGCCTTCTAGAGTATTCTAACACCTCCCATTGGGCCCCGTTGGCTCTCTAAAATGAAACAGACATCATGCAGGTTCTGTGTTTGTTTGTTTGTTTTTTTTCCTGCTTTTTTCTTATTGATATCTCAGGGCTGACAAATGGCATCAGACACCTAAAAGCTGTTTATGATTTAGAACCTTGGGGGTGACAAAATGTAAACCTCTAATTCAGGGTGGGCTAAATAGCTGTCCAGAAGTCTTTTGTACATTAAATAGGTCTGCTTTGCCTATAATAGGCAGTTTAACAGTTTGCTAAGATAAAAAGACCTGCATTTAATTGTGTAAATTTAGGCAGCCACAATCTAGAAGCGAACCCCACCTCTCCATTGAAACCAAATGGGGAAAACAAAATGAGCATGATTTCAGCCTGCAACATTGTGGCTTGTTTATTTAAGGAATAATTTGGTTAAAGGGCCAGATATTACTGATGTGATTGTGTTTCTATGATCTTAATAAATGAAGTGCCATATCCTTAAAAAGATAAAAGATATTTGCTCACAGCTCCAAGCTTCTTTCAATCATCCTTTGACCAAAAGTCTTCCAGATCACCATTTTTCTCTTGGGGCTATACTCTCAGTGTGGCTTTGGAAGTATTTATTAGTTTAATGCTATATTTTTGTCACTTTCTTTGGTCTTTCAGTGGTTTTACAAATAGAGAATGAGACAAAGAATCTGTATTCTAATTGTCAGTTGCTGAACTGTAAGGAGGCATGCCTTGATTCTTGCAAGTCTTTTCTTCCCCAGCATGTTTTTATGCATTTTGCATTAGATAGTAGTTGGATAAAAAATAGAAATAGTCCAGAGGCTGGGTGTTATAACAGTGACCTTCAGGCTGGATCCAGGACTGATGCTCATGTGCTCACAGAGAAACACTGCTGGGTAAAGTACCTTTCTTTTGGATGCTGCAAATACTAAGTAATAAATACTACACCAAGAATTTTAGCTCTTATAATGATTTTAGTGATTTTAGAGCATGAACAAAATTAGAGACTTAAATGTTTTCACTGTCCAATTCTCATTATATTATATTCTTTAAAATCTATTGTAGAATATATTTTTAAAGTTATTTTGTCACTTAATCCCTAGAAAGTTGCTTAAAGCGCTAGTACACATGGTGAGAGAGGGAAAATAAAAGGCTGAGTTGTATGAATAGTTATAAGACTAGAGGCTCGGGGTAGAATATTATATAGGATCAGTTCCTGATGGAAAGCTTTGCTCTCGTTCAACTTGAAAAAGACTTGTTCATTGATAAATACAACGTCTTCACTTCTAATATGGTCAAAATTTGGTCTTCGTAATATATATGTTATATAGATATATTTTTTCCTAATTATATAGTCTTTTCTGCACTTGTTCTAACAGTAAATATGATTTAAATTCTAGAGTGAAATTCAATAACAGAGACAAGGTTCAAAATGTATAAGATTTTTAACATTTTAAACTTAGATATACATTTTTTTCTTGTTTCCTGGCATGAGCTTCTTCTCACATATTTTCAAAATAAGTAAAAAAAAGTTACCAAGTCACAGAGGTATTATCTGAAGTCATATCATGTTTACTTTGCACAGAAGGAAGTATGCATCATTAGGTGAAGAAAACTGGAGAGTGAAACAAATCAAATGCCCATAAAATAAGCACCCTGCTGCAGTTACTGATGTGTATTTTTTCAGTTTTTGATTTCCATTTTCTATTTGAAAGCATCTTAAAATGCAGCTTACAAAACTAGAAAACTATTCCTGCCCACTATAGATATAGTAATAACTTTGTAATTAGTTAATTCATTGTTACAATGCATGATCATCTCACAGAAGACATACTAAAAGGGAAAAAAAACTTGATAGTAACATAGCTCTCCTATTAAAGTCTTGATTAACTTTATAACAATAATGCAATATCATTAGACTTTCATAAATTAGAAGACAAATTGGATAAATATCAAGTAATAGTCTTGCATCTTTACAAAAGGGATGCCTGTTTAATTTAAAGTATCTCCAGCTACATTCATTTCTTAAGAGGGAATATGTAGAAGCTCTATTCAAAATATGAAACAAATATTACAATACCTCCACAGAATTGTGTTAAAGGTTTCAAAGAAATCCATACAACTGCTCGGCACTGAGTGGCATACAGTCATATGAAAAGCAATTGATGTATATAACGACAATTGAGATTTTCTATTAGACATAGACTGACCTATCTAGATTTAGTGCCACTGCCCCTGTTTGGTCTGCAGGTACCTTCTGCTATCTACTTCACTAATATCAACTCCGTCTTTTCTGTTATATAATAGAAATGCCCAGGTGGTGAACTGAATCAGAAGTGCAACAGGAGAGACATGGAATTTTCAAATTTTGTGTCATTTTCCAGGATTATAAGACACTTTTTCACTGTTAAAGAAGAAGAGAAAAGCTAAGATTAAGTTTGTGAGATTCCAAAAGAAGACAGTGTCTAAATCCACAGTTTATCTATTTTATAAATAAGAAAGTAAAATCTGTTCTGCATATGTTAGGATTTTATATGGAATACTAGAGCATCAAAACACCTAAATGATAGGAGATGAAAAGTACTTAAAGATTTTTACTTTTCAAGATATAAAGGCAGAGCTCCACACTGAGATTTGAGGAAAAATAGGTTCTTAAATGTTTCCAAGGTATGCTTAGACACTATGTGCAATTATAAATAAAACATTAGGGACAATTTTATAGTGGTCACAGGAAAAGAAAAAAATAAGGGTTTCTATATAACACTGTTAAGAACAAACCCCTTCTCCTATCATAAATCTAACCTAGAATATTATCATTCTATAACTATTACAATAATGTTTTTTGTATGGTGTTGCATACCATCATCTCATAAATTGCAACAAAGGCATTTGCTATCCTGCAGTAACAAATAACAAAGCCATTCTAAGTGGCAGCTCAGAGGGTCATGTGAGTATACAAGAAAGATGACACGTGCAGATAGGTTGGACCGAGCTTCCAATCTGTACCAATATGCCTAGATGACTAGCAATTTACTTTAAAATGTAACTAACTTTTGCATTCCCTTGATTTTCTCTTCTCAGCCTCTTGAATGCAGTTCTAAAGTTTGACATACCATACAAAGCCTGATAGCGAAGTTACTCCTAATGAAAAAGTATTTCCAGGAGCAAGATAATAGAGAAAAGCCCAACTAGCATTTTATGCATACAATGAAGGCTGTTTGAAGAGAAAAATAATTTCAGTGGTAGGAAAACGAGAATGCAACTTTTTTTTTTTTTCAATAAGAAATGCAGAGAGAAATACTGGAGACCTGAATCACAAATTATAATGTTAATAAAATATCTAACAGTTGTTATCCTTTCCATCTTTTTTTTTTTTTTTTTTTCCCCGGACTGATGTGAAAAATACACATTGTGCTTTATCCTCTGAGAAATCATTTGGATTTTTTTCCCATTGTTTTCAGCTCGTGCAGAGTTCTTAGGGGGAAATGTTGTCGTTATTTAGATTTTTTCTTTTTTGGAAATACTACAGAATAGAAACCATGAGTTAGCTAAAAGCAATGGGATTCCAGCAAATAAGATATCACACCAGCATCCTAATCATTTCACAGCCTAAAGACAACTGCAGTGAAGCCAACAAAACAGCAAGTAGAGACTGCCAATGAGCCAGATGCTACTGTTGGAAAAGAAATTTCCACAGCTTAACATCTGGGCACTGTGAATGTCTTTGAGAAAAGAAGGGAAGCACTATCCTACACTGAGATAAAGAGAACATTTATTTAAATTCATATCACTAGTACATGCTAGCACTTTTCTTCAACAGTGTTGTTAGAAGATAGTTACATGCAGCTGAATTTGTTTAACAAGGAAAGGGAAACAGACATGTATCTCGTAGAATATAGTATAAAGCAGGTCTTGTACCTATTTTGAATTAATAAAAGCAGTGGCCAAAAATCTTGTAATCAATATGGCAGTGACTTGGTGAGAATTGTTTTGCGTCTCTCTGACTTAAAAGAAAGTCATAATTGTAAGCATGGTTATATTTGTGGTGTTATGCAGTTTCTGCAGCTTATCTGCCGTTCATTTTTCCTAGTATTCCCATTGGATATAAGTTTTATTCATGTAAAGCTGTTGAATAAAATAGTGATTAAATGGACATTGCACATTTGTCTTTCTCTAAGGATTGTAACTTGAAGATTTTTCCTCTGTGAAGATGTGGGAAGAAAGAGAATGAGTTTGAATGCACAAAGGTGGATAGACCATTTCACTGGGGTCTTCTTCAGCACACACCTACACAGAAAAGTGCACGTGAAACAACAGTGTATAAAATAGTCTGGTACCAAATACCTTAATGTCATGTATTATTTGGTTAAATGCACTGTAGGAATGGTAAGAGCTTCTTAAAATAATGATGGGAAGGGATAAGCATTGCTAATACGGCATCTCAAGAGGGCTGCGCTGCCATCCAGAGGGACCTGGACAGACTGGACAACTGGGCGGAGAGAAACCTCATGAAATTCAACA
>JAWLRI010000839.1:901041-919507 GCA_034781795.1 Crypturellus tataupa | reverse complement strand
GAAAATAATAATTGAAAATATAAAATATTTTAAATGAGACCTTTCAAGAGAATAGATATTTCTGAATTCATGTTATAAACTCTTTTATTGGAAAATTGCCAGTTCAGTAAATAGTCTTTTTTCCTTTTGCTTTCCTTCTTGCAACTAAGGGAAGCATTGTTGACAGTAGAGCCTATCTACCCTCAGGCAGATTGAGAAATATTATACTAAAACATTGATATTAGTAATTCTGATAAAATCGAGACATATTGTGAATGTGCATTATAGGCATTATTTCTAAAATATTAAAATATAGTCAAACAGGAAAAACACTTTGCTATATAAATAATCTGAATAAGGAATCCTTTCAATGGGATGCTTATATACTTAAAACTATTCATCTTGGTTGCCTAATCATGTTAAAAGGACAGATTAGGAAAACTGAGACAGGATTTCCATTACCACAACATCTACTTTGAATAAAACCTTCTTTGTAAGAAAATTTAAAAAAACTAAGAAAGAACATGGAATCCAAATAAAGCACAAATATGATGTGATAAAGAAACGGTTCTAAAATTAAATCCATAACTGACTTCATATTCACTTCAAATTCATTAATTTTATGTGAGACACAGCTATAATGGCGAGGGACCCTGTTTTAAAAACTTGGTAGGGCTAAGGGTCATGCTGTATTCTCATTATTGTTAAGATGCCGCCAGTGCTACCATGTGCCAGTCATTCTTAACATTTCTACACCTCGAGTCATACTGGTTTACAGCCAGACTACAAGTATCTGTGTTTTGTATCAGTCTCAAAAATAATAGTGCTTAAGATTATATATGTATCTTTTCACCTAAAAAGGGTGGCTGCTATAGCAGACACTATAGGATTAACTCTTTTCAGACAAATGAGAACTGTTAGCAAAAATAAACAATGTCTGTTTTTGCAGGTAAGAGATTTATAAAATATTGTCAGGGGAAAAAATTTACCACTGCTACAATGCCCATAGTCTTCCTTTTCGTATCATAATCACAGTTTCATATCTTCATTTTTTTTTCTCTCTTGGGTAATATTTTACAGTTACTAATCTTAAACACTTCTTTTCCTTTTTCTGGTGTAACACACACAATTTCTTGCATCCTGCAGTGTATTTGACAAGTCTAAAGAGAAGCAGAGAAAGAGGAAAATGGGTCCCAAATGCTGAAAGTACATGAATAAATTTAAAAGCTTGAACCCTTAAATTGACTGCAGCAGTTGAGGTATCCTGTGCTCGCATATTTTGGTTTTAGGTCATAGAGTTAAGTGAACCTCTTGTGAGACTATTGCTAGATGCTCAATATTTGTGGGAAAAAAAAAAAATAAAGCACTGAGCAGTTCGGAGGGCAATGCTATGAAATTGTCCTTGTTATAAAAAATGCTTTAGGTCATATGACCCAATCTGTACCCATTGAATTGTGCTTGGCTGTTAGGATGATAGAATCCAGTCCCATATTTCTCAGTCCTGCAACCAATCCTTAGGTAAGAAATCCAACCACTGAGATTGGTAACTGTCAATTTTATACAGGGAAAATTGTATACTATATATACTGATGCTAGGTTTGTGCATTTTAATTCAATTATCGATCTTCATTAAAGCTTTTTAGATCTATGATGGGCAAGCTAGAAAGAATGAGAACTATAGCATGCATTCATGAATATATATGGATGAAAATGCAATTAAGATTTTATAATTTCTGTAAGATTTGTTGCTGCATGAAACAATGCTGTGATGTATACTGCTTATCCCATTTTATTTTCATAATTCATTGGACTCATTTTTAATGGAATTAACTTTTTGTTCATTTACTTCTAAATGTTGCTTCCATTTTCTAGGCTCTGTCATTTGAAGCAGACTAGTAAATATACTTATATGACTTTGAAACTACCCCATTTCTGACTGCAGTTTTGTTGCTACTGTGAATGACTTTCACAACAGGAACGCAGGCCAATTTAAAGTCCAGGCACCAAGCAATTTGAGATCCACCAGCTTTATGCAGTAATATAATTATTCCCTCCGAGGCTCTTAATTGTATTCATCACACCATGATTTCTGCACAAATTAAGCATGCATTTACTGCTATATATAACTTGCTTTGCAGTTAACATCCTGGAAACAAATTTCAAGGAGATAGAATCTTGAACTTAGTCATCCCATGAAATCACTAGTTCTGCTGCTCGGAGAAGTCACTTAGACTGTAAGGTCATTATATATTTACATCACCATCTCATATACAGAGGCATAGTAAAGAGTTTGGTAAAAAATATGCAAACTGTTATATATATATTTTGTTCAGACCTTAATTTCTAAAGAAATCCTTAGGTATATATTAAGACACAAAACAAAGAAAGTGGGCATTATCAAAAACCCTATTGCCAACAGGGGACAATTCTTAACTTTAAAATTTTAAGCAATATGGAAAAAAAAAAGAATATTATAAGATTAGAGATAGAAAAAAGAACATTTATGTATATACACACATATATACATATATCTATATATACATCATTTATCCGTTCTGAACTTTCACTTTGTTAATTTAATAACAAATCAGAGTCATAAAGAATCTTCCTCAATATTTCACACAATTATCCAAATAGCTAATTAAATTCAATATATCATTTTTAGCAAATAAAATTGCACATGGAATAATTTTCAATGTATCATTTGAGCTTCCTGCTATTTGAGCTTTCTGCTATTCCAAAATATCCCACTGTACTATTTCATTGTTTTTTTTTTTTCTAAAATGAAATGTATGTTATCTTTAGGTATACTGACTTGGGCATACATTTTCTATTTCATTGGAAATAACTTTCTTTCTGTTGAGATTTCTATGTACACATGATTGTAAAGAACACATCAAGAAAAGACAAAGAAGCAAAATGTAGAGCTTGTGATTCATCTTCACCTTTCCATACTCATTCTTCCGGAATTTTAAATTGGACGACAATTCTGACATGTCTGCAACTTACTGTATAAACTGTCCAGTATCCCACAGATTCCAGAATGAAGAATTTAGCAAGCTTCATAAATGATGTGGATAACAGAAATATCCATAGTTAGTGACAGGAGTTAAGGGCTAGGAAAAATAACAAAAAAGTAGGAAAAAAAAAAAAAAAGGCTTCAGAACCTACATATTAGCCTAAACATACTGAAGATCAAATCTGATAACACCTTCCATCTTCTCTGAAATAAGGCATTTAGGGATATGGTTTAACAGGTATGGAGCTGAAGGGTTAATGTTTTGACTCAATCTTAAAGATCTTTTCCCACCATAATTATTCTACGGTTCTGTGAAGTGTCAGAGACTGGTCACTGTCAGAGAAAGGATACTGGCCTATCTGATTGAGATTGTAACTCTTATGTGAATACACATTATTTTCTACTCTTTTCATCTTTTTTTTTTGCTTTATTATTTGTAATATGCATACTGAGTCCATAAACACTCCTAGCTTTATTGTGTTCATGTTTAATGAAATTGGAAAGATTGATCCATGCTTGTCTCCTACCTTATTTTATTTGTAATGTAGATGCATTCATAAGCAACAGACCTCTTGGTAATGGGTTAAGTGGCCTTGATGTGTGCCTAGTCTATACTAGACTCAAAGTATAAGATTATAAAAAGAAGTTCTGCTTTCAAGAACAGGCCTTGATTTCCAGGATGTCAAACAAACAAACAAAAATTAACTAATAAAATTAAGGTGAATAATGCCATGTGTAATGCAAACAGAGCTACAAGTAGATATTTTGCCACAGATGTATGCAACAAAGTCTGCATTTGTTACATACATAAGGCAGCAAAAATGTAAGAAAACTACTTGAGAAAATTCCCATTGAGATCTATAGGATATTTGCCTGACTGAGGTCCTAAATTTGAAGTTTCAATAGTCTACAGGGAATACCTCCCTCACAATTAATTTACCTAAGAATTATAACATGGGAACAGCATGGAAGTGACTTGGAAAGTTATATCAGGGCCAAGGGAGCTTTTAATTTAATGATCTCTTTTAGTCACTTTAGTTGCTTTGTCAGTCTCACCTATGTGAATCCTCTACCCTTTAGTTTGATGTGAGCACTCCTTCACAGCATAGCATAGTGTGAAAGAGAAGGTATTATTTCAATATTTACCATATGGAAATCTTCTCAGAAAAGCTTCCTGAGGTACTAGGCATTCTGCATGCAGTATACATAAATACATGTATACATATATATTAATCTCTAATCGGAAGGCAAGACTGCCCGCAAATTTTAACCAGAATACAGCAAATATTGAGCGAATCTCTACTTGTAATGAAAACTACCAGGTGCTGCAGGTCCATGAAGATGCATCTTCCTCAATCACCCTCTACTTTCTACTTTTTTCATGCATCTCTTCATTATGACCAGCTTTGAAAAAATCTAGGACACCAAGAGATTTGGATTTTTCTTGAAGAAGGGAAAGATTTATGTGAATGTTATGGAAAATTAAGTTTTAACATTCTCTTTTCTCCTGTCATTGATTCTGATATTAGTCTGAGAGAAGAGCCTCTGCATCAGTCCCTTGTTTGGAGCCTTTCACATCAGGAGCAGTACCCTTGTGTCCTCTTGGAAAGGAGACAGACAGTGATACTGGAAACCAGCTTTTTTTGTACTTCCTTAATAATAATAATAATAAAATCTAGGTTAATATTGAACTCTTTAAGCTGAGAGTAAAACATAAAAACAAAACAAATTGCAGTTATCCAGTACAATAGCTGTGCACATGTGCAAGACCATTAAATACTTCATCTAAGTAAAAGAACCAGAGTCCTGGTTATCACTGCTGTTTGTTTATTTAAAAGAGCTGGGAGCACTGCTTGACTCCAGAGCACTAAGTTTTGGCAAATGATCATCAGTCAGAAAATGTTCCAGGAGATTTTCTTCTCCTTCAAGGGAAAAATAGTAGTCACACTCAGACTTTATTCCTAGTGCCCTGCTTTACAACAGTAACACAGAGTTGCTTCCTAAGCAGAAAGAGTAGCCTTTCCAATACAGCAGCATATAAGACTGACTTTTATTAGAATAGTTCCTAACTCCATTAAAATGCAGTCTATCCAGCAGTGGGTCTTTCCATAAATACCATGCTTGATTTCTACATTTCTTGCTAGCAGAATTTTTTTTTGATAGGTTATTAGCCCTGAAGTGCTAAAACTGAAACTCTTAACATTTGTTAATATATAATTCTTGGTCTATGGTATATACAAATATTCCTTAATTAGTTGGATTCTGAGCTCAGGCTTTGTAGGTGCCTATTGTTTGCTTGTTTCAGAGACAGCCACATTTCTAGTCAGATCTCCCAGTTTGGATGAAGAATTGTATTTGCCTCTGTTAATTTAGAGTACTTCAAACCTTATCGGAGACTTTTCATGTCACTGTATAAAATATGTTCATGTAGCAAAGTGAAGAAAGGATTATAACAAGTTCAGAAAATCTCTGTTTTCCCAATCTAATGATATCATCTGGGCTGTAGTGCCCAAGCCTTAGCAGTTTCTGGTGGCCAAAATACAGACTGCTTGTTCTCTGTATTGAGGTTGCTACTATATGGTGAAACATATCTTGTCTATATTTCTTTTATTGGCATTGATAAGTAGAAAATGCCAACACATCTGTGTTTTTCTCTGTTGACAACCTAGCTATATGAAGAAAATTAGTATTCCTGCCTGATTGAAAGAATACTTTGCATTGGATAAAAAGGATTCAAATATTGGATAAAAATAAATGAAAGGCTTAGTGTTATCAACATATTAAAATCACTTTGAATCACATCACAAGAGTCCAATACACTGATCACAGAAACTGGTAGTTTTTAATAGTCACTGAGTTATAGAGCTATCTGCTTTTACACAATCATTGATAAGGGAAGCTGCACATTTTTTAACCTACTCAGCGTAGATTTTATCTTTGCATAATAAGTACCTTTAAATTCAGTTACTTTTAATGGAAAATATGTATTCAAGGCAAAAATTCCAAGCAATCAGACAAAGCAGTACAATTAATGTAATAAAAGACTTAAATAGGAAGGGCTAGATTGTGTCTGTTTCTCTCTTAATCAACTGTAAAATTACAAAAGAATTACAGGCACTATAAATTCACACTAGAAATATTTCATAGGCATTTTCTTTGCTATCAAATGCAATTCTCTATGCATATGAGTAAAATAGTTTGAAAACAGTAGTAATTAAGAATAATGCATATGCTTCAGGCATTTTCCTTTATGATTATTGTGGGATGAAAATCCAACTTTTAGGCTACTGTTTTTCTTCTACCTGCATTATGACATTAAAATAATAGAGTCAACAAAAGCCACATAGTTCCATATTTATGTCACACATGTCACTCTGTCATTTAGTAATTGACATAATAACAAAATGACCAAGGAAAAAGCAAGTGGGGAAAAAAAGGGGGGATCTAAGCAAACAAGATGTTCAAAGGAAGCAGTCAGGAGAGTCTGCAGACACCCAATAGCACGACTAGCTGCATTCCCTTTGTAATGCTTGAAAAAGTCAAATATTCTAGGTCTTGTGGGTATGAGGTAAGTCTGATAAACACAAACCTTCTAATTTTCTGCTTGCAAAGAAAGGTCTGTCAAGGTTAACACTGAAGATTCCTGAAGAATTTTGATTGGCACTGAGCAATAGTTTGAGAAATATAACTGAAGAAAATGAAACAATAGGCTATGGAAATATCAAGGGAGATGAGACTGTTAGCAATGCTCATATAGCATAGTACTACTATGGCCTCCTGGACATGAATATTCATGGAGTTACTGTTACACATGCACAAAAGCCTTAAAAAGTTCCCTGAGTTATTATGGCAGTGTAACTATTAATCCCAGCTTGGATTTTTTATTTTTTTTTTCTCAGAAAAGAGTAAGGGCTGAGACTAAACAAAAGAAACGTTTAGTTAATAATGTTTGATTTGTACTAGAAATGTATTTGGACACATTGAATATTGAATTATGATGTGAGGACATGTAAAGTATTTTGGTGGCTGTGCCCTAGAGCTCTGTTTAATGTTTTGGCTTCACACACCTTGGTTCTCTCTCTTTCTAAGATGGGGTAGTCTTTTCCATACCTACTGCTGGGAACAGGACCAACTCATATTGCATCCTGGAATATAACTGAGCACTTGCTTGCATTAAGAAAGAAACAAAAAAAGAAATTCAGGAACCTCTGAAAAGCATGAATGCTTTTGTGATAGTGCTTGATCTTGAGCTCTGGCCCTACTTGGCCTGCAAATAACTAGTAGATGTATCCTGCTAATACTGTAATACTGTACAGCTAATAATGCTGTATATTGCTAATAAAAGAGAGGCATGGAATGTGCCCAAGGATCAAGGGTTTACTTGATGATTTTTTAACTCAGTTCCTGCCTTTTACTTATTTATTTATCGATGCATTTATTTATTTACTTTTGTATGCCTCCATATAGCGCTCTCAGGATAAATCCTTTACAGAAGAAGCCTTAAGCAATGTGAATGCAAGACAGTTCTTGATGGTCAGTGACCAATTTCTCTTTTATTGAACACTATAGATACAGATAGGAAGTGCTGGATACCTGGATATGCTGGATTTAGGGAAAAAAATGCTATCTAGAATTGTCTCCAGAAAGCAGTGACAGCTCAGAAACACCCCTGTGCTTAGCACTTTCCTGTTCTGGAAACGCCAGGTGATATCGCTCTCAGTAATGGACTTTCTGGTTTGCTTTTTAAAAGATATCTTAATCACCCTGTTGATCATATAAAGAATGCAGCTGCTAAATTTATAAAATCTGGACCTTGTGATCACAAATGTATGCAAAAGTCACACAGTTTGGAATTTATAACTATAATATATATGGACTCCTTCATTTTACAAGTGACAGCCCCATTACTGATGATTTCCAAATGCATTGTAAAGACATATGATACAAAATTATAAATCCATATGGACATATTTTAGGCAATGCTCACATAGATCTTCAGAACACTGAAGTAATAACCAGTTACTTAGAAGATGGAAACCAAATCTCCAATTTCACTCTCTTGTCTGTATAAAATATGGTCAAAAAATGACTCATTTGTCTTGATATTCATAAAGAATATGCAGTTACTTTAAAAGACAGCACGTGTATTTGTTGAGCTGACATAATGCATACTTGGTTGTAGTTACAGAAGCTCAGGAATTCTTCATTATAAATTAGCATTCATACTTTATTTGTAATAAAAGCCCACCACTGTTTGCAAGACTTTTCTGAGAAAACATGATTTTGTTCTACCCAATAATCCAAGCCCACCAATACACACATGCAAGACCCATTACATTTTTCTCCTACTTGCCTCGTTAGGCTGAACACTCAAAAGAGATCAATGACTCTGAGGTGAATTGACAAAATGTGCATTTTATCTTTTGTTTGTGCCCTGCCTTAGACAGAGAAAAAGATTTAGTTTATATTTTCTGAAGCATTTCTACTTTCATTTCTCTAAGTATTGCCACATTCAACTGCTTTAACACTCTTTCTGTTTCACTAGCAATCTGTTAGTGATCTTTCCTTTCATCTCTCCACATATATATCCTAATGAAATCATTATGGCTGAGCTGTTGGTTTTCATCCTTTTCTATTCCTGCAGTATACGGTGGTAATGATCTCATTTTATTTTGATACACTGACATTACAGCTGTCCTTTTCATCCCCCCAAATCTATTTTATGTTTATTTAAACAAATATACTTAATTATTCAAATCACATAGCTATATAATCTCACTTGATGTGGAAACATTTGATTATGAGATATGGAATACTGACATGGCTACTAACATTTGTTTTGTTGTGCAAATTACAACTTGTTAGACAATAATACTCTGAACTGCTGTATGAAAAAAAAAAAAGGTTTGATAATGGTTTGAAAAGTTATACCATTAAACAGCAAGTATGTGTCTCAATTTGTATCCTCAGACATGATATTCCATTGTTAGCTCTCATTGTCTTTTTAACTTTTTACTTTTAACTCTTTCACCATTAATTTCTTTTTATCTTTGGTTAGGTCTTAAAACCTAATGAAAAGGTCTTACCAGAGCAAGGATTGCAAGAACAGGCAAATATTACTTAGCAGTGTGAATAGTGGAGCTGCACTAACTTGTATCTCTTTCTGGTTACCAACTTGTAGAGTTTCTGGAGTTTGGAGCACATGAAAAGTTTAATCAACTTTTGAGCCTTCTACTCTGTCTGAAAATTTCTCATTCCTCCCCAAAAGTACTTTGTTTGATGTCATTTGTAATGCAGGGCAGCTTTTCATCTTGAACACAGATCAAGACCCAGGAAGATTTTTTTCCCCTCCTGTTCTGCTCGTTTTAACACTTCCGAAAAGACAATCTGCCTTAAATATGCATCTGAAGATATTTAAATATCTGAAGGTATAGATAGGGAACATGAATGCTCTGCCTCTTCTGTGCTTCCCCATATCTGGCCAGCCTCAACTCCAGCTCGGAGAAAAGCCCAACCAAACCATGGAGCAATGAACAAGAGAAAGAGAGTTACTTCTTCCTTAATTGTTAAATGGGAAAGAATCTTGCTTTCCCAGATCATTCTGTGACTCAGGGCAAATTTCTATATTTCTGTCCCCTACCTTAAGAGAAAGCAAGAGTCATAAATTTCCTTCCTGAGCTTCAGTGAACTGTCGGTGCCAAAGACCTACAGCCAAGAAAGGTTGTTCAAAACATTTCTGGTTCGTGTCAGAAATGATGGAGCTGTGAGGGAGTCTACCAAGCTGCCCCTGCTAATGCCCACCACCAATATCTCCTCTCAACAGTATCTATAATTCAAATATTATGGTTCAAAAAAGAACCATTTCCCCTCTAAAATAAATACAAATGTTCTTCTTGATATCCTATCTCACAAGAGCCAGAATTTGATGTCTTATCGGTCAAAGGTGCCCAGAATTTACTGTCTGGACATCCTTGACAAAGAGACCTCTTACCCTCACTGTTAGATTTCAGGTTTTCAAGTTAGCATTACAAGCACATTATGATTATACTGTCTTATTTCCCTGTGTGAAATTTGCACAATAATAGTATGAAAGCCAAAGATGTTCCCTTGAAGACTAATATTTCAAGAATATATTTGAAAAGTTTTTCTAGAAGATTTTGCAATTCACCATGTTCTCAGGCTTTTTGTAAGAGCAAAATATGTATTTTCTATTTGAAGAAATTTAAGTATCAAGAGATCTGTGATAAAATAGTAGACTTGAGATAATTTAGATAAACTGACAAGATCAGATACATAATGTGAAGTTTGTGTTTATATCTCTAGGTGGTCTAATTCACCACAATATGGCTTATTTGTATCTAAATCAAATTTAAAATTCTGAATATAAATTTCATCCTTTATTTAGATGCGATTTCCCATGGAAATGTCATTAAGAAATTATGGATATGCGTAGGATCTTCATAGGTCCAGCTCTAGAGGATCCCATCCTGTGCGTAAGAAAGGCAATGATAATAGATGAAGGAAAAAATCCTGCAAAACAGTTATTAAGAGTGAAACAAGCATGCAAAATATCATTTTTTTCCCTAAGCCTAAGGAGAATATTTCAGATTTTAGCAGATTATATAAAGTCAAGGTACAGCAGGCGCAGATAAGAAAGTATACGAGCTGAGGCAAGTGTCTAAGACAAACTCTTGTTGCAAAATCTGATTATTCAAGAAGTTGAATATTCTTGTACTTAGGAAAACAACCAAATCATTTGTTTAGAATACAAGAATCTTACTTTCAGATCCACACTTTTTTTATATAAGAAATAGACTTTTTCAAGGATCAGAATATTCATACAAGAATATGTCTGTGTTTTATTCAGAAAATAAGAAAAGATTTCTGATATCTGAGTCTGTGATAGACCTTTACAAAGGAATAAGACTTACTAGTACATTGTTAGAAATTACTGCTTGAATAGATTACTATTCGATGTGAGTAAGTGGAACAGATCCAGGACTATGCTATTTTACTATCAATCAGTGAGAGAGCCTAGAAGCTTTGTAGCTTTGAAGCACAGTCATATTTTAATAAGAGAAGTCTGGATAACAGATTAGAATAGAATGAGTAAAAAAAAAAAAAAAAAGAGTGCATTTGAAAGAAAATAGAGTGCATTTGAAGGGAAATATGTTTCTGGGTTTGATCTTTAGAAAGTATTTATGTGTGTGTCGAAAAAAAACCATCTAAAGTATTTTTCTCACTTATGCAAACAGTGGGATGGTATATCTAGTAAATGAATTGAACTCTTTTCTTTTGAGATAAGATACTTAAACATGACAGATTATATGTAAAGATATATAGAGATGATCATTGTAGTGCAACAGATACTTTTATTTTATTTCTGATCTAACTATAGTTCTGTGCTATCGCCTAAGAAAGAAGTCTTATATCACCTGAACATGGTGGATGACATGGTAAGAGCAATATTGAGCAGGACAAAATACTTTTCTTTGTTGTATTCTCACTGGAGAGTGTGAATCTCTCACTGATATAGCTTATACAGAATGATTTTCAGATATTTTCCTCCTAGGTAACTATCTTGTTTCTACCTTTCTTTCTTGTTTTTATGTCTTCATATTCCATTCCTTACTTTGTCATTTTACTTATATCTACAGAGCTTTTGGAATAGAACCCCTTCCAACCTCTGAAATATATTAACATGAGGCGAAGTCACCATTAGATATGTGATTAAATGCCTAGATGACAAGTGACTTAAAAAGTGACTTAAAATAAATCATACTCTTCACCTCTCTTCTACCACTTTTATTTCTGTACATATTATTTTTGAATCACTACTGCATTTTCTGCATGTTAATGAAGTGATTAATTTCAGGATTTCTGTAAGTTGAATGCCAGCAAGTGCACACGATTAAACTTCTCTTGCTCTCAAAATTACACACCCATGTACTGCAATTCTGCAATCCATGAAAACAAACATTTAAGAAAAGAGGTGAGTGCAGTCTGACTTGAAAGCCTGCTTATAGAAATGATGAAATTAAGAATCAAGAAAAGTAATCTACAATTGCACAAATATTTGAATTTCTAAAAGCTGCCAAAACTTTCAGAAATCCTATCTACAACCAGTTTAATCATTCTTTAATTATACTCTCAAAAATAGCTACTATATAATTTTTTTCTTCCTTTCTATATGGAATTCTCTTCTCCCATGCTCATCATTTTTTTTTTTCTTCCTGACTCAGACATGCTGTTCATATTAAGTTCACTTTTATTTTCTGGGTAAGTCTTTTAATCTGGCAGATGTTTGAATTTCTGTTACCAAAAAGGCTCATAATTCTTTAAACTTACGTGTTTAAATTACTTGCAATGAATACTATAAACTGATGAACACAGTACTCTTTGCTCAATGGTTTTCTTAGTAATCATACTACAGCAGGACTCGTAAATGTAGTGATTACTGTACATTCACCTTGGTTTAGGGGTTTGCAACCTTTAGGTTTTATATGAATTACACCATTATCTCCCTGCTATAATTTAATTGTCTTCAGTAGAGATAGTCCCAAGATATCCTTGAAGTGCTTTGTCTAAAACCATGTTGCCATTGATGATCCCTATGCTAGGCAATTCCGTGAATTTCAGTTGCTAATGTCCTGACTTTGTTAAATGTCTCTGAAACTATTTAGTCCTGTTCAGGCTAGATTAGTCTAAATAACATCAAACTACAAGTTTTCTTGCACAGCAGTTGTGACAGTGTTTTTTTTTCTTTTTAATCTAGAAAAAATCACACTAACGCCTCTTGCCTGAATTTGCCTTACTCTCATAGACCCAAGAAACAAGGTCTGTTTCTCCATCTGCACTTAAAAAAGTGTCTGCATTCCCTCTTTTAATGTGTATTACAGATACTATTTTGCAGACACCAAAGAAAAGCAAGTTGATTTTCATTCTTTTTTTTTTTCATTGTTTCTTTAAAATTAGAATAACTTTTTTTCCTCAAAAACTCTGGAACTGATTTTGACCTCGCAAAGAAATATCAACTTATTGATATTGGTAGTAAATTCTTTCATTTAAGTAAATTTAACACCTTGAACTTCGGTCATGAGGTTATTCAATTAGTTTAGTTAGGAGTTTCTTACATCAGCTTAGATTATACTTATAAAACAAGACATTAAATAAAATACACATTTTTGTTTGCATATCGAGCACTTTATTCTCACATCTCTTCATATTACCACTGCTTTTATTGTTAGTGGCTAGCTGCTTTTCCATGTTTTTATTTTCTCAAACTACATTATTTTTCTATGATATAAATCTGAGTAAGAGGCGGTGCATCAGTTTCCTCTCTGTAATAAGTGTACACATCAGAAGAGGAAGATACTACATACTGTCTTTCTCATAAAAGTCAATATGAACTTCTGAGATAATAGGAAGGATATAATAGGAAAACTCTATATGTGTGTGGTAGGATACATGGCCTACTGTATTCCCAGGGTGTTTTTAAACCAGTGCCCTTCTTATGGAAAATAGTCAAAATTTATACTTACAGGTGTAAGTAATATTTCAAAAATTTTCAAATGCATATGCATTTTTTCAAATGCATATGCATTTGAAAAAAGAAAGCCCCTAAGCTTTGATGAGATTGCAGCTTTGATTGCAATTCCACTTTTGGTCCTTCGTTCACCTTCGGTCCTTCACACTTTGTAATTACAGGATCTCACCTAGCTAAGCTGCAGGAGACTTCAGGCCCACCGTAACTCAGTCTAGTTCTGAAACGTGTTCTACCTTTTTAAAGAATTCTTACTATTGACTTTAACAGTCGTTACTATGTAAACTGTGGTCCCTAAAGATACCTTCTCAATGCATCCCTTTCCTGTCTATTTTTTCTGATTCCCAGGAAATACTGATTCTATTTTATGTATCCATGAGTTCCCTCCTCTTTCATCTGAATTCCTTTAAAATAGAGCAAATTTCTTCTATAAAACTACAGTCTCTTGAGGTTGGTGAAGTCTTGAACTTTTTCAGGCCCTAATCAAGCAATTCTCTTGGCTAGTTATAAGCTCCCACTGCTCAGCCTATATATGAAGACATAGCCCTGCATTAATTATTTATTTGAATTAGGGGAAAAAAACCCCAAACACTAATTAAGTGAACAATTGATTACTTGATTACTTTGCATTGTTAAAATTCCTAAGTTCTTCTAAGGTCTTTAAGTTTTTCTAAGTGTGTTAGTATGATGATAGGTCTCTTGATGCTTGGTTACAGAGTTAAGTTAAAAGACAACAATGCGAATATGATGCTGATAATAGCCAAATGAAGTCTGTATAAATAAAAAATCAGCTTGTAATATAATATATGTATAAAAGACTCCTTAGGGAAAAGTAAAACAAAACCTGTTTAATTTCTATATGGAAGACTTCTTGGTAGTTGACTTGGGAAGAAGGTTGTGGAACAACTTGCCCTTTTCCTAATAATACTTGCCATCATTATAAAGCATCTTTCATCTTATTTAATTACTTGAAAGTAGGTCAGATTAATTTGATTTAAATTCATTGATTTAAATGAACATTTTAATCATTATTTAAATCAGAAAGCAGAAAAACTTGATTTAAAAATACTTTACTATATAGGACTTTTTCTGAAGAGGAGCTGAGTTACTGCTTGCTTTAATTCACTTCTTAATTTTTGTTAAGCTCTTAGGATAAATGATCCCTAAATTCATTTTTTAAAAAAACAACTAGGTTATTAAGCAAAATCATTATTATCTTCAGTTACTGTACTGAAGTGATTATTTCTGTTCACTCTGTCCTTCAAGATCTTAAAACATATCTTGGCTTCCTATTGCTATATTAATACTCTTGAAAATACCTTTTTGCTTCCTCAGTCAAAATGGTTTCTTAAATTTGAATAAACTAGTTGCTGAGTATAACATTCTTTCAAATAGTATTTTTCATAGTACTGAAAATTACTTATGTGTGTGCATATATAAATATGCACATACATATAAATACACAAATCATATCAATGAAGTGTTTTGGAGTAAAAAAAAAAAAGACATATAAAAATATTCTTCCCCTTTCAAATATGAAATTATCTCATAAGGTCAGTGAATTTGCATAAATCAGATACATCCTACTCCACTTCCATCTAAAATGGGGTAGACCAATCTCTTAACTTTGTAAATAGCTTGTAAACCTTATAAAGATATTGTGCTCTGTATTTTAGATGGCACTAGAATTCAGCAAAGGTTAAATCTTTCTCATACATCTCCTGCTTCTTTCTTATCCTAGTTGTGATGTAAAGATAAATTTTCCTAATCTAGAAGCTATGTCACACATTAAAGTCATCTTTCATCTAAAGTCATCTTTTTCTTTCTGATATAATCAGTTATCCCTCACGTTAAGACACATGTATGTATACACATCCACAGGATTAATAGAGATAAAAAGTAATCTTCATTGTCACTCTAGTGTCCTGGAGAGGATGACTCAGGCCATATATTCAACATTCCATGTTCAATAGGAATTCTGACCAAAGAAGAAGCTGTCCCACTGCCTGTCTGGCAACCTATCAGCTCTTCCCTCATCTGATATTGATGCTGTGTGCCATGACTTTTGATGGAAACCCTTTACTCCATAAATAAGATGTGATGGGATTATGCCCTAGGAGCAGAGAGGCTATGACTTCCAGGTTCTGTTCCCATTTTCAACATCCAAGCCCATGTCTAATAGGTCACAGAATATCTTTGAGGAGGACTTTCCATTGCCTGACTCTTAGAAATGACCCACTAGTGCAGCCAGGTATAAACGGAGAAGGAAAGGTCTGTGCATGTCCTTGGGTTTTAGCTTCTGCTGTTAAAGTTTGTTTAAATTATCATTATTGTTATGACAACAATGCAAGGCTAATGTAAAGAGCATTCCAGGGACATCGGTATGGGTTTTCCAGTTTGAGTTTGCAAGGCTCCCTGTTTACCTGTATCTTGGGGAGTTAGAATATATCCACAACATATATAGACTGGGGCAGAGGAAGCTGTTAAGCAATGGGGAAACCTATAGACAATGAGGAGAAATTACTTCTGTGGATGAGTAATGAACCTTGTATTCTGCAACCTGGCACCTGCCATGACTACTAAATTAACAGAAAAGGAAAACACTCAATATAATTATACAGACATAAAAGCTGGTATTGCAGGGTGGTGCATCAAATTGTAATATTCCTAAAAAGATGCTGGTATCTTCCTATAAACTATGAGGTATCTACTTTTCCTACGTTTTTTCTAAAGAATTTTCTTATAATAATGAAAAGTATTAAAGCTTGTAACACCGTTACTGGATTCTTTTTTATGGATAAGAAGCATTACTTTACAAAGCATTTTCATAATTCTGAATCAACCAGTTTTAAAAGTGGCCTCTGGTAAAAGATGCTATGTTAATACTATTAATTTATGCTATTTGTTATAAGGCCAGCAACTCCATTATTATTTTTCTGCAGATAGAAGTGTAGGACCAGATCCAAGAAAAGATGTAAGTGACTGAGGATTTGAATGGGCTTCATGTTTCATATTGAAAATTGTGATCTAGAAAATTCCTCTTGAGATTTTACTTAAAATAGTTGCTGCCATTTTTGCTAGGCATCATTTCAATGAGTTCTCCATGAGGCTTGGATTTTTCTTAAAGATAGAAGATAAAGAGTCTGACTTTGTTACCTAATGAGTAAATGAGCTATGAGCAGAGAAGCCTCTGATCAAATTTATGCCTTTCTCTCATCCAGTGACTGTGACTGAAATGCATTTGGGCTTTTGGATGCCAGTTGGGTCTATCACCTCAAACATAGGAAATGATGCGTCCTGTTATATCCAACCCTATGTTACTAAGTTCTTTATTGGATCTGGCCTTTATTAAATCCATAATTTTAGCAATCGTTGTGAATATACCAGTCACTGAAGTGGTGTTATATTTACTGTTACATAAAGAACATTCAGATATTCTTTCTTTGAGACATGTATGGGAGGATTTCTTTGAGATTTAATGCAAATTCTTGCTAAGAAATGTTGCAAAATTTGTCTAATACGATAAATTCCAACATGACTTCAGTACTGAAGAACACTTATGATAATGTTTTCTATAGCCTTTAAGACTCTGCACTAACTTTGATTCTGTAAGCCCGTGCAATATAAATCACATTGTCCTCTGACGTAGTGGATTCTCTGATGGCAGCCAAAATGAGATAAAATGAATCTTTTTATCTACTTCAAACAAGTTTGAATTTTAATGGCATTTTGAAGTCCAAAGAGTTTAGGACACTAATTTTTGTATTGTTTATTAGCTTACTGTTTCTGAGAATGAAAGTATATCTTGAATTTCTTTATTTGTAGCACAAGCTTCTTCAAACATTTGATGATTACTATGAAAGTTCATTTTGCTTTGTACCATAAATGTAAAATTGAACAATGGTGACAGTGATTCTAATGTGCAAAATTAGGCTTAATAAAAATCACTTAGCCTTGGAAGAAAACCTTTAGGAAGATGATGTGTCATATTCCTCTCACATGGAGACTTTCTGGAACGTCATTTATTGCCCCTCCAATGAGGCTCCTGTCTGAAAAACTGATCTAGAAAATGTGTTACTCAGCCATAGAAATATCTTTCTGATTTATGGAGCTTTATGAAAAATGTCTATAACATCTTATCTTGGAAATATCCCATGATAATACCTAGCAAAACAAAAAACAACAAAAAAAAAAAGATCATGAACAAAGTGTGACCTGGTGACTAGACGTGTGTTAAAACTGAAGGAGCCTCTTCAGAAATTCTAATGTTCTTGATTCCTCTGCCATGTAGAAAAGCACTTCACCTACCTTCATTTAAACAGAAAATTATTTCAGTTTTTCTTCTGTCATAAACGTTTACAATTTTAATGCAATAAAGTAGATATCAACAAATGTTAACAACTCTGAAGCATCAGAAAGAAATATAACATAAAAATATATTCAGACTGGTAGCAAACATGTCTACAAATGCCAGACATAACCTACTGAAAATTCCTTTTATATTTTTATTCAGTCATGAATTTAATACAATTTCAACTCCAAAACCTTATGGATAATACTCACTACAATTCTTAACCAGTCAGATTGCAAAGACAAAAAAATATACATGAATGGTAAATATCCATAAGGAGAGGAAAAATGTAAAATCTAATATACTTTTGTATGTGCTTTTACAAATATTTCCTCTACTTTGTTGTTGCTTTTCAGACTCAAAGATGCCTCCTATAACCATATTGAATTCACACTGGAGGAGAAAATTATTTTTTACACAATGGTTTTACAGTTATAAAATGAAAATGAAAGATTAGTGCCAAATTATTTTTTAGTTGAACTTTTATGGTCATGTAGTTTCTTCTTTCTTTCTTTCTTTCTTTCTTTCTTTCTTTCTTTCTTTCTTTCTTTCTTTCTTTCTTTCTTTCTTTCTT
>JAWLRI010000839.1:877827-900941 GCA_034781795.1 Crypturellus tataupa | reverse complement strand
TTCCTTCCTTCCTTCCTGCCTTCCTTCCTTCCTTCCTTCCTTCCTTCCTTCCTTCCTTCCTTCCTTCCTTCCTTCCTCCTTTCTTTCTTCCTTTCTCTCTCTCTCTTTCTCTCTCTCTTTCTCTCTCTTTCCTCTCCTTCTCTCTTTCTCTCCTTCTCTCCTTCTCTCTCTCTTTTTCTTTTTCTCTCTCTTTCTTTCTCTTTCTTTCTCTCTTTTTCTCTCTCTTTCTCCCTTCCTTTCCTTCCTTTCCTTTACTTTTATCATATTTCAAAGTAATGCACAACTTTTGCAAAGGACACATTTGCTTTCACTAATGCCTGTGATTGCTGTGAAAGAAAACAGGTGTCTGGAAGCTATGACATTAGAATGAGAAATACAGGACATAAACCAAGAAAATCTTCTTACGCGTTACTAGTTTAAATTGTAGGACTTGCAATTTTGGCACTTATTTTATATACACAAGCCGTTATTCACACCATTAAACATTAGATATTTAACTTAGCAGGCTATATTAGGAGACAACGCTCCCTATATGGTCAATGAAACCTTGAAGGGAAAATCATTTTATCTATGTTAGGAGCCTACTTTTCCCGTTACCCAGAACTTGAGCTACTGGTTAAATGCAGAAGTGTATACCCCTGGCAGTGTGGGACAGTTCCAATTTGGGACCTTATTGCTTCAGAACAGATCTGCAATGATGTTCCCTTCTGGAAGTGACATAAAAGAAAGAAAACTTTATGGTGGTGACAAATGACAAATCATTCATGGGAATCCTCCTATTAGACTACATGAGAGACTGCATGTGAGACAGAGCAAAGTCAAGGAAGGAAAGATATTAGGGTACCTAACCCCTATCTAGCTTTGCAAGCAGATGAAGGTAAAGGACAGCCCTGTGATGGAAAAGATGTACAGTGAGTGGAAAAGTAAGAGTATATTAATATATTCAGAAGTAGGAATTGTAATGGCTCTGATGCAGAACACCAACACCAGGAGCTACAGAAGCGAATGAGAGGAAAAAGGAACAGGGATCTGGGAAGGTAAAAGGGAAGGAGTTGAGACTCAAATACACACTACTAGATTGGAAGGAAATGTCTCTGAGCTGCTAGGGTCTTAGTAATACAAGCTCTTTTCCTCGTGTAACTGTGGAAATGGCTTGTTAAATTGGTGGAGGTTACATGCAGGCTTATGTAGTTTATACATTCTTGATTTTGGTTTCCCTGTTCTGAAGTCCGTTGTTCAGTTCCCTCAGTTCAATATGTTACCCAAAGTACGAGGTAAGTAGCAGGTGTCACATAATAGCAGCTGCAGTTTAATTTCCCATCTAATTTAGATTAGAGAGATAGCTGTCTCCATCATTAGTTTCTTACCCCAACTAAAAATTTTCCCAAGATCTTTAGCCATAGCTAGTTGCTTGGGCCAAACTGGGAAACAAAAAATCATTCATTGTCACCTTCCGGGCCTAACCATGACACATGTGCAAAATGAAAACAATTCTGTACAAAGAGGCCCACATATAAGATTTTTGTAAGGTAATATTGATGAGGTTTGAATGAGGATGCTTTTGTGTAGTATGTGGTTAAGAAAAAGCTAATGGCAGAGCTCAATTACATGAGCATAGAGCATCTACAGACATTTGGAATGCTTGAGGTATAAGAGTATTTCTAGCTAAGTTCTTCACCCGGATAGGGCAGATGTGCTCTCCTAGAACTGCAGCTGAGGATTAGGAAAGTTATCTCAGGATAAGTGGTAGAATTCTGGCAATGGTATAATTCCTCGTATATCTAATGCTTAGCCTCGCTGATTTATCTACACAGAAACCAGAGAGAAAACATGACAACCTCTAAAATAATCTATTTATAAGGTACAATGTTTTAGCAAAATACCCCTGTGAGTCTGAAAACCCTGCTATATTTTGGCTGAGAATGCTCCACTAGGCTGAAGGTATTATTTTGGGAGGTTAAAAACAGTCCAGGGAAATATTCAAGAGGAATAAAGGTTAAAATAAAAAAAATGCAGAAAGAAAGAAAATGGAGAATCTATTCTGCTATATTGCCTGGTGTGACAAAACCTTCTGAAGGACATAAGGGAGAGAAATGGAGAGAAAATCCTAAAGGGAATTCTTACAGTTACTGCCATATCTCTTCTTTTCAAACTCAGGGTGGGAAGATGAGGTACTCATAAAAATGAGTAGCATAGCACAGTACCTAGCAGCCCCAGGGCTGAGTACCAGGAGCTGGCTGTTACACAGCTGATTTTTTACTAAAGGAAACAGGGCTGTTGACCTGCAAATCATGACAGATTCACAGCACAGTGATCGAAAGTGCTAACAGAGGGACATCTATGCTTATGATTAGAGTATCTGGTTTCTCCTTGCTGGATCCTTGTATGTGTAATGGAAGTTATTTTGCAGCATCATGTACACATATCCAAAAATGTCATTACTTATTATTAGCCGTATTGATTATACATAGCCACCTGCATTCAGATCTTTAGTTTCCACTGCTGTTTTCTACTACTCATCCATTAGCAGCTGCAAGAAGGACTCCTCCCCTGCCTTCAGCAGCCTGAACTTTACTAGGTCAGAGCCCCAGGGTTTTGTGAGGAAGCAATTTAGGGGTTTTATAAACCAAATAACCTCAAGCTGTTCAATAAAATGTTTAAAATGTAAGTACTGTACTGCTGGTGTCATTAGGACCTCAAATATGCAGCACTGTGGCTATCCTATTTCTAATACAATGTGAAATTATAGATGTTTCTGCATAATATTGATTTATGAGACCTAACAATAAAATAACGTATGCAGATGGTTTCGAGAATGCACTTGGAACACCTCGGAAAGATCCTCACAGTTGGCGGCCCTTTTGCATAGTGGGATAAACTCCAGAGACAAGTGTGCTACATTAGTATCAGTGTCAAGCTGACATTTCAGGGTCAGTGAATAAATATCCTAAAGCCCAAGTGTTTATTTTCAAGGAATTTCATATATAATGACCTTGACTTTACATTGTTTTTTAGGTATGTATATGACCTCTATACAAGTCATAGGTTTTGGTGTTCTATTGCAGGAATATTATTGCTGCTTTTAATATATATTAATCAAAGCTTAATATGGTATTTTTTCTTCTTTCTTATTTTTGCTTATGTGTTGATGAGCTAGAGTAAGGGTTTTGAATTACTAAATCACATGCACCCATACATATAAACACACACATATATTTATACATATATAGATTTTAGGTCTCAGGTCTCACATTTTTAACTTTATGATATATAAAAAGATATAAAAATAAGGAAGATCTAGATTACCTTCAAAGCAGTTGGTAATTACTCACGTGTACCTAGTGAGGTACTTTCCTGTTTACCTTCAGGCTGAAAGAAGCTATGCAAACAGACCTTTATGGAATTTTCCCTAGTAGAGTTGCCAGAAAATACAAGTTTGGCCACAAACGATATAGGCAGTTAGTCACCAAACCCCACAGATCTAAATACTCCTATATTGTTTGCCTATACACCTGTAAGGAGAACTTTCCATAGCTTTCTGAGAACACAACTGTGCTCTAGAGAGAGTATGAGGAAATTCCCTCCTCCGAACCACTAAAGTGTAATGCAAATCTTTGAAATGGAAGTTTTCAATATGAAATGCAGTAACTTATACCAATTGCAGCTGTTGCTAAGAACATTTCACAGAAAACATGACAGCAGCCACCAAGTACCTCACCTACTATTTAATAACATTCTTAATAGATGTATTTTCTTGATGATGCAATTGGGGGCTAGGGTGAAAGGAGAGTTGGCAGATGATGATTATTAATTATTCACAGGCATCTGACTGTTACTTACTTTATGTCTGTGTTGTGATTGAGAAAGTGGAACTCCAACTTGCGTAGGCTTCCTTGTATCTTTACAAAGACATTGTGAATCTCGTATTGATAGCTATTTTTGAAAACATATTAGTGCCTGTGAAAAAATGTCAGAGAAATCTGATGAATATCCTTCTGCCCCTGTCGCTCTCCTCCCGCCCCCGCTTTAAATAGAGCACATAGTGAAATTTAAACAGTGTCAGTTTAAGATATTCCATATTATTTGTCCATGAAAGACATAGGTCTGATTATGAAGAATCTCTGTCTCATAGATGAAATTTTATTGCGCTGTTGACTCGGATCTGGATGTCTGCTCTCTCTTGGCTTTACATCATAATGTGTTTTCTAAAGCTGCACTGTGTTGACTTTTCCCCCACCTACCTGCACCTGGACCATTTATCTGGACTTTGCATTCATCTGGTACCTTGCTACTCTAAAACACTTCTGCAAAGGCGAAAAGAGAGAGCACCCCTAAGGTACTATAAGATACCCTGAAATCATTTGTCCTGATGACTCAGTGAAATGATTCAATAAGGCATAGCTGTAAAAAAAGCAGCCCATATTGTATACACAGTGACCTTGGCTCCTGTACAGTAGTGTAGCTGCACTGCTGCAGTGTCAGGCAGGGCAAGAAAGCACTGTTTCTCAGCAGATTTCCTCTACTTTGATGGTTTCTGCACTATATTCCTTTCTGCAGCACAAAGATGCCTTGCACAGCCATCTTTCTGCTGCATCTTTGGCCATGTCAGAGATTTAGCCTCTAGGCTGTAAACCCTTCCTCCAAAGTCAGCAGATGCTTTGCCAGGTTTTCAGCTGGTCAGGGGTAGTTTTGATGTCTAAAACCTAATCTTTATGTTTCATGACCACTTTTTATTTCTTAGACTCATAGTGAATGGAATTATTTAGGGGTAATATAATGGATTTTAATGATTCTGACGTTCCATGTTATGGTTTGTCTCAACAGTGAAGTTTTCAATGAATATTTTGAAGAATATTTTGGTTTTTTAACCGCAATGTGTATTTTAAGTCTGTTACATGGTAGTTATTTGGGTTCTGTGGGACGGATAAAGACTAGAGAACTGTAAATGAAATAAAGTTACAGATATGTATCTGTAATACAGATATGTATTGCTCTCTTGTTCTATTTCCTTCTTACATAAAACCACTTCAAAAGCATCTCTAAGAATGTCTTAAAATAGTATATCATTTCTATCTGGTCGTCACTGGTCAGTTCCATACTTTTCAGCACTATTCTTCAGGCCAATCTAGGAAAATGTTTTTCAGAGAGCAATCTAATATTTTTGTTCTATGTATGTCAAACATGAGAGCAAACGACAAGCAAAGGTTCATCCACCTATTTTTGTCACTGTCGATGCTCACTGAGAATCAGACTTCAGTAAGAACATTAGCTCCATGAACATCTGCTCTTATTTCCTACAGATTATCTGTTTCTACATATTCTGAGACTATCTGCTCTGAGCTGGAATATGTGTCTTGCAACTACTTTTTAAGCATTAGTAAACAGTTACTTCTCAAAATCTTTCTTATTTATCCATCATTTCAGATGGGAAAACACTTTTCTAGAATTGATGACTACTTATTTTTCAGCTAAAGTAAATACAGGTCTATATCTCTTTTCATTTGTGCGAGAAGCTGACACATTCTGTCACAACATAGCATGAGTAAATGGGAAAGTGACAGCTTCCTGGCAAAATTTTAAAGAGATAAACATCTATTTTTGTTTAAACAGCTACTAAAAAAAAAGTTAGATAGAAGCTTCCAAGCTGAAAGGCTGTGGAATATATGAGTGCTACAAACTGGGAAATGGATGCACACAAGTAAGCACCTGATGGCTATTGTTACTCCCTACTATTTTAACTGTGTTTGTCCATTACTTAGTGTGAAAACGTTAAGTAATGTTCAATCACTATTGGCATAAGTATATGATAGAGTTAACATCACATTTGATTATTTTTGAAGGGAATAGGTGTTCACATTAGCAAAAAGTCTTATAAGTAAGTATATATTTTGGCATAGCAGTGTGCTTTTATACAGAGTGCTTACAGTTTCTTACACTCATGGGTTTAAAATAGTTTCAATAAAAGACAGTTATAAGATCCATTTGGCTCAAAATTTACAGGATGCTGAGATATCTGAAGTTTGGCAGAACCATTATTTTGTTATATGTCTCAACTCAGAAACAGTAAGGAAAAAATGAGATAAACGAAAAGAATATATCATAAGGATAAGAATTATATATATAGGTATAACAGCAAGAATTGGGTAATGTATAAGTTTGGACAAGACATATGATGTTTGGGAAAACATCAAAGAAAGGGTAGAAAATGTATGCAGTTTCTAGGAAAAGAAAGTAGGAAAGACATTTCTCAAGGAAAGGGAAAAGGAAAATGCAACTAGGGATCATAGGTTAGAGGATAGATAGTCTGGACGTGGGAAAAGACTGGAAAAATAAGACCCCCCCAAAAAAAGGTGAAATGATCTGAGGAAGGAAAAAAGTTCATTAAGGAGAGAAAGTCTAGTGAAAGTTCTTAGAGATGTTAAATGACCAAAGAAATAGAAATAAAGTCACTGCATTTTAGCTGCTGGGTTTATAAGTTTTGCAGGCTGCTTGCAGTCCCAAGGCTAAATAAGAACAGAGTAGTATCATTGCCTAGGACCCATCCACATTTCCCTTCATTCTCAATCCAGACACTGAATCTCTCTGAGGAAGACACATTCCAGCAATGCTCAGCTCCCAGGCCCAGGGTTTCAGAGAGTGAAAGTTGATTTATTAGCTCAGTTTTGCAAACAGGGAAACTGAGGTAGAGACTGACAATTTTCCTGGGGCTTTGGCCTTTGTGATCATAAGTAGGAAAGTCAGATAGACAGATAAGCCAAAATAGCTGTATATTAACTCTTGTACTGTAATTTCGGACTCTGTCTTCCTGTTGCATGTGGTGTTGCTAAAATATATTCTTTTTATATGCATGGAGATCAGTGTAGAACTCACAGTAGATGGAGAGCTGAGTTTGGATTTAAATACAGTATATCTTCAATTTCCATCAATGTTTCTCACTTAACAATAGAGGACAACTCTTCTGTAAGCATCTGCAGTGTCAGTAATTCCATTAACAAAGAAGCCACTTTATTATCAACATACTGTAGCTTCATTTTAATGTGTCATTTGCACTTCAAAGTCACATAACTTTTATTATGGTAAATCAATTAAAACTATTTCTCATGATAATTTATCTTCTACAGAGTTTATCATCTCAGAGAATGCAATATTTCCCAATTTAACTTCCAAGACAAAAGTGATGTAATTTGAATGCCTTTTACTGAGCTTATTAAGCATAAAGATCACAGAAATTTCAAACCCTGAAAGATAACTGTTTCATCTATGTGATAAAATGGAAGTCACATTTCTGTAGCTTACTGGAGGTAGTAGGAGACAGTATGCTAATTAGTAATATAACCTCATTTACTCATTTGGTATGTCTCTTGTTTTAAATGATAGTCTGTCTAGAATAGATATCCTGTTTGATACAAATATGAAAAGGAAATCAAGTGAAGCTACTGTATATTCAATAAAGGTGTGTGTAGCATTCATATGATTATACTTTTCTTCATATGTTTATCATCCAGGAATAACCTTGAAATAAAGTAAACATTTTCAAAGATATCACACTGAAGAATTGAGGTTACTATAGGCACATTCCCCTTCAGAAGGGCAAGATAGATCGGATCCCAGACTAACATATATTGCCATAACTCTAATAAAGGAAGAAACAAAATGACAATGTACATGTGCTGAAAAAGTGACAATGGGCAAGTCTTAAAAAGAAAAAATCAGCCAAGATAGATACAACCACCCCACCCTCGAAATCTGGAAGCATTAATATAAGATGAAAAGCACATCCATGTCTTTGGTGCATGTGTCTGACTGGGACTGACTATCTAATGCCAGAAAGCTTGTTTTTCAAATATGCATTTTCAAATGATTTTAGGAACACCTGCCCCCTGACTTTGCACCGTGATTTGTTCTCTTGGCTATTGAAAAGGTTTGCAAGTGCTACCAGGCTATAGTTCCTCTCTCCTTTATGTACAGATGCTTAGTTTTCATAATACATTATAATGGGAACAAAATTAAGAAATAAGACAATGATAACCCTTTATTCTCTTATACTGCATCACACAAAACTGAACTGAGCAACAGCAGCAGTAGTCTCAATATGCAGCTGCCCTTCTGGACCAGTTTTCTATTGCTCTAACAGTAAAGGATCGCTGTACCTATGCTCAGTAGGGGAAGGAAGGAAGAGCAGTTCCTGTGTACTGTGTGTATTTATGGCCTATTGCTAATGCCTCATGGTTCATGGCATCAGCAAATCACGGTGCGTGTCTGGGGGCAGGTACCCTTAACCTTACTGGGTCATGGAATCTCTCAGCTGCCATTGTCTCAGAGGTCTTGCCTGGAGTAAGATAACTGGAAAAGTTCACTTTTTTTTATCAAGCCGCCACTTGGGCTAATGCAGCATACCAACCAATTGTTTGGGGATGTGAAATATTCTCCAAAAATCCTTGCCTTTTAACCTCTTTTTGGTCTCTACATATAAAATTAGAATACATAGTAGGTGCTTCTGTTCCATATAAAATTTCACCATGTTTTGTTTGGTGAGGATGTGGCTCTGTGGAATGACCACTGGGAGCACTAACCTGCTGAAGCTCTGAACACGTATGTACTGCTCTTAAGTTCTTGCCTTTGGAACAAATTTAATTCTGTGTCTTTACTCACAGTCTGTTTTTGTTTGTTTGTTTGTTTTCAGAAATTTTAAGCGTTTGGCCAACATATTCCCCACACTCAGTATGACTGAAGAATAGAGCTTAATCATAAAAGTACAGTAGAATCTTATCATTTCTGTCTTTTGTGTGTAGCACCAGTAGCGTCTTGCTGGATTTTATTAACAACTGAATAAAAATCATTGACTAAAGGCCTTGTGAAGATGCATGGAGGTATAACTCCATATAATGGGCTGAAGTATACAAAAAAAGGAAAGTTTAGTCTGAAAAGCGGTCTTAATGGTGTGATTTATTGGACTGCATTATAGTGTCCCAGGGGAAATGGTAGAAGCCCAATTTAAATAATGGAAAAAACCTCACATCTCCTGAGGACCAGAACATATGGGAACTAAACATAGGAAAACTGAACAGATTTTATCAAGGCTAGAATTGGCCAGTTCCTTCTGCCATTACAATATTCCCAAAGGAGCAGCAGAACAGATATATAGCATTTTCCCACCATTTGTATTTGTATGGCATAAACAGTAAGAAGTATGTTCCAAAATAATTTCCCTTGATGGCGATTATTTGTTACTATGCAAAGTAACCAGTTTAAGAGTAGGAATGTTATCCTTAAATTAATCATTTCATAGTATGGTCATTCAAGGAAGCAAAGAATGAGTCATTCTTTTGTATAATTAGTCTGACAAATGTTCGTTTAAGAACCACATATTTAGGACTTGCTTCTACACAAGTAAATGGGAGTTTTGCTATTGGTTTCAATGGGAACAGTCAAAGAGTCAGTTTCTCAGGAGATGCCAAAGATCTCCCCATCTCTCTGAAATTAATGTGACTTTATTTAATGTGGGGAAAAATACTGTCTCATAGGCTAAAACTATTTGGTTTAGGTCTACTCACTGTCAAGTCATGAAACTCCCACATTTTGAGAATAGAATTATATTTTTAAGCATGAAGATCCAAATCTACCCTGCTTTGTACATGGTTCAGTCCTCTTCACTTTTCAAAATGAATAAAAAATCTTTCTCAATCACTGCTTTAGGGTTTAGTACCCAATTGCACTCACTTTTCTCTGATGAAAGTACAGGCTCATCATCATTCCGTTTCCAACTACTGGAAAAGTAAAGACTCACACATATAAAGTTACTTATATGAGTTCTCTTTTCATATGCCAAAGTTATGCATCAAGAGGTTTGGACTAAAATGCAAAAAGCGGCCTATCTATTATATCACCGCCTCAGTGTGTTATTAAAATATTACTGGAATGCTGCACTTTGATGGTTTCATGCAGTCAGAATCCAACAAACAGCATTTTAAAATCCCATCTTTGTATTACTATTTTTAAGAGTATTGATTTTTTTTCTAATAGCCTTTCTGAACTGTTTCTTGGGTTCAATGAGGTTTCTTTATTCCCTAATTACAGAAAGCTTACTGAAGATAATACTGTTTTGAAAGACTTTTAGTTTAGTTTTGTTTTGTTTTGATATGCTGACATTTATGTAAATAAGGGCCTGTTTACTCAGTTTCAATATATAGTAGTCTTAAATCAGAGAAAGCTTATAATAAATATGAAACTAGAACATTCCTTTTTGTAAACACATCTGCAAGCCTGACTGCATCTCACTAAGCATTTCATAGGTTCATTACACTACTTGGCTCACATTGAAGTCACCTCAAATTTTATTTTTATTTTTTTTTCTACCCACCATAGAAATAAACTTTGGCTTCTGTTTACAGAAGTGACTGGAACATATCCAGTATAATATACAGATTCAGGAAAAAATAATGGTTATTAGTGGTTCCAAGGCATTCCTTTACACTTATGTGTCACATATTAAAATTCAGGGTAGAGACATCTCTTACTAGAAACATGATCTATTTTATGCAGAGACTTGAAGCTGAAAAGAATTGACTTATACTTGTGTAAATGTGGAATCATTGTATCAAAGTTAACTGACTAGCATGAGTATATAAACAGTAGTAATGAAGACTTGATTGCAAACTGCCTGTCCTTATAGTTTGACCAATCAAGTGGGGAGAAAATGAGTCATGGTAACAATTACTTTGTTTTTGTTGTTATTATTTTGTTTTGATTTTTCCTCTCAGCTAAGGATGCTTTTAGTAGCATTCCACCATTAGCTAGCTAAGAAATAGTTTAAGGAGGAAGACAAAACAAACTCCAGTTTAAACTCCTCTGTTGATGCTGATATGGTGCCCTCTCTTCCACTGAACCAATTTTGTACCTGGTGCTTTTGCAGGTTCTACTGCTATTCAGTATATTATTACAGTCTACTCAAACTGTGTCAGATAAGCCTTTTTTCAAAAGTTATTAAGCCCAATTTCAGTGTTTTTGGAAACATAGCATAGCTCTGTTATTAGTTATTTAATCCCATGAACTGCAGAAACACAAAGACCTATACAAGTGTGGCATCAGCATGTACAACATTTAAGATTACTGTAAGGCATTCTTGTGAGTGCAATAATCAGGAATGCAATATACTGAGGTATATTACTCATTTTTTACATTTTCCTTTTAAAAAGGACTCTGCATTTACCTTGCAGACCCACTATAACATCGACATTTGTAAGAATGGCAATATCAAGCCCATCAGTGACAATATCTGTATTATAGTTCACAAAAGTCTTTTGTGCATAACAAACGATTAAAGGGAAGAAAATGTAACCTATGTTCTATAAGAGTTATTGTTGGTATTTATCATAAATTGCTATCTGCATCTAGCTAAGATATTAGTAGTTTCTTGAGGTCAGTAACATGAATTGCATTTTCCAAGGCTGGGGCACTTAGTTACTTGGTTAGTTGGATTGGAAATTTTTAATTCATCAGTGTGAATAGTGTTGCAAAAAGTCGATGAAGTTAAGATCAATCATGTCCTATCTTTTGTTTTTGGAGGATGTAGAACCATTCAAAAGCTTGAAAAAATATACACAAATAATTTATTTAACCTTGGCACTACTTGTAAATCCTCAGGTAATAATTACTTATTAACTGTTTACTTGAGGTGAAAATTAGACTTCAATAACTGAAAACGGAGTCAAGATGCTTGGATCCGTAAGGATTTTCTTCTTTAAATTTAAACTTTAAACCAGACTCTTGAGATTCATCTTGTTTCTGAGAGCCCTAGGGAATAGCAGGAAATTCATACATATTTAATATTAGTCAAATCAACCTATGCGGTAACCATGCTAAAACAACAATTATGCAGAATATTTATGTAAATATGAAATAAGAATTACTTTTTTTTTATTTGGAACATTGGAAAGACTCGTAAATGATTTAATTTAAGAAGACAGGCTTTGCAGTGATTTTGAACATTTTATTTAGAAAATATACTATGACAAAATATTTTAATTTATTTGTATTTTCATATTCAATTCAGCTATAACTAGGTTAAGACTAGTATCATCTTCAGAGAACTAAATTTCATTACCCTATCATGAAAACACAGAGAAATGTTTGTCTGTGCCAGAGATAATATATTTAATGTTTTATTTAAACTAATTTTTTTAACTTGTGAGATGTGGCAAAAATAATTAACTCCATGTTTTCAGTAATAGTAATAATATTTTTCATGCATATAATAGCCTTTAGAATCTGCAAATGTGTTTTACGTTTTCCTGAACCTAATCTAATTATGGAGAATGATGTATATTTTAATAAATCCAGGAACCAGTCTCCAGTCATTTTCATTTCCTAGAATAGATACAATTCAAGAGGAACAGGAGAAGGTCTTCATAAAAACCGTGACTTCACTCTGTCAGAATCTACTCATTCTAGCGTCACAGAAAATCCCTGTTTATACATGTTCTTTATGAAGCCTATCATTAGTTGAAGGAATGTATTCGTAGGCATTTTCACTGAAACAAGTAGTGAGGAAACAATGTTAAGAGCAGACCACTGAAAGGTCTTACAATCTCTGAGCTAGATTTGATTTTGAGAACAGTCAGAGAATTTTCATTAATATAGGCCAGGTGAGAGATATTTAACATTTCTCCCAGTTGTTTTCCTGTAAAGATACAGTCATACCATGGCACTAAGGAGACTCTCTATGTAAAAAGGTATTTTTTGATAATCACTGTTGATTTTTCAAAGCTTAGGCACTATCACCTAAGGTGGGCTTTGTTCTGGCCAGCTTTAGACTTTGTCACTGTAGATACCGTTGACTGATCCATTTCACACTCTGCTCCCCACATAATGAATGGAGAGAACTTGGCGCTTTTGCAGCTACTTTTCTGATTCATATGTAGACATCAAAAAGGAATTCTCACTAAAGGTGCTTGCCTTCCACCATTGGCCGTAAGGGGAAACTAGAATGACTAGATCAGCTAGTTACACAGCTGGCACTTTCACTTTGCCTTTTGCATGTCAGTCGACACTTTTGTTTGATTCTGTAATGAGATAGCTGGTTAGTGTGCTAAAAGAAGAAATTTGGGCAACATTTTGGATGTGTCTAGCTTTCAGCTTCACCTTTACAAAGTTTTAAGCAATGGCAGATCTCCCTGAAACTGAAAAGTTGTTTAACCATGCACTGGGCTAGCATTTGACAAGGAATTATGTCCTTCACTTTAGCCCCTGAGTAAAAAGTTGCAAATCTAAAAAATAAGTGTACACAGTTGCCATTTTTTTGAGGTACCTATCTATTGCATACGTGATGGTGAAGTCTCACCAAATTTCAAAAGCTAGTACTATTTCTATCTAATCAGCCTGAAGGGCTTGATCTACTCGGTGTCCTTAAGAAAAATTCAATGCATAGTTAAGTAGGATGAGGCTTTTTAGGTAGTACAGATGTAGATGTTTTAAAGAGGCAAGAAGAAAAAGATCAGCATAAAAGCCAGTGATCAGAAAATTTGCTTTAGGTTCCTTGTCCACTCCCTGCCTGTCAAGGAAGATTTTGTCCATGTTTCTCTTTCAGATAAGTACACAAATGACATATGGAAGAAGCAGAAGAATTGGAGCTGGTCTCTCTCAACTTTTGAGAAATTCTGTTTTAGTAAGTTTTTTAAAAAGACATATGGAAGCAAGACGCTATCTTCCTGACTTCAGTGTTATAACTGCATTTAGCTTACATAGGATGGCAAGAATGAATGGGATGAATCTGAACATACCGATGAGGACATACGCTTTGAAGGAAAGACTGTCTGGGCTTGTCTGGCCCTTGAACTATCTTCTTGGACTATCTTGGTCCCTGCTGATCTTCTGTGTGGGTACCAACAATACTGCAGCATCCCTGAAAGCATCAAACATGACTATGTGGCTCTGGGCATGATGGTATGGGGCATAGGGGTGCAGATGCGTTCTCCTCGATCCAGCTGGTGAGGTGAAAGGGCCTGAGGAGGATCCAGCTGTGGGTCATCAGCTGGTTTCACAGCTAGTGTCAACAACAGGATTTCTGTTTCCGTGACTCTCTTCAAGATCTGACAACTCCTTGGTAGAGATGAGATCCATCTGAGAAATGGGGGAAAAGGTATTTTTGCCAACAGGTAGGCCAGCCTGCTAAGGAGGGCTTTAAGCTAGGAATGACAGCAGAGAGAGGGGATGACCAAGTAAGGAAAATAATAAGGAAGTGGTGAGTGGGGTTGGCAAACAAAGGGTCTGGGATGCTGTGTACAGCAAGGACCTCTTTATCAACAAAATAGGAACAAAGTGGAATCATGCAAAGTATATGCAAGTAAATAAGGAATTATCTATGGGATCACATTGTGAAGAAAGCTCTCCTGCCTTTTCTGGGAAGTTAACACACCAGGGTGCCTCTCTGAAGTGTCTACACACTAATGCACACATCATGGAAAACAAATAGGATGAACGAGAAGTCAGCATGTAGTTACAGGGAGACAAGGTGGTGTAGCTCCCACGGCCCGAGTGCAATGATGGTTAGAGTTGTCCTCTATTTGAGAAAGCAGTGGGAATGCACAGGGCTCTGGTGACAGGTGAGGAGCCAGTTTATGGGTGAGCATTAGCGGTAAATTAGCGGTCAGAGCACCGTGTGTGACATTGTAGTGGGTTTCTGCTATAGATCACTTGATCGGGGATAGACGATGCCTTCTTCAGACAGTTGAGAGAGGCTGCACATTTGTGGGCCCTAGTCATCATGGAGGATTCAAATGTGATTAAAGGACAGGAGTATTTCTCATATGAGGAGAGGCTAAGAGAGCTGAGACTGTTCATCCTGGAGAAGAGAAGGCTGAGGGCAGTCTCATCTTCTTATGGCAGCACATAAAGAAGACAGACTGCATTCTTCTCAGTGGTGCCCAGTGACAGGACAAGAAGCAATGGGCACAAGCTTGAACATGTCAAATTCCACTTGAATGCAAAAAAAAATCTACATATATGTATATGTGTATATATATATATATATATATATATATATATATATATATAGTGAGGGTAGTTGAACATGTTCCCTGAAGAGGCTGTGGAGTCTCTATCCCTGGAGGTATTCAAAACTCTGCTAGACACAGCGCTGGACAACGTGCTGTAGGTGATTCTATCTGAGGAAGGGGATTGAACTAGGGGATATCCAGAATTCCCTTCCAAACCCAACTATTTTCTGATTCTATGAAATACTATGATTGGTACTTTTTTTTACCTGTGTTTGTTTGTTTGCATATTTGCTCTAAAATAAAAAATTGTTAGCCAGAAAATAGTCCTAGGAACAAGGTCAGAATCTAGGTACTACCTCTCTGAAATCAGTCTGTCAGTTAGTTTAATGACAAAACTCCAGGGCTATATTCATACAGCTTCCGTGCTGAAGATTAAAAAATATATGTATACACAAAAATCTATTTTTCTCTTTGATACCTGTGTTGCTCTTCCTTTACTTAAAGAGAAATAACATCTTTTTTTTTTTTTTACATTAAAAATATATTTTATTTAGAATATAACGAATAGTCTATGCTAACACCTCTTAGTTTTCCTTTTGTCTTTTCAGTAGAAAATAGAAGATGTATTTTTGCCTGATAGGCATGGTGTTATGAGCCATGCAGCTAGGATTCCTTTCTTAACTACTCTGTATTCTGCCTCTGATCTGTTCACATACTCTCACATATTCTGCAGTATGTGAACCAGCTTACAGTACTAACGATAAATTGCACAGCAGTGCTAATTGAAGATCAACTGGAGGAAATCAATAAGGACATTATTATATATTAGCAGTTATTGTTATTCTTAAAGAAGAAAAGTGTTTTGTCGGTTCATTTTAGAAAGACAAAAGTTGATGTGATAGATTTCTGAACAAAAGAGTGCAAAATACAGAGCTTCAGAGCTCAACTGCGAAGAGTTGAAAGAAAGAACAACTTTGCCTGCTGTGGACTAAATGCTTAATATTGTAATCCTCAGAAAGTCATGCAGCAAACTAGGCTGACAATTAGTGTTGTAGATTTTTCAAGCATAATCTAATTATTTCATAGCCAGTAAATCGACGTTTATTATTATGTGAACACCAACAGGGTAAGTGGTGTTAAACCCACTATATTATTCGTTACCTCCCAATGCTCTAATCTGTTAATTATTAACTGAACTAAAATTCAAACTATAGGATTGATTTATAATGCAAGTTTTACTTGTATCATTGATAGCTAACCTGGCTTCTTAAAGTACTTTTGTTCCATTATTAGGCTAACACTTTTTAAAATTATTATTATTATTTTTATCCTTTTCCTGTGTTAATTTCTAACAAAGGGAAGTTTATTAAGTTTTATAAAGATATTTTGTGTCAGATCCCATCTAGTATAATAAAGAGTTAGGTTGATTTACTTGTGGATCTACCCCAAATATCTCTTTTTAACTATAGTGTAATAAATGGCTTTAATTAACTTTTAAATTGATTTAAGGAAAAGAGTTCTCATATTTATCTCTTCTGATTGGAATATGCCTTTCATTAAAAACCTATAAGAACCTCTGTAGGATCTTCAGGATTCTTCAGAATTTCAGTTTATTAATCTTTCCTTTTGATCTCACAGCACGATCTCTTTCTTCCCTCACCTCCTGGAAAAAAACCAAAAAAATCCTACAAGAATGCAGAGAGTTTTTGACATTAACTGAAAGGATATGACCCCGGAAACTACATCATTGGAGGAACGTTTTTTGTTTTTTTCACTTAAAGTAGTATATAATATTAGTGTTTATGTGTGTGTATACATGCATTATATATACATACAAACATAAACAGACATTTAAAGATACATAAAACTTTACTGAATTTTTTAACTGTAAGCCAATAACAATTTCCACAACGTAGCATCAGCAGAAAAAAAACTTACGACCGACAAAAACAGTGTCCTTTGGTTGTACCTATGGCTTTAGCACTCGCTAGATCAGTCAGTGCTGAAAGATCTGTGTCCAAGGTAATTAAAAACTAATGATCCAGATAGCCTCAATCTCTTGCTTTATACTGGATATCTATATCGTGTCCCCATTGAATGACCACAAGGAAGAAAATAATCTGCAGTTGTTATTGGCACATGGAGTTCCTTTATTTCAAATGCAAGAAACCTCATATTAAAACTTTCGGGTTCAATTTCTACAGGTGATCTCTGGTTAGATATATTACATATGGGAGTAATAGAATGGAACCAAAGGTGGTATAAAGAGTTTTATTAAAAATGGTCTTACATATTTATGCAATGTGAACACTGGAGTTTTTAATATACACATTCCTCTTAGATTCCAACACAAAATAAGAAGGTAATTCTGCAAACACAATGGAGCTATTGAATCATAAGTGCTACATTGATGACTAAAGTTTGCAACATCGAACTTCTAATCATGTGTCTTAAATTACTGTAGTTATATTTTTTATATCAGGTTGTTAAATTAGTGACAAAATATATTGTGATTTTCTGCTTTACAGGTAAAATGCAAAGAGCTTATCAGTCTTTACTGCGTGTTTGATTTCTAGGAAGATGGCCTAAAGGTGTTTTTTCTTAACTTTAAGGATTTTTCTTGCTTTTATGTCTAATTTTATATGTCTTACTTTTGTAGAGGAAACAAAGAAAAATTAGGACTTAGAAAGCTGAAGTAGGTTGGTAATGGCACAAGACTCTTGTATGGAGGTTTTCCAATAATAACTGAGTGAGAATTAAACCTATCTAAAAATCTGAAGTGAGTCACCAAGCTATGGTTTGGACAAGCAGCAACCAGATATTGGAGGGTATTCTTCATTGACAGCAGTAACAGATTTTCCCAGGGTCATCAAACTGTATGCACTAGCAATATCTCCCACTGTACCACTACTGAGGCTTTCTGAGCTGTTTAATTTTCTGTTGATCACTGAAGAGTTTTAGATGTGCATTTGTCCTTGGAAAGAACCTTTAGCTCTCTTCTTCAATAAAATTGACTCCATCACTCTCGGAAAAATCGGAAGCTATTTTGATGTTATAGCTACACTAGCAATTTCTTCCGGCACTTGTTTCACTGTATGTCCCTGCCAGAATAGTTTCTGGTTATATGGAAATGTATATTAGCGTGGACAAACGCAGCTTTAAGTACCAGGTGGTCAAATATCTTCATAACCAGTTTTATGTCTTGTAAATGTCTTAATCTGGGTTTTAACACAAAAAATATATTATTGAATTTTGGAGTAAAAGGCAAGGGAGTGTGGTTTCCTCGTCTTGCCTTCCCCTTTCCCTTCCCGCTCCCCTTCCCCTTCTCCTTCTCCTTCCCTTTCCCCTTCCCATACCTTTCCCCTTCCTCTTCCCTTTCCCCTTCCCTTCCCCTTCCCATTACTCTTCCCCATCCCTTTCCCCTTCCCCTTCTCTTTTCCTCTTCCTTTTGCCCTTCCCCCTCCCTCCATTAGCTGACTAATAAGTGAGTCGGGGCTTAGCTTAGCCGTACGTTAACCAAATCTTCCAGTGACCCACATAAAAACAAAAAACAAACCCCACACGAAAAAAACAGCTTCTAAAGAAATCCAGCATTAAAGATCAAAATGAAGATCTAGGTCAGATGGACTTCCAAAGAACTCCAAATTCATCACCACACTTGAAATAGTAAAAATACAGTCAAGTAATATTGACATATAATTCCTTTTTGCTAAACATTTCAGTTCTCTGAAACAGGCAGATAAAGTTGAAAACTCAATTTTCCTCTACTTTTTTCACGCATCAATGTCATCAAAAGAATGAAAAATTCTTATTCAAGTTTGTGAAAGTTTATTTAAGTTGCTGAAAGTTGATGATGGGAAAATAAAACATAAAATGCAGATTTAAGTAGACTCAGTATACCAGGCAAATTGTGAATGGCAAATTGGACAGATTGATTAGGTTCTAGTAGGTGGAATAGTTTAAAAATGATGTAGGTCATCTAAGTTTCTTGGAAGATGTCAAGTAAACTGAGCATTTTTAAGGGATACATTTTAATTGAAATACCATACTATGAGAATGCTTTTCCCTATGTTTGTTTAATCTGTATCCAGTTATCAGTTGCCTAAATTTGGATAGAATCTTCATATTTTTTCCTTTATTCAGGACATATTATTCCCTTTATTCAGGACTCATCAGTCCCGAGTTTGGTTCCCATACATTTCTAAAAATACATATTATGCATTTTGGTGAATTAATATTTCTAGAATTAATTAGCAAAGTGGATTTTAAATAAAAATGTTGCAGAAACTTTAATTTTAAGTTCAGATTTAAATATATCTCTAGAAAGAAAATCTAGACTAAAAAAATGGACATGGTAATTTCTAAGGTACTTCATGAAGTTTTAACCAGCCAGCTGATGCAATAAAAAAGTGAATGGCATGGATAAAATTCTGTAACTCTCTGAAAATGTATCCACAAACACATAACTAATCATTGCTATTATGTTAAGTATAGTGAAACAGTGATAATTTGCCTGGTAAATTACAGTATATTATGGAGTATACAGTAAACACACATATTCATAAGAAATAATTATACATTTTAAAAGAGATAAAACAAAACTCCCACTCGTAAATGGCAATTTCTATTGCATAGATATGATGCAAAGATATATTTAGCAAGTACGTGCATGACTTTTAAATCAAATTCCACAGATTTTAGAATCATGATGTGGATAAATCTGGCTTAATACATATGTTGAAAGAAACAACTGCTAGTAAAAACTTTGATCAGTGGAAATATACATAAAAAAGAAGAAAAAGAAAACAAATTAATCTTTTTATAAAAGGCATTTGTATTCCACCAAAGTACAGTTTGTACTTTCTGTAGTTCTATCTGTCTGTTTATCTAGGAGTTAAATAAGTTGTTGCTCAGATACAACGCTACAGGGTGAACATATTAAGAAACAATAACAAGATCTATCTATCTATCTGTTTATATTTGTGCTCATCCTTGTAGTGTCTAAGTGCCTGTAAGTAAAAACTGATTAGATACTGGCAAGTAATAAAAGTGAATCTGACCAGTCTCCTTTATTATCCAAGCTTAAAGCATGAAAAACGTAAGCAGAAAGTAAATAAGGGCCAAACTCTTTGGGCTGCTTAACAAAGCATAGTTAAATACATGAATCTTGTTTTGCTAGGAGAATGTCTGAGAATTAAATACATCATACAAGGGCAAAATGAAGGCAAGAGAATATCCTCTTTAGTGTTGTTTTCTCTTGATTTATTTTTCATCAAAATGCAAGGATAAGACTATGAGGAATTTTCTTAATGCTATATAATGCATGACTTCTGTCTATGATGCTTTACCAGTGGTTAAATCACACTCTGAACTAACAGAACCAACAGCTTCTGTATCTATTTTTGCAAAGGGAGTGAAGATGATCCTTTATCAGAGATTTACCTCGAGTGATATGGAAATAGAATCTAGCAGATGCAGCAACACAGGAAAATTACATCTTGAGAGCCTGAAGTCATTTGATTGGGAAATCAGAAATGCATTACTTGCAAGCAATTAAAAGTTACACTTTCAGGAAAAGGGATAGAAATCTGCAGAAATGCAAGCTGCAGCTTAGTTCCCAAAATGCCAGTAGGAGGAACTCAGAGATATAGTTAAGTAAACATACTTTTAAATAAAGCAATGGAAGTCTGAGCTTTGGTTCTGTTTTCTCTATTGTTTTAGTAATCTTTTAGTCACTGGTTCTAGTTCTTGCAAACTTTGTATAAGAGGAATGGGAGAAGCAGAGGCAATAACTGGGGATATCATTTGTGCTACCAGGTTATTGAGGTAACTGAGGATACCAATTAGAATCTGTATTGCGCATATACTTGTATAGCTTCATACATCTTGAATATATCTTGACGTCCCATATATATAGTTTGTTGAATCAGAGCACATGAAAAAAAGGCCTAGAGTATGTGTGCCATTAGACAAGAAGGGCTAAATTCGAAAGAGCAGGAGGGCCAGCAGGCCGTGTTTCCTTGTATACCCCATGGCATCTGTACTCTTGCGGCACCATTCTCATCTTTACTGAAATACAATCTTCTTCCTTCCTACCACAGTATTGCAAAGTTTGAGGACATGCCATGTGGGTGATAGAAATACACTGATTAGCTAGATGACTTATATCTTGCAGGCCTTTACGGAGTAACACAGAACATTTAGAAATACTCTGGTATTTAGCAGAGCAAATGTATTGCTTGGATGAATGTGTCTCATACAAAGCTAAACAAAGAGTTATTTGCAGCATAGATAGGTTAATATCATTTTATAAGGAAGGGAATTAAAGGCAAGAGGGCAAGAATACAATTAAAGTAATGATTTTAGGAAGTCAAATCTAGCATCACATTTGCGGTTGTTTTGGTAGCAAACTGAAAATTCTGTAAGTATTTTGTAAGTATTTAAATATTTTATATTTATATGTTTTATAGATATGCCAACCATAATTATCCTTTCTATTTACTCTCAGGTCATTTTATAAAATGTTAACTTGCAGGAATTTGTAAATCATTAGCATAACTTCCTTTTTTTAATCTGGCAATTTATTTCAAGCATACAGTGTATTAAGCAACAAAACAGAATGAAGTTTTACCCTCTACTACTCTAGTTTAATAACATTGCCACTTGATCTTCAGCTACATACTTTTCGCAATGTGGTCATACCTCCTTGAAAAAAGAGTCTCTCTTGAAAGAGAACTATTTTTACCTTCTAGCTAAAGTTATTAATCAATGCAAAACTCTTAGTTACGGCTGAAACTTCTTATCATGATATAATTTTGTTCTTGAAATGTAGTTTTCATTTTAAGATATTGATAACAGAAACTAGATAAGAAACTTCACTTTGCCTTCCAGCATTAGAAAATGTCTTGCACTGCTAATCAATTATCTCTTTGCTTTTAAAATAACTCCACTTCAGGAATAATAGGTTTCTGTATATGAATATACAATGTGTGCTTGTGTGCACATGTGTACGCAGGTAGATGAGCGTGTCCAGTGTGCTTTCCATGAATATAACCATGAGTTTCAAAATACTCTCTGTTCCCTAGGAAAAAAAGATCTTTTACCACTCTTATGGAAACAAACACAAAATCTTATGCACACTGATGTCACTGGCGATTTCACAACCGAAACAAGAATTCAAGATTCTAGTAGCATATTTAGCTTTAATGTGGATTTTTATGATATATTAAAATCCTTGTATAGTAAACCAATACACAGTCTTCTAGCATATTCAGACGTCATTTTATTAGGATTATTCTTTTTCCATTAAGATATGACTAAAAAAATACAAGCTGTATATTTCAGGATTGTTTTTTGTATCGGGAGTCATAATTATGTAAACTAATAGTTCTAACAATAGCTACTTTGCACAGAAATGTTTAAAAGCCCCCCCCTTTTTTTTTATCAGATCTTCAGTAATGCCACCAAAAAAGGCATTTTCTTTAAAGAAAATACTCTCCTTCTCCAGTGAAAAATAAATCATGGACAAATTGCACCAGCCATGGAATTAAAACCAAATTTCTCAAAAACAGTGAAAAATACCAAAATCATTAAGTCAATGACTTTTGCAACTCTGACTCAATTTTGCCTCCTTTCCTATAGCAATGAAAGAAAAGATTATAAACTGACCAAAATCCCTTCTTTTTCATAAGTAATGTACGTTAGCCAAAAATACTTATGAGAACTTTTTCCTTACTGCTAAAAGGCTAAAAAGGAAACCGAAAGGGGAAAAGCGCCACCTATTGGGCATAGAATGAATCATACTTGCTGCTGTTGGGTACCTGTGGTCGTGTTTAATAACTACTGCCGGCATTTTGCATGAACACTAATTTAAAAAATTTTCAGGACACATATTAAAGCATTTAAAACATATACATATATATATATATACACACATATATATATATATAATTCCATAACATATAAACTAAAATGAAATTCAAAATCTTCCTTCATTTCCTTCCTCCCTCTCTTCCACTTTCCCTCCTTCCCTTCCTGTCTCTTGCTATTATCCTTCCTTCCTTCCTTCCTTCCTTCCTTCCTTCCTTACTTCCTTCCATCCTTCCTTCCTTCCGTCCTTAC
>JAWLRI010000839.1:862473-877761 GCA_034781795.1 Crypturellus tataupa | reverse complement strand
CTTCCTACCGTCCGTCCTTCCTACCTTCCTTCCTTCCTTCCTTCCTTCCTTCCTTCCTTCCTTTCCTCCCTCCCTCACTCACTTTTTCTTTCGATCCCTCTCTTTTAAAAGACCTGTCTTCCATGAGGAACAGTACAGAGGACTTGAGAATCAATGTTATTAGGAATTCTATTAAAATTAATAGAACATGAGGCTATACAAAATGAAATACTTTCAGAGTGGTTGTAGAACTTCAAATCCTGAGTGGAGAAACTCGTCTATCTTTCAAGAGAAAAGAGGATAAACAAATTATCTGTAGGTTTGCTACACATATGAAAAAGGTGGCAACAAAACAATTTTGATTTAAATAGGTGTAGCTACTTCAGGATGTGTTTAGAATAATTCTCGCTGAGATTCCTGGAATTTATCAAACATCTTTTTTTTTTTTTTAATGGGCATTAATGATGCACATATTGTGACTTTTAAATCACAGGTTTCAATAAAGAATAGTTCATTGACTGCTGGTTCGATGAATTGTGTGGAAATTCATGGGCCATGCAGGCAAAGAGAAAAGGTAACTGTTATTATTTCAAACGAAGATTTTATGTCTTAGTGGCATTGTGAAAGATTGACCTTCACATGAGATATTGCTGTTCTTGCATTACCACCCTGATATCAATAGAAAACTGCTTTTAATCTACACAAAGAGTCCTGTTATCCTTTCAATGCATGGGGGATTATCATGCTTAACTCTCCAGAACATCCAGAGGCAAAAAGACCCCACAGTTTCTATTGCTTGAACATATTTCACATGCTTTTAGATGATGGTTTTGAAAAGTTTTTTTTTTTCTTAAACTAGGAAGTTGACATTTTGTTGTTAATTGGTACAAAAGCACTACTTTATTTGCTATGTGCTAAGCAAGGATTTCCTGAGTTTTCAATATTAGTAATTAGATTAAAATATTCATGATTATCTCAGTTAACCATATGATCTCTTTTCAGTAATTCTCCTCTTAACCATATGATCTCTTCTTAATAATGCTCACTGTAAAAGCTAAGAAAAGTATGTCAGAATGGAATAGTAAAAATTGTTATTTATATAGGAATAAGCCAGTGGGCACATCTCATTTACAAAGAAGAATCTGTAATATATTAGTTTATCAGTGTTTTCATAATCTGTAATATTCATTTTATCTTTTTTCCTAAATTTACACTACCTATCTGTCTTTTGCTTTTTCTGGTCAATCAGGTATCCATGGGTTACTGTTTGATACGTGTGTGTGTGTGTGTATGGAGGAGGGGGGGTTGGATGTATGTATACATATATATATATAAAAGCAGCTATATAGCTGTGTGTGTATATATGCATGTATTGCGTCTGCACAGTGAAAACTTTTAAATATTAAAAAGAAGTATTGCATTCCATATTTCATCTATTCTTACAAGACAAGAATGACAGTATTAAGATGCACATTCAGGATAGCACTCTTTCTACTTTGAACGCTGTCAAGAACAAAGTGCTTTACAGACTTAAAATAAATCTAGGTACTAATCCATTGAATTTCTGACAACAGGAGCCCAAGGTTTCCATGCACTTAGCTGAGTACTGCATAAGAGCTTGTGCATTATTTATGTCCACTAATGGTGTTGCAATGCTCTTTGTGTGAAGCAGTGACAGTGCAATCTACTAAGATAGCTGCTGCTGTGGACAAAGCCATACATTTTCCTGGGCTTGAATTTTTGACAGAATACTCTATTAATGCCAATTCTGCTTAAGTAAATGCTGAACAGGGGTCAGTTCCTCTCCCTCCCCTCCCCTTCTTCCTCTCCTTATTATTTAAGAAAACAGTGCCATAAAACTGAAAATGATGTTCTGGGCTTTGCTGAATTTTGCAACACAGTAGTAGCTGATAAAGGTCACTCTGCTTTTTTGTCTACTTTTATGATTTTGTGTGACGGTCCACAGATTAAATAGGAAAGCTCTTAGCATTGGAAAAGGGAGGTGCTATTAATTCCAGTTTCATTGCCATTATACTCTTCAGTGGATCAATAGAATTAAATGAGCTGAGATATTAGGAAAATATTGTGAAGAGAAGTAGGGTGGTATTATTTGACCAAGGTTAGGATGAATAGAAAATAAAGAACCATTTATACTGTCTGTCAATAAATCATAGAACCCATATATAAAATGGAACAGGGCATAACAATCATAAGCCTTCGAATGACCATAATATCTTTTTTAAATATGTGAATGTTTGACTGGCAATTTAAAGGGCCAATGCAAACTCCTTTTTTCTTTTAAAATAACAGTAATTCTGTTTATATAGTATATTCTTTATAAAGTAGTAAGGTTTAATAAGATTATAATGCAAATTATTTTAAAATATCTGCTTTTACTTTCTCCTTTTACTAGAGGACTTCCATGGCTGGAGGTTCTAATGGGGACATGGCTGAACCCCAGGTCTGTTTCTTCCAGTACTTTCCTGTTTGTACTGCGTGCTGCCTCTGCAATTTCCATTTCAGCCTTGCAGTTGCTGCTTCTAGCAAATGCTTTCCTGAAGAGCTTGCAAAACATAGCATACATCAAATAAATCTGCAGAAATGACTAACCCAAAAGAGATGAAGTAGATCCTTTTGGAGTCAGCTTACACAGGTGCCTGTGGGAAACAGATAGAAGACTATCATGTATTTGAGAAATTATTAATAATAATAATGTGGAACAATAGGGATTACCACGTTTGACTTTATTCTCTCTGAAAATCCATAGTATTAACAACAGCAACAGTTCTTATTATCTGAAGAGCTCAATAACTACAAAGCAAGCTTTTTTCATTGTTTCATTCTGTAGAGGAAAACTAAAACTACTTTACAGAATCACAGAATGATTAAGATTAGAAGAGATCTTTAGAGATCATCTAGTCTAGCCCCCTGAACAAGCAGGCTCACCTAAAACATGTTGTACAGGATTGCATTAAGGCAGGTTTTAAATATTTCCAGGTAAGGAAACTCCACAACCTCTCTGGGCAGCCTGTTCCAGGGCTCTGTCATCCTCACAGTCATTTTTATCTTCAAATTCAGGTGGAATTTCCTGTGCTTCAGTTAGTGCCTGTTGCCTCTTATGCTGTTGCCGACCACCACTGAAAAGAGCCTGGCCTCACCCTCTTGACATCTTCCCTTATGGTATTTACGCACAGATCCTCTCTCGACCTCCTCTTTTCCAGACAGAACAGGCCCAGCCCTCTCAGCCTCTCCTCATAGGACAGACGTTCTTGTCCCCTGATCGTCTTTGTAGCTCTGTGCCAGACTCTCTTCAGTAGCTCTATGTCCCTCTGCTACTTACTGGAAGCCCAGAACTGGACACAGTGCTCCAGATGTGACCTTACCAGGGCTGAGGGGAAGTATCACCTCTTTTAACCTGCTGGCATCACTCTTCCTAGTGCATCCCAGGAAACACACTTTCTGCAGTAAGTGTGACTGATACTGTCTCCTGTAGTAACTGTCATATCTACTGCATTATTAGGTGAAGCAGTAGAATTAGAATCAGAGATGTGATCTCATAGTAACCTTAATGTTTACTTGTAACAAGCTAAGGTATTTCAGCTACAGATAAATTTTTTATGGATTTATTTTTTATTTATTTTTTAATTCAGAAGTAAACTAATTGTTCAATCCAGTACAAAGAATTGGGGATGAAGTTGGCATATACTGATTTCAAATTTTGGTTTAACACTAGAATGTCTCTGTTCAGTGTTCATAAGTCTAGCCAGATAAAATTAGCCACCTTTTAAGCTTTCAGAATTTAAGAAAATCTTCTCATCTTCTTCATACTCATATCTATTCTTAACCTTTATTCTCAGTTAAACTGTCACTTTGTCCTATCATATAAGTATGCTACAGGTCTTTTGATTTAAAAAAAAAAAAAAAAAAAAAAAAAAAACCCACAAACCTAGTTATAATCCCCAAATCTCAGAGTTAGGAAGGAGCCTCTTGACGTGTCTCATTCAAACCTAGCTTAAAGCATGACCAGGTAGAGCAGGCTCCTCAGGACCGTGTCCCATAAAGTTCTGAATGCCTCCACGAGCAGAGACCTCGCAGTGTCTCTGGGTAGTAAGCGCAGTGGGCACAGGGATAGGCTCACTTCCCTGAACCTGCTGTCTGCGCTCTGGCCACGCGACACAGGATGTTTTGGCTGACTTTGTCACAGGACACATTGCTGAGTTATGTTCAACCTATTGTCCATGAGGACCCCTGGGACTTCTTTTTCTACAAATTTCTCTTTAGCCTATTGATTCTCATCTTATCCTGCATAAACAAATAGTCCTGTATGGACTATTCTTCTATATTATTTTTCCTACCACCGTTCCAGCAATAAGCTTTTGTATTTTCTTTTCTTCAGCTGCCTTGAGAGCTTCTTCTCCACTAAATTCCTAGATCTCCTTTCATTCAGCCTGGTGCATCATGGAAATGGACCAGTAAATTTTCTAATGACTTCTTATTCTCAAACCTGGCAGAACTTTAAGTTAGTTTGATTTGATTTGTCAGTCACTTTCTCCAATCAGCTTTGCTCTTTGTTCAGGAATTTAAGATTCCAGAAAAAAACACTTTGATTCTGTCAGTTTACATATTCTGTCCTCCCGCAATCCCTCACCCTGCCCAGACATTGCTTTAAAATTTTATTTGAGGAAACATAGTTGTTACCATTATAACTTCTTGCAGGATTTCTACAGGGATACATCTCAGCTCTTTTCCTCTGTTCACTTTTGACATTTGTTAAGGTTATCCTCTCCCTGTGAAGACTTTCACCTATGCTCTCTCTCTAGTTTACCCTCATTGGCATTTATGGCAAGTGATCCAACTCTTCTTAACAGCTTCTGAAGTAGCTCAGATACATAGCCTAGAATTTGTCTCTCTCTCTCTTTTTTTTTTCTCAATGAAAGTACACCTTAAATATTATATAATGAACATTATATGAATTTGTTTCTCTCTCTCTCTTCTTATCTCTCTCTCTCTTTCTGTCTCCAAGCTGTAGTCTGTTCGAGAAAATACTGTGGGCTTGTTTCTCTAATATCTCATTTTTTTCCCTCACTGCCTTATTTAATCTCTGTCATTATGAACAACATCACTATCCTGCTTATGAGTTGGGTAATATATTTGGTTCACTTCCAGAATGTATTTAAATTTGCAGGTTCTTCTTGCATATCATCTTTGATTCATGGCTTCTCCTATCTATTCTGTCCAGGATCTCATCATACAGTGCTGTCACTCCTCCTTTAGAAGATCTTTGTGATTCTCATCCTTCCTATCACATTAAATATCTTCTCTCAACTTTCCTTTCAAGACCATTCTCAAGTTATCCCTGTCCTATATTCACTTCACATTAAGCATCATGCTTGTAAACATTAACCTTTGAGCAGCATGCAACACCTGTCCCTGTTGTCCATTTGACATTGTTTTTAAACCAGAAATCATCATGCTTATCATATTTCCCACACACTTCTATGGTACATCTATAAAACTACCTACTATCTTCCTTCACTTGTCTCCCTTAAAATTCAAGTGTGATTCCTTGAAAAAAAAATAAAACAGAGCAACCCACCCTTACAGCAGTTATATAAAAATATATTTGTTGCCCTATCTAATATCTCACTGCTTTCCATTTCTTAGCTTTTTGTATGTTGCTCTTCCTGCTTGTCTTATGCTGAGTTCAGATACATTGGTTTCATTTTTTCTGTGAAATCTCTTTGTTCCTGGACTATCACCTCTGACTGCTTTCAGTAGAATTCCACACACCTAAGCTTGGAAATGGAGATATCTGGGATACCTGTAATCAATGGAGAAAAATAAGCATGATTCATGTGTTCTGCTTTTCATATCTGCATTTTGACAGAATACATAACACCATTTAAATGAACTATATTTGGTACAGCCCTGTACCAAATCTTTTCTGATCCAGTGAAGAAAATGTTATTGCATTAGATTCCTGGGGTAGACAATTACAATGAGAATGAGCAGTGGCAAAAAGAATAGAAGTCCCCAGAAAATGCTCAAATAACATAGAAGCAGGTCATGCTTCCTGTAAAAGATTAAGTTCAAAGATCACACTTGAGAGACAAAGATTAAATCATCTCTCTATTTAAGCTCTTATATAATTTAGTTTGCAATCTATATTCTGAACTATGGCATTGAAAATCTGAGGTAGTTCAACAGCCTTGCAGGGAATTTAAGTAGGAGCTGTGTCTGGTCTATATGTCTAGCACTATACAGACAGATATATGCCTGTCAGCTATGATGTAAATTTCTACAGCTTTCCTTGATTTCAGTGACCAATTTGCATGTATTGAGAAAATGATCTCTTACATCTAGGATAGAAGGGAATAAAAGCAAAGCTTATTCAATGTTATGTAGTGTCTGTGCTATTTGTGCCAGCAAATCTGACATAAACCCTGATTTTTAGTGGTTTATCTCAGACATAAAAAAATCACTTCAGTTTAAAGCTGGGTGCACTGGGGCTGTGCCTGAAGCAATTTCATTTTTGTAAAATTTGAAAAGCTGGTTGAGCCGATTTTAGTTATAAAAGTGTCAAGAGAAGTTGCTAGTGGTTTCAGACATTGGTTGTGCTCTTATAGCTAAAATACTTCAAACCTTTAAGAGCTCCATTCAATTACAGATATTTTCTATCTACCGCAGAACAAAATCTATGGAAATTTACTCTCTACTAGGCAGCTGATTCAGCAAGAAAGAAGGAATAAGCAGTAGAAGTGTGAGTTACCATTTATTACATTTGTTTATTTCTTCTAGGGATCTTGTCTAGCTAAAAGCTCTACTGATATGCATCTCTGCTCAGGCTGGGAAATGGCATGGGAGCTCCAAGATGTTTCTGGATATGTATTGCTTCTTTTGTCACTACCAAAGAAAAAAAGCTGGTAACAGAAAGAGGCTTGGAGAGACATTTATTTTTAAAGTGCTCTCCAAAGGGTCTGCTACTTTGAATAAGGATAGGAACTCTCACTTGTTCTACAGCAAAAGGATTTAGCCAAAGTTGGGAAAAGCAAAAATGGCTTCAGAAGTTCTTAGCAATTCCCACATTTTGGGTTAGTAAATTGTGTTTCACTGGCCAAAGTAGTTACAGATCATCAGCAATACTTGGCCTTGAAGACCTTTGGATTTTACCTCCAAATGTGAGGCTCTTGGAAAGTATTTGGTCTTCATGCTCTCTCTCCCATACTTATGCAGCACAACTTTGTATGACAGTCCAGCAGAGTCCATCACTCTAATTCACCGACCGTTGGTGTCTACACCGTCAGGTCTATCAGGTCAGGAGGTAGGACAGAATTGGCAGTACTGGCTGCAAGCAGTTTATGTACTATGGCTCCTCTCTCCCCTTTCACAGCCAATAAATATGTACCTTTCCTTCCTGTGACTTGTGGAGCTATGGCATCCTGTTGGCATCCTATAGGCATCCATAGGCCTTTGACAGATTGCATCACTGAGAGAACTGAGTGACTAAGTCTATGTTAGAATAGATAGTACAGATAAAAGAGGGCCTGTGCACTACTCAGTAACCCCTCACATAGGCAATGTATGTTTCTGTCTGTTTTATTTAGTATAAATAAACATGGATACAGTCTGAACGGCACTCCTGTGAATTATGGCTCTTATGCTACAGAGTATAAGAAAGAATATGCATATGATAAATGAATTCTCTGGATAAGGAAAAATCCTTTAAACCACTTGAGAGAGCAGTAAGAATTACATAAAACATGTTTTCCAAGACCATCCTCTGAAAACTGCTAAGCAGTTTCTTAGAAAATGACTTTACTTCGATACAGATTTCAGTGTCTAAAATCAGTCATCAATCCTGCTTCATGCTTCAGGTTAAAAGATGACTAGGGCAGTTTTCTGATGCTAAGGTCTTCTACCACTAAGTAATGTACATCTGTGCATCTCTTTGTCTCAAAACAGGTAACCACAACTATTTACTGAGAATAATCTCCCAGAACTGTCTCAGAAACTTACTGTCCTACTTATGTCTGAACTGTGCTCAGAATTGTTTGGATGAATTCCAGCTGCAGTATCATTTTAAAATTTATTTTATATATATGGGCAACTAGGATATGAGAATGAGAAGACTTCATACAGTAAGATACATTTTGAACAACTATGTAGATGTCCAAAAAGAGTGTTGTCTAAGCTGCTGTAGCTACTACTCCCTACATAATGGTTCATTATTAGAATGCTTCCAAAGTATTTGGAGCTTTTGGAGACAGAAAAGAGAGAAAAGAAGGAAAAGATTTTTTTTTTCTCTGAATGGTTAAAAGAATGATTTTAGAGAAGAAACAGCAAGGGCAGAGCACATGTGGTTATTCTTAGAGATGGTGTGATTGTTAAGTGAAGAAACAGCTGTGAAACTGGAGTCCATGTTTTGTTTAGGAAATCTCAGTGTAATTTATTAAATATTAGCGCTGATTGATAGAGTTCTGAGAAGAGAAATACAAAGCCAGGGTGAGGCTATAGCATACAAGAGTAACCTATATCTAATCTAGATAGTGGTCCATCAAGTCCACTTGTTTGTCTGGCTTGAGTTACAGTTTAGGGGACAGTATATTAGTCTCACCTCTTTCAGCCTTTCCTCCTACTCTTATGGCATCCCTTTTTAAAAGAAATCTCCCTGCTTGGGTATTATACTGGATAATATCTGGCTACTTTCATGTATTTACCTTTCCAAAATGTAGTTATTCACAAAAGGATCATTTTTGACTGGTTTGGATAAGCCTCTCCCAGTATAACAGCAGGCTTAGCATACAGGGAAGAAGAAGCAATACAGGAAAAAATCACCCAGAAAATAAAAGAACTGTGAATATGCCTGTAGGTCAATAAAGTGATGCTTTATCATACTGGAATCTTGGCATGTCCTAATTCCCCTTTCACTGACTCCGTGCTGTGGAACAATCAGTATACAAACAGAGGACTTTCTTGTGTTACTTAATGTTAATTGTACTATTGAATTCATCAGTTTAAGATGACAGTCATGGAAACCAGAAACAAGAAAAGTGCTGAAAATATTTTTTTAAGGTATATAACTTCACAGACTTAGATTCCTTTAAAACTTCTGGCAGAAATCAGCACTGCCTGTAAATATATAACAGATGTACTAATGTGCCTTGAGATGAATACATTATGGACAACAAATCTTATTTATTCCCATCACAATAACAGTTTGTTTTGATCACCTGCTCTTCCTAGTTGCACCTGTGGCTTGTTGATTCGGTTGGAACATGGGAAAATGCCAGGCTCTATACAAGCTGTGGATTCTTGTTCCCTTGTGGGAGGTGTTTCTTTTAGTTATTCTTCAAATGTTCACATAGTTTTTCACGTACAGTCTTTGGGTAGAAAACAAATAAACAGAAAGTATTAATGCAATGCTAAGGTTTGAAAAATGAAATAGTGAAGAGATACGGAATTCCAAACTTCGACATGCTTCTGAACTTTAATACTACTTCAGTTGTGTCTTTAGAATATTGCAATGGTAATTCATTAGAAATGATCAGTATTTTCAATATTCTGAACATGCTGGCATGTTGTAATTGCTGAGGCAACACCATTTCTTAAAACATCCGTGTGCCTTTTATAGGACTTTTTGCTATATGTCATTCTACATTTTTTTGCTACATATTCATGTAGCCTCTACAGCTATTACTCACACAGAGCCGCTTCCTTCTCTGCAGAATGTACCCTGGAAAATAGGGATACATGAATACAACCCATACAGATTGATCGACTGCCATGTTAGGGAGGGTAACTTTTGTGTTTTTTCTTTCAGAGAACTGCCTTGCAGACTTAAGTTATACTGTCTGAAAAAAGCAATAATTTAATTCTTGAATTCTGAAATTGTGTCTGCTCTTTTTGTTCCAGAGGTATCCACCCCACCTAAAACAGGGTACTAGCCTGAGACTTTTAACACAGGACAATTACCATCTGAGACTTTAGGTTAGGGCAGTGTAAACAGGTGGGGAGAAGCAAAAGGACCTGTTCCTAGCTGTTCAATATAGTGAGAGCCTAAAATTCCCTTTTAATTCAGTCCTGTTACCACTAAGATTAAGCCTATCGTAAAGATTTCAGTTTGAACCTTCTGTACAGATTCAGATGGAATTTAATTCTTTGAATCAATTTCTTCTGATATTTGTTTCTGAGTATATGAGGAGTGCTGTTTTTTTTTCCTAGAGAACCCCAATGTCCCTGCAAAATATCCAGAGCCAATTAATTATAATTACTACTATAATTATTATATTTATTTATTATTATTATTATTATGGTTTTTATAATTAATTATATATGAATAGTCACTTGCAATATGCTTTGAAAATACAGATCATTTAAGCACACTTAAATAAACATATAAACATGTTTATATAATTTGAGATTTTTCTCTGGGTTGTTTTCTTTTTCAGATACAGTGGGAGAATGAGCCTATTTCCAGTATTATTTTCATATTTCACAGAATTGTTTTGTAATAAAATTATACTGACAAATATGATATCCAAAAGTTTAAATATTTTAATCTATAAGTGTTTGAAAAATTCAGTGCTCTGAGGAATTTAGGAATTTGGTTGCTATGTAATGTTGCTTGGGTTCAAAATACGATCAAATGTGAATTAGGATAATATTTCTGAAAATGTTTTAGCTTGGTGAAATACCATGATAACAGAGCTTTCCAGCTTTATGCCAGAGCATATTCACATCTGTGCAAGTCAGAGCACAGTCAGATGCATTAAATTTAGGATAAATCTAATGATTTAATTTAATTTAATTAATTTATTTATTTTTTTTATTTTTTTTTTTTACTCTTTTAGTTCCAACAAAAGTAGAGCTTCAAGAATTCATTTTTCTCTGGCTCTCACCAGATATCAGTTTAAGCTTTTTGTTTTTATTGTGACAACACATTGACACTAAGTGAAATCTAAAAGATAAGGAAAAGGTGGACCAGGAAAGTAAGTGTGGAAAATTATTATTACTTTTTTTCTGATAGATTTAGTTCTGATATTTTTGCATTAGCTCACAAACTGTATTCCAGAAGAGTGTATTTGATTTGTTAATCCTCCACCACAATCCAAAATTCCTTTTTTTTTGACTCTTAGAAAATGCTTGTGTGTCACTGCATTTGTCTGTGAAGTAGTGTTTTCTTAATTAATTTAATATGTGGAGTGTAGAGTCAACTCCACAGTCATTGAACATTCCTCTAAGTATCAGATTACAAATTATTGACCACAAATTCTTTGGATTGCATTTTTTGTGTGTGTATTTAGCATCTTCTATTGACATATATGTTTCAAGGTTTTCTTTTAATTTGTTTGCAGTCAGGAAGAAGATACTGTTACACTAAGAGTCTTTTGTTGCAAATTACTAGTTGACAATATGGCGGGGGCGGAAATGTATTTGAATATTTTGGTTGTATCTTTAGAAAGATTATGTTCTATGGGTACTATATCTATTGAACTATATAGATGAGCTTTCTGTAGTTGCTTCAGATAAAGAATCTCCCTTTTAGTCAACTGCACATTTACCAGAAGACTCACTTCTACAATAAAGAACTTAATAGTTCCCATAAGTATAGTATTTAATGCTGCTTACGATATCCATCATATAACTTTACATAATCCCCCTTGCTAGAGTTATTTTGGCTGGCAACTTTGTTAGAAGTGGTTATGTGTTTACTACATTGCTGTTTCATGAGGTTTCCAAGAAAGAGTTATAAGCTTGACTGAATCACAACCACTACAATTTTATTGCGATTCTTTCAGTAGTTTTAACTGGTACTTATCCCACAGGGGCAGACAGTAAAAGACAGATGCTAGTTTATTCTTTTTTCTTATTTTGTTTAGTTAGAAACTTTTAAAGATATTTGTGGAAAAGGAATCCTACACAATTATGTGATAAATGTCATTTTGAAATCTTGATTTCTCCTCCTTCTCTTCAAATATTAATTTAAAAACAATGTTAGCAATCATAGTAGAGGATATTTATATTGCTTTATTATGAAGTTCATATCAGAATTCCTAGTTCTAAAAATTAGGCTTCATAGGAAATAACAACACTGACCATTTTTCTACATATTGATTCACTGAATACTACTCATCACAGATAAGCATGATAGATATCTAGAGGGTTTTTTTTTTTTGCCCTTTTAATTAACTGTAAACTATTTTTTCTCCTAAGTTTCAGTATATATGCACTGTCCACACTAAAATAATTTGCCCATTTAGTTTTTGTTCATTTTTTATGCATATGCTTTAGTATTGATAATTGCTTATGATCCAAATGCAATGGAAGCAACATAATGTATAATGAGACAGCAATAATTTCTCCTGGCAATTTAAGACAATATTAATATTGCTATAGTGTGGCCACTGCATTGGTATTATTGTAGAACGCTGAGCAACTGGCATATTTAATATTTTCCATTTTTCCAAAAAGAATAGAGCTATGAATGCTCTTCTGATTGCCAATGGGAGGGACAGTGACAGTTATCAGAGAGCTCACAAGTGGTACTTATCACCCAAGTATTAAATTGCTGATATGAATTGCTCTAAGTATCTGGAAATAAGATTGTGTTATATAGGTTCCTATGTGACAAATGTTAGCTAACAGATCACTTGTAAATAGATAACATTTTAAACTAAATTCTTGAAGTGAATGTAATGAAATCTAACATATCAGGAAATCTAAAATTAACTTCAGTGCTAATGCTGATGAAGCTAAAAGTGATCTGCAACATCTCCTCTTTTTCTACATTCCATTTTTATTCCTTTCTTCTTCACAGCTAAAGTCTGAACATTACTACCCTTGCCTCGTTTGAACAAATAGCAAGGTATCAGCTTAGATTGTGATACCCTTCTTTTCATTCAGAAGTTTAAGTCATTTATAAACAGTGAATAGTATAAAAATAACTAAAAACTTCAGAAATAAGTTCTTAAGTGTCATAAGACAGTAAATAATGCATTACATTGTTGTATTTTTATTTTTTTAAATATTAAGGAATCTGCTTACAGTCAGCGAGCAGTGCTCAGTCTCCATTTAGCAGCAGCAATGGCTCACACACAGCACCTAGTGTTGTCTCAGATGCCTCACACCTACATTTGCGTTACTGAGCATAAGGAAACCTTACTTTATGCCGAACATAAAGAAATCTTAGCATAAGCACGAATCAAATGTTTATTTTTCTCTTGGTAGAGCAGCAGAAAATAATGAGTCATTTCCTAAAGGTATGTCTTTCTACCGCTTCCAGCCTTCAATATGAAGAACTGATTCTTGGCATGTTTGACAACGCTTTGGAATATACAAAATAAGAACTCTTCAAATCCAAGCATGTTGATATCTGTGGAAATCTGTTCTCATAATATTCACCCTAAATGAGTTAAAAAATATTCTACCCTTTCTTTTACCTAGTGATATTAAACTATATGCCAGTTGTTACCGTGTTGCAATAAGATACTCAAGCCATATGAAGGACAAAAGCAGTTTAGATCTTCTAGTAAAACTCCTTTACAAGATTTATCTGCTGTACATTATATTCTTCATGCACAGTCAAAATCAGTTGAACAAGGTTGCAATTGTTATCTTGCAAATATAAAATGCAAATCCCAAAGTTATAAATAAGAAAATGTTTTGATACAAATGTGTTTGATGCTTTTATTCTTAAAGCAGGAGTTATTCCTGCACATAGAGTGGCAGCCAGGAGAAAAAAAAAGAAAAAAAAAAAGAAATTAAACTAAACCCCTTACAAGAGAATATAATATAAAATAGAATACATGAAAGAGCTTCTGATCACCCTAAGCAGCACCTGGGTTAATACCTCTAGCAGCTGTCCTGATCTCTGTGGTTTAAGCTTTTAACTAACTTTAATTAAATAGAATCTTTGGTGTACCAGGATGCATATGACTGGGATATGAATAAAAGAAACAAACAGCAGAGACTGGCATATGGTTGAAGACACATGCATCATATGATTTTTGAAATGCAATTTTTAAAATCTATTTTAACATTCATGAACAGTAAGAGAGCTTAAAACAGAAATAGAATTGTCTCACTGGATTTGGAACTTTGACTGTTAGCGAAGGTTTTCTTTTTCTATTATTTTTTCTATAGCAGAAAGTATGTTAAAAAAAAAAAAAAACACTATAGGTCTTAATTGTCATATGCACAATCTGCAATGCTTAAATGGACCCTGTGGATTTTGGTCCAAAACCAAACCAATCAGTTACAAGCTATTTTTCTTTTCTGTTAGATGTTCTTCTGCAATATTTGCATAAATGTAACCATGCTGTCCGTCTTTTAACTTTCACTCAATTAATTATGCTCCCAGCCCCCTGCTGATGGACAAAAATGAGACTTCATCTGCAAATAGCTTCAGCAGTTTACAGCTTATTAAATGCCAAAATCTAGTTAAGACAGTTTGAGAATTCTCATGTCAGGCATTTCAAGATGCCAGTTTTAACACAAAACTCTTATTAAAAGAGGGAAAAAAAAAAAGCCCACTATCCCAAGACGGAGAGAATAAAATGCAGTGGAATAAAGGTAATGGACAGATAAGAATTTTCTACAAATTATATACTTAGCATATGTGGCACATTCTGAATATGTTTTAATTGGTTCCCCTAATAATGAAAAGACTACCAGTTGACAACAAAATGGTCCCTGCAAATTGAAAACAGCTTTAGTCTACAGTATCAGCTTCTATAATTTATATTAAAGTCTGTCCGGACTTTGAAATAAGGAGATTACATACTAAGGCATTCTTAAAAAATAACTTTTCTATGACTCTTTTTGACAGGTTCTACATTTTGCATCAGGCATCTGGTGCTTTCATTTTTCAGTACACAGTGTTCTGGTGTACTTTATACCATGCTGGGTTGATTCTTGATTTAAAACAGAAATGGAGAAGCAGTGTAGTATACAGGAAAATTGAAGTATACTCTAAAATAAATTCAATGGACTAGGTCATTTTATAACCTTGACCAGATTTCCTAACCTACTTGAACTTTCAGCAGTCTCTCCTTAAAACTGGATGTAATCAAGACCTCATTGAAAATAAATGCTATGCCTGAATGTCAGATTCCACCTTGAATGAATTATGAAAAAGAAACTAAATTCTTCTTTTGTTCCATTTAATTGTTTCCATTTATTTTTGTTGTTAGCTTATAAACATTCTTTTAACAGTCGGTTGCCTGTGAAATATATGTAAACATACTAATTAACAACAACAAAGTGGAGAATTTTCTCTCCTCTCCTCTCCTCTCCTCTCCTCTCCTCGGC